>CM060833.1:133530000-134112500 GCA_030762175.1 Metallyticus violacea | reverse complement strand
ATTTCAACCACCCCTCCCCCAGAAGTCTTGCCTGCAAAATGGGCGTAAACAGCATTCATCATTTCCGCGTCATACTTAAATTTTCTTCCTCGAGGTCCTTCTTGAGTTTTGAAAAGAAGAAATAGTCACTGGGATATAGATTTGAACTGTAAGGTGGATGATCGATCTGCTAGAAGTCACATTTCTTCACAACTTCCTTTGCAACAAGAGATGTGTGCACAGGCGCGTTGTCGTGCAGAAGGCACATACCATCACACATTTTTCCTCGCCTTTTCTCTTTGATGAAGCGCGTAGTCTGTGCAATAGGCCAGCACAATATTCCCCATTTACTGTGGTGTTCCTCTCCTTGAAGTCAATGAAGAGTATTCCTTCACAGTCCCAAAAGATTGTGACTATGATCTTGGTTGAATGAGTGACCTTGGCCTTTAGAGGCGGTGCTTTGCCAGGTTTACGCCACTCCATTGATTCTTTTTTGGACAAGGGATCGTAATAGAGGACTATAGTTTTATCTCCTGTAAAAATGGTTTGCAGAACTTCTCTCTTGTTGCCATGGTAGAGCTCCAAACATGCCTGACGACAGATGACTCGTTGCTGCTTTTGCACCGAGGAAAGAAGTCTAAGCACCCATCTTGCACTAACCTTATTCATGTTTACATATTCATGAATAATTCGAAGGACTGTGGTTTTAGAAAGGCCCAACCTTGCTGTTATTTCTGTAACTGAGCCGCCGGTCCTGCATAATTTATCCTTCTACAAGAGCGATGTTTTCAGCAGAGAACACGTTCAAGGGCCGACCTGCACGCTCTTCGTCTTCAATCCTTTCTCGATCCATTCGTAAAAGTTTGACCCATTCTTTTACAGTACACTATAAGGGGGATGCTTTCCTATATACACCGTCCATTCCCTGTTTAATTTCATTTGGAGTAAGTCCTTCTTTTGTGAAGAACTTAATAAGAGCTCGAAACTCCATTTTGAACATGTCACAAGCTTCTAAACATAGCCGCCTTTATGCAACCATATTGAACAACTTAACACAGAGGAGGGAAGTTATAGTTCAATTATTTACTTAAAAGATAAGGTATGACACCAGATATGGATTTTGTGAAGGCGATAATCCTTATCGGCGACGCCGAAAACTTAACGGACCTACCCTCGTAAGTGTTATAAACTAAGAGCAGTAACTGAATTTCTTTTAACAGGAAGTGACACCATTACGAACGTTCATGGGCGTTTAAGAATGGAGAGATGACGGTGGGTAAAAGCAGTGTTACTGATCGCTTTTCCAGACGCTTGCCTTGTTTGAAACAACAGGCAATTAACCAAACAATTCGCTTTCAATTTGACATTTCTGTTAGCAGTATCCACAAAATTATCCACCAGTCTTCACAAAAATGAAACAAGAGTTCAAGACGAGATTAAACTTCCACGGAACGTGTTTCTTTGTCCATCCTAAGAGTTTGGATCTTGCACTTTCTGATTTTCATCTCTTCCTCGCGAAGATATGTCAAGATGACGAAGTCATCGCTGCAGTATGAAGTTGACTGAGATACAAATTTGCAGAGTGGTTTGGCGATTTGCAAGGAGAGTATATTGAAAGAAAGGACTTTACAGCCAAAGAACTGAGGATCAATATAATATATTTGAAAAATATAATAAAACAAATCATGAAAGAGAAAAAAGTGCTGCATTACATAGTGAACACCCCTATTAATTTAAAAGAGGGTCTTATTTAAGTGCTACCGTCACAATGAACTATCGATTCTCGTTGTGAAATATGAGTTTCTTATAGTTTATTTTTCGAGAAAAGTAAGCAGTGCACTTGTTCCTATGTCTGTAATTAGTGTTTTCTTCTCCCACTGTAACACTGTTCTCTTTTCAAATAGGGAGTATAAAATGTTAATGAACAATAACAGATTAATCCATCTTTATTTTATTCTTACAATATTCTACACAATTATTCAGGGTATGTACAAAAATACAAAAGCTTGTAAATACAAAGAGCCAAATTTAAAAACAAATTTGACAATATTTTCGTTTTTGCACCCTCATAATTTTTCTGCCATTTTTCAAAATTTCCTTTATTATTTCTGTGGCACTATACCTGATCCTTAAATATGTCTTATCTGCACATAACATATAGCATGAATTATATGAAATGAACTGGAACATCTAAATAAAAGAAATTAGTCAAGAAAATATTTTCAAATGCTTCAAATTATTTTAAAATGCTTGTGTATTGCTTTTAAGTGAAGTTTAGAATAATTTTAGAGTTCATCCTTGTAACTGCAGAGCATTTTTTTAACTATTTAACATCAGTATTTTATCAAAACCATTGTAAAATAACAATATTTTCCTTAACAAAATATAATAGGTCTTTGAGCTAAAAATTTCAATTAATGTGCTTTACTCTCTTCCTCATAAATTATAGGGACATATCTTGTAATCAAAATCCTATCATTAAGATCAATTAAAAGAAAATGTTAAACTGATTTTTCATAAAACTGAAATCATAGCTTTCATTTACTGCAATTAACAATAAACACTTAAGGGAATTCAATAAACGTTGATAAATATTTTAATAGACATCTCTTGTTCATATAACATACTCACAAATGTAATATGAAATGCACATGGCTTTTATTGATTTCATAAAAGTACTTGATAAAGAAATAAATTATTAAATATAAGGACAATATCACACAACAGATTATTGGTACTATTTACAATTAATACATGAATTAGAATTCAGTGAGAATTAGAATTTCAGAATGGCAAGAAACTTACACCTGAGATAGACAAGGATGTAACTTTCTCTCTCATCTTAATTATCATTTATATTAAAGTTTCAGAGAAACAAGATATACACCATGCCATTAACAGGAATTTAAAATTATACTGTATAATTTTTTCAAGGATGACCTCCAAAGATAGTTATTCATTTATCATTAATAGTTCAAAATTATGATATGGAAATTTCTCTTACAAAAGCAAAAAGTTATGGCATCTTGTGGTAAATATGTTAAACAAAAAAAACCTGCTTTAATAACAAATTCTTAGAAAAGGTAAATTAATTTCAGTTTAGTTTATAAACTATGACTTTTAAAGAACTTAAAAAATTTATCAGAGAAAAGTATAAAAATTAATAAATCTACGAGCATCATTAATACAGTTTTAAAATCACCATTGGTTAAAAAGCTATCTGCATTCATAAATATAATGTTTTAACTAGACTTATGTTCTGGATCCTGAAGGGGGAAAAAAAGGAAAGCACATTAATAGGTAATGAGATGAAATTTCCACATAGAAGAATGAGAGACACCAATTAAGATGCGTTATAAGAACTTAAAATGAGTTCTGTTTTGGAAGGTATCTTCAGATACTATTAGATTTAGCAAGAACATGTTAATAGAATCCCTAAGGCAATTATCATCCAGGGTTAAAGGTCCCAGGATTGTGCCATGAATATTTTGTTTAGACAATAACAGTTCTTTTAAGACTATACTTGAAAGAAAAAAGATGACAAGACACAGATAACAAATATAAAATGTAGAGCTTGGCTAATATTAATAATTATTAATTTTCATAATTAGATGCCCATTTAAGGTTGTAAGAAACTTTACGTTCATTTTAATGCTTTACTAATACTGATATAAGCAATTTGTGATGGTTTTAATATTTTGTTTCATATCAACAATTTAAATGTGTAACTATAATAAAACATGTGCCCCAAAAACTGATTAAAACGGACAGGGTACTCATGTTGTATCCATGTTTCACATTAGATATTACACATTACATTTTGAAATCTCTAAAAAACTGTTGGAACAATTTTCTTCAAATTTTTACAATATGAACAATAATGTGTGCAGTTTATTAGAATTCTGTAATATGATTTAGCTATATTTAGTCTATGAAGTTAAATAAATAAAAATTAACATCTCCACTAAGGATTAAAATCTAGGAACTAGCTGCTTGCTTCTTTCAATGTTCTCTTGCAGTGTTCACTACAGCCCTGCCCTTGCACCTATGGATTATCATCTGTTCTAATTCATGGCCCATTTTTTTTTTAAAGAAAGTTTCAAAGCTTTGAAGCAATTGAAGTTGGTAAATGCAAATTTTTCACATCAGAAAACAAAAAATGATATTACCATGAAATCATCTCCCTCCAAGATTAGTCATATTTTGCATCAAAATAAATTCTGAATTAAATCTAATGCCAAGCATTCAAAATTTTAACAAGGCTATAAAACTGCCGCTGATACAGCTCATAAAATTTTTAAAGTATAGTGGTCTTTTTAAAAAATGACATTATTTAAGAGACAGTATCTGTAATGCTGTTATTTTTTAATGAAGGTATTAAAAAAACATATTAAATTTCAGTAATGTATGACTATAGTTTATGAGGAAAGAGTAGTGAAAATGAACCTAATTTTGCTGTACTATTTTCATAATGTTTCTTCACAAAATATTCTTATAAAATGTTAGCTTATAACAAAAATTTAATATATATTTCCCTAAAATTGTTAGGGAAATCCATTCATTAGTTTTTTTTAAATATATTATTCAAAATATATGGATACATCACGAGTATCTTTACCAATTCAATAAAATTATTAACAAATTGTAAGTACCATTCAAAGTTTTCTTAACAGATTTGTCCAATGTTTTTGCTTTTCAGTGAATGCATGTATAGTGCCTCAGAAACAAAAATGGTTTGTTACATCCAATTCTTATGAGAAATATTTTTAATAGTAAAGGCTTCTCTACTGTTATAAAAAAAAATACCCACAAATTTTCAGAGGCATAAGAAATTCCTTGTTACATAGCATGTGGAATACTTATGTTTTCATATAAAATAGAAATAAATTAGGCCATTATGTTCTATTTTTTTAAATATTACATCATTAATACTTCATCGCGCACCACTGCATTCAAATTTAATGTGCAGAAAACATACACTAAAGCTCTAATTAAGTCCCACAGACCAGTTTTTTCCATGATGTTGATATGAGCTATACTTAGCTACAGCTTTCAATTTGACAAGAATGAATATATTTTTACACATACAAAATAAGAGAAAGGAAACAACATGCAAGCACATTTTCCTTAACCAATAAACATAAAACCTAATTAATGTTTTCTCAATGAAATATTATCCATCCTTTTATTATGAACAGAACTATAATTTTTTGACACAGACCAGTATTTATGAAAGAGTGCCAAATTCTTATATTACTTCAGAAGTTTCTGTGGAAAAGATAATAAATTTTAACCCTAATTAATGAATGTATTACATTTTTTTTGTATACCTTGTTTTGAAACATATGAGTCACTGTTACATTTTGAAACAAGTAAGCTGCTTTGTCTGTTATGCATACATTAATATCATGCACATAACTTAACCAAAAATGAAATATTTCCAAAAATCTAAAAGCATTCACTTAACATTGATACCTTAGATCCTTTAATTCTGAATAGATCTTTCCTCAAAATAGTAGTCACATAAGGACATTTATTACTAATAAATGTAACAGTTGTAATTTTATTGGTGATGATCACTGTATGCTAATGAGATAAAATGTTTAATTCTGATTAAATTTTCCTCAAAATAAAAGTAATGTAAGTATATCATACCTAATAATAAATGCAATAGGTGTTATACCACTATAGGTGGCCAAGGTCATTAAGGCATAGACTCATGGGTGGGAGATCTGGGGCTCTATTCCGACCGATCTGTCCTCCCTGACATTTTTTCCAGGTCTTCATAAATGGTAAATGCCAAGGAGGTACCCTAAATCTAGGCTGAGACGCATCCTTCCCTAAAAAACATCCTGTCCCAATTTATCTTTCCATCTCGGTGTCCACCACCTGTGATGCCTCAATGGTAAAAATGGGTATTAAACTCTATGAGCTTTATTTTATTGGCATATGTTTTAGTAAAATACTTTAGTAATTATTTTTTAAAATTATTCTCAAATTTTAGCTATTGATAATACATAATATTACTTATAAAGAATCTTTTATACTTTCCTCCAAGAAAAACTCTTAATAAATATTCAATATTCAAATGCATGTAAGGCAAAACTGGAGCTTTAGCAATGTTCAGTTAAAAACATTATGAGCAGACAAAATTTCCATTATATACAGAAAAATGTATCATTTGCTCTGTATTTCAAACATATTAATAACATTTTTTGCAAAAAGTGTATTTTATATTTTGCTGATATTTTCAAGGATAACTAATAAAATACAATTGATCATGCTGCAATTTAGGGTTGAAGCTAACACCTAGGGTATGTTGGTTAAATATATTTACATTTTCAGTTTATACAAGTTGCAATGGACATAGCTATCATTACAAAGTAGGGCAACAAAACTTTTTATACCTTCTTTATCTATACAGATAAGCTGAAAATGTCAAAACAAGTACAGCATTTTACTTACATATACGCGCATGCACACACACACACACACACCTGCATTCACACATACATACAAAATATGCTTTTTTCAGTCAGCAATACACATGAATGAACACTTGTGTTGTTTAATCACATTTTTGGATTTTTCTTTCTTTAAATTGACACATTACATTTAAAAATAATAATTTAATATTGCATTACTTTAATTTTAACAACTTATTCTGCAAAAGAAGAGAGAGAGAAAGGGAGAAAGAAAGAGAGATAGAGAGAAACAAAGAGACAAAGAAAAAAGAAACAAAGAAAATGCTTTAATAGATAGCTTTTAATGACTTATGTCGTGCTTAAATTTGAAGCTTCCTCCCCCCCATTCCTACCAAAAATGTGAGCTGGAAGAGATACAAAAATCTTTAGTTTTAAATTATTCATTTAATTTTTAGTAGGCATTATTAAATTTATCCTGTGCTCTCTCTTCCTCAAAAAATATTACATGAGCATAGGTACTCTAAATAGAAATTCAAAACTACACAAATAAATTGAACAAAAAGTTTTCATTACAAATTTACTCTTTGCATCCCTTAATATTTAAAAGTGTTCATGTTAGTTTCATTTGTTTTTTTAATTTTATTAAGACATTTAGTTTTCCTATTTCATTTTTCTTTGCATAAATAGATAAATGTCACATTCTGCAAAGTCTTCTGTAAGCTTTTTCCTAATTTTAATCATAAGATTAATATCTTTGTAAAACTTAATACCGAACTATTTTCAATTAAATTTTGAATGGCAATTAAAGAATTTAGAATTTTAGTCACTGTAGACTATAGTTAATATTCCCCATTTGTGTAAGATGTATTTGTTATTGCATCATTATTTTTCTAAAAATTTATCTTCCTTCACTTATAGAAAATAAAAGAACATTTATATTTCCCATTTATTAGCCCACAGAGTCAGAATCACTTAGCTTGGGTGATCTCAAGATGTTTTGCTATTTTACTGGACCCAATTTATTTGGTTCATTAGATTAAAATCACAATTTATAGAATTTATTTTTTACTTAATATTTTACTTAATTTATTTTTTACTTAATAAAAAAAAATAGCCCAAGAGACAATACATTATTTGAAAAATTATTAAACATGAAAATATGAGATAACAAAATGCTGGTGAACAAGGCTGTTCATAATTTCAGTATTATGTAGCACATTAAAAACTTCAACATTTCAATTCAATCATGTAATTTTTTAACATTGCTGACATTACGCAGATAATGCTCATTTTTAGATAAGTTTCTCTTATATTTCACATCGCCAAATATTTTTGTTTTCTTGGAATGAGAATGTCAAAGAATATGACCATAAGAATATTGGTAAAGTGGTTGAACATGATAGCTACGGAAAATCTACCTATTCTTTATATACATGTAACCATAGTTCAAATAGAAATTGGCAAAAAATGTGGAATAGCTTTAAAGTTAACATACACCACACAAATAAAACTGCCTTAGTGAACAAACATGAGCATTCTACAGGGATGCTAATTCAACTAAACAAACAAATGAAACTAGGAAATAAATGCATTAGATGCCTAAAGGTTTTTGCAGATAGATATATTTTTATATACACAATATCAACATTAGAAGCACTCAAAAATACTGGTTGAATTTGGTCTGCATTTTCTGCATTTAATTTCTTGTTCAAACATTCTGTTAATTGTAATATATAGAACACTTCAACATAGATGATATAATATGTAGCAGCATTTCCTCCTAAACTTTGTTACAACATACAACCAACATATATTTCTGTTTCATTGTATACAAGCCTCCTTTAAGCATAACATTTCTGCTAAAATAAGTTTATTGCAGGAATACTTTACTCATAAAGTTTTTCATTAAAACTTCAATCCAAGCAGGAGTGTTTGAAGCCCAGTTATAGATATAGCTTTAGCATATATTCAAGAAACCATTCAAAGATCAAAATGAGTAAACTAATGACAAAAATGATTATATCAATGAAAACTAAGAGCCAAGCTTTTCCATTTCTGAGAACTTTTAGATCTCAATTTAAATATTCATATTTTATTACTGTTCTTGGTGGAAAAAAAAATTATGAAGAGAAAAATGTGTTACATTTTTGCTAACCAGAACAGTTTTCAAATTTTCTTTACTCATAAAACTGTAAGATAAAAATACAAACAATGAAACTTAAACTCAGTTCAACTCTAAAAGTTGAAACTTATAATGTAGACCAGAATCTCCTGCATATTTCCAATTGAGGGCCAATAATTTTTTACATACCTCTGAATTACGGAATAATTACTGAACAATTCATTAAAATCTACATCATTAAATGACAGCATTAAAATCAGGTGTGCACTGATAATTGCTGAAATTGTTTGCAGATGCTCAAATATACATATTTTACATTTAACGTTAATCTCTGAGAACATAAAGCATTTCTTTCTCTTAAAAAGATTTATTTAATAATTTGTTGCAATACTTCAGGTGACTTTAAATAAGCTTAAGGTTGACAGGAAAGCAGGCAGATGTAGGGTGTAAAAAAAGAATTTAATTAAAAAAAACTAAATTAGTTCCTTTGTGTAACCAAGTATGAACTCCAAAATTCCAAGGTAACTCATGCAAATATGATGTCCTACAGTCTTCAAGAAAGCATATTCCCAATAAAACAATATCACAAAACATAAACAGAATGTGAAAGACCTAAAGAGTTATTATACACCACTTAATACAGTGAAAATGGGACCAACATGGTAAAGAATCACAAATTTTATAGCAAAATTAGCTTGAACCAAAAGTTAACAGATGATCTTAGGAAAAATCTGCATGTCATGTTGCCAAAGTGCAAACAAGCAGAATTATAAGGACATGGGACACAAAAAACCCTCCTATTGTGAAGCAAAAGTCATTTGATCCAGAACTATTTACTGCTGATATATGATATTGTTATTGGGAATAATTAGTTCAGTGTTTACAGATGAAACTGTAGCTAGTAATGTATGCCTGAACACTAATAAACACTTTTGCTCCATTTGCTCAAGAAATGCGTGCCATCAAGAACATATGGCTCACACAAGATGGGTCAGGTCATACTGCAAACAGGGTGTTTCAACTCTGATAAACATATTGACAACCAAGTTATTGTTGTGTAAGCACAGGCTTATGCTCATGGTAGTTACCTTGTAGCTTCGGATCTCCCAAGTAATGGCCTGAAACTATAGACAATCATTGGCAAAAGGGATGGATTGGCTTGCCATCTGATCTCAACCCCTGTCACTTTATTATAAGGACAAAGTGTGTGCAAAATATTCTAAAAGTGCATTATTTAATCATGTGGTTAATATGAGGGGTTTCTTATGGACTACATAATTTTATGAATTTCTTAATTGTGTGTTATTTTCTATTTGAATGAACTGAATATCTGCTTTCTTTGCAAAATTATGACTAATTCTTTTTGTTAAGTCCTTTTTTACACCCTGTACAAGTGAACCATAAACATGGGCAACCACTAAAAGCAAACCTTTCTCATACATTGTCATATTTCTTCATGACTGCAAACTTACTTTAGGAAAACCCTGATTTTTTCTCTGTAAAATAAATACAAGAACAAAATACAGATTTTATATTGGGATAAGAGGTATCAAGACAAATTCTTACAGTTAAGATTAATTTTAACACTAACTTTCTCTGTACATATGTTCTTGTGAATGAGCAAAAGCTGTGCACCACTCACCACTGTACTTCTTAATAGATATTTGGTGTCTTATTCAATATCAATTTCTTTATTCCAATTTTATCAATTGAAAAACACAGCAAGTGATACTGAAGTAAATGTAGTATATACATGTGTATAAAACATTTAGGATGTTGTTGCCTAGAAAAGAGCAGTGAATAAAAATCTTATCAAAAGATCAACATTGGTACATTTTAGAGCACTTTTTCCAACTAAAATAGTAATAACTTCAATCAAGGCTTATTCAGTTGCATTTACATCTATGTTGTTACAAGCTTATAAAAGCAGCAGTTTAACAGATTGTATATATTACAATATCTCTTGTTTTTGTTACAATTCAGCAGATTACTAGGGTCCAATTAGCATCTCTGGATCACTAGGAGCTTTATCTATAAGGTGAGACTATTGAAAACTGACATACTAGTTTTAGTCTACTGCTGCCAGGCACCTTTTCTTGCTGGAGCACCATTCTCTCTAGAAATAGCTGATGGTGATCTAATCGTTAAGTGTTATAATATTCTTGTTGCAATAGACTCTAAACATAACCAATAGTACTCCCCATAATATTCGTAGAGGATTCGCAAATAATTTAGCATAAACAGGCAACTACTATAATGTATTTATAAGTGCAACGTATCTGTAAAGTCAGAGGATTTGTTACACACCTACAGTATAAGAAAAAAATAAAATAAAGTCATTAGTCATTTAAGAAATTTCGAAAAATAAGACATTTTTAAAAAATTCTGTTGGAACAGTGAAGCTTGTTAAATGTAAATTTTAATTAATCTGTCTTCAAACACACTCATATGCTTCACTTACTTTTAAATACGGTGGGACCGGTTTTGAAGAGACATCCTCTCCATCATCAACCAACTTGACGACTGATATGAGAAACTAACATCTATGAGGACCTGTGGCTCCATCCTGGTGGTGTTTTTTCTTTTCAATACTAATATCAATTTCCAGTTTATAAAGAAAAAACACCACCAGGACGGAGCCACAGGTCCTCATAGATGTTAGTTTCTCATACCAGTCGTCAAGTTGGTTGAAGATGGAGAGGATGTCTCTTCGAAACCAGTCCCACTGTATTTAAAGAAAGTGAAGCATAAGAGTGTGTTAGACAACAGATTAATTAAAATTTATATAAAGTCATTATATTTGTACTGCATTGAAGGGCATCTAAAAGTTTTGTAAATGTGGAGAAGACTTAGAATGCATGCCAGGTAGATATGTGGCTAATGCAAAACCCATATCTTATTGGTCAAGATGTGAATAATTCAGAAGTTTCAATGTCCTTTGGCTTGTAAAATCTGAGTTAATGATACATGTTCAATAAAGCACTACTACACAAAAATAATATTTGCCAGTAGAATTGCTACTTTAAAAAACTGGCAGCTTTGGATGCAAAATATTCAGGTCATTAGTATCAAAATTGTTGAAGCTATTCAAAAGCTAATTGTTGAATTGTTAAAGATAGCCATGAAGCTCCAAGAAATGACTGAACTCAAACTCTAGAGGGTCTTACAAAGGTCAGAAAATTTTGAAGAAATGTCTTCAGTTTATGGGTTATAGCAACAATGTGTTACATTGATAAGCTAAAAATATTTGGTGTTGCTGTACAGGTGCTTGATGAGATGAATAATAAATAGCAATGCAAACAGAAGACTTGTGTTTTACAATGAGGCTCTATTCCATGTGTTTGGTCATATTCATCAACACAATAAAGAACTTCTGCAAGCCTCCCATAATCTAACACTTCCCATGTAAGGCTCAGGTTTAATTACCAGATTGGGTTAGTTTCCTAATTGAGTCTTTTCTGGAGTCTTCCCTCAGTTCTTTAGGTGAATGCCTGGGAAACTTAGGCCACAAAGTCCCCTAAATTTATTTACTCTAGTTACCTTCTGTAGTTCTTCAACTGGCACAAGAGATCTTGAGGTCACAGTGACTAATCATTAAAAAAAAAAAAAAGCCTACATTGAGCATGATTGTGATCGACCAAAAGAAAACATGTGTGTCCTTAAACATGGTAGAATTATAGGATCATTTTTCTCAGTGGAACCATCTGTGACATCATGCATTATCCTGTTATGTTTGAATTGCCTGCAGTGTGACAAATTGAAGTTGAAGTATAATCTTTCAAGTGTATGCTCCTCCACATTACAGCTATACTGTTCATGAGTTTCAGATGTGATGTTTCCATGTTACCATGGAAGACACTACACCATGATAGCCAAATCTCACACCTTTAAAGTTTTACATCTGGGGCTACCTGAAGCAAAAGGTATGCAGTGCACATGCCAACAATATTGTACCTATACCTGAGAAAATCAAATAAGCTATTTAATTTGTCACATATAATGTACTTAGTAATATGTAGTAATAATTTGGTTAGATTTCTGTAAGTTATTTGTTTTATTTACTGATGCACTTTAACATTTTAGGACATCAACATCTCATTCAATTCAGGGCATGAAATTTTCTCTTCTTTCAGGCTTGAGATTCTTTTTCGTACCATAAATCTGTGGCAAGGGATCCATGGTTTTACTTCCCTTCCAAAGGAAACCATACTTAGGAATTTTACACCCAAAAAAATCAATTGACCCTGGCCAGGATTGAACCTGCACTCCTGGGTTTATGAGGCAAGTATGGTTACCATTAGACCAACAGATTTCTGTAAAAGCAACAAATGGAAGCCACATTGAATTGTGCTAAACCTGTAAAAAAAAAAAAAAAAAAAAAAAAAAAAAAAAAAAAAAAAAAAAAAAAAAAAAAAAAAAAAAAAAACAACTTCACATTGATCTCTTATTTAGCATGAACTTGAAATGTTTCAGGTTTATAGTTATATCAGTAAAACATTTTAAAATCCTACATGACTTTATGGATACATTGTTATTTCACCCTTCTTTCCCTTTAAGAAACTTTAATATTAGCAATGTAGATTGTTTATTTGGAATATAAATGGAGAAAATGATTCATCATGGTTATCAAGAATAAAATGCTGGTGTAACAACTGTTGCCACTATATTTAGAATAATTGCAAAAACTTTGGAAAATTTAGAGATATTTAACATTTTAAAAATGGAGGAATCTATGGGTATACAGTTAATCACAATGCATGTAGGATCAGGAATGAACTGACAATATAGCACATGATGCAAGTGCATAAAACTGTAAAAGTATACTTTTTGTTTGTGCATTTCTTAAAGAAAGCAATTCTTTCATTGCAGAAATGCATATTTGTGTAAGTATATGCTTGATACCCAGACATTGCCTACAAGCAAGTCATTTGTTTTCTTGAACTTCAATACTTCTAAAATAATATATGCTCTTTGTTAGAGCAGGGCATCTTTCCAAAAGTTCCCGTTCCCATTTTATTGCTATAGATAGTGAAATGAAGAGTGGTGTAAATCAATTTTAAGATGACAACAGTCATGACTCCATTATCTAAGAACAGAGTAACTGCAGATTTGCATAGCTGCTGAGGAATTATTTTTAGATTAATCGTGAATATTTTACAAACTCTATTCTTAACTTTGTTTAATTTTCTTTGGTTTTGGAGCTGTTACAGCATGAGGGGCATTCTTCAGGAAAATGCCAGTATATCTGCCTTTGCATTCTACCTGCTCACTCCAACAAACCTACTGACAACAAACTGCAGCCTTCCAGACTTATTGTGTTATGAAGAAAACATATTAAAGTAGTGTCTATAAAAAATTTTGTGTCAAAGTATTATTTCAATTATAAATTATTGATTCCCATGCAGTAACACATTCTGGAGTTATAATAGTTCTCCATTCAAATCTCTGTGGAAGGAGAGACAAATGTAGAAAAAAAAATCATATTCTGCATCTTACGGATTGCTAATGGACATAAGCTGAAAATTTTAACTTTGTAACCTATTAAGCATAATATTGACAATTTATGGATCAAAAATCAAATTAAAACTTTAAAAGTGAACAATTAACATATTTTCCATTTCAATATCTATACATTACATTCCCTTTCAAACTCATGACAAAATATAATAAAGTTACAAATGGGGTAAAAATCATTGGATTTTATCATTTCATATTAAAAAACAAATGGAAGATGCAGATAATATTTAAAAGCTTAAGTGAATATTTGGCAAGAAAAATATTTCAAAATGTATAACTGTTATTACTTATTCAATAATAGATCTAGCGTACCATTCATAAAAATAAAACCAAAATATAATTATAGGAGACTTCAATGCATATTCTACAAAGTATAATTACAGGACATTGAATATGTGCTAAACATTCAAGAAACTGGTTTACAATGAAAATTATTCATCCATTTACTTATCATTCAGGTTCAAAATCTATCCTGATTACTAATGGTTTTTGCCAAACTCAATTAACTATATGTATTAAAAAAAGAATTTTAGAAGATATTGGAACTTGTTATTTGAATACACATGTTATTAGTAAAAAAATAATGAAAAAGATATTCAAATAATTCCTAGAACTTTAAGAAAGTCTTATGAAAAGAACTCACAGCTAAATTAGAATTTTGACTTCCTGAAGATTAACTTCTGATAAAGTGAGTAAAATTTCCTATAAAAGTATTAATAGAAACAATAAAACATCATTTGCCAAGCAAGTACACAAAATCATAAACATTTTTGGAACAAATACTCTGAGAATTAAGAGCATTAAATAGAGCTGGACACATAGTTGAATTAACAAAATTAGAAACTGATGTACATAACTTAAAGTAAAGAAAAGCTAAATTAATGAGAGAAAAAGTGGGGAAAAAAAGAGATAAATAATGAAAAAAGGGGTACTCTTAAAAAATTTACAAGGTATTTGATTTATAGAACACATGGACCAAGAGCTAAACAATTTATAAAAAACATCAAATATTTTGGACATTCTTTAAATAAGCATGAATAATATAATAACTAAATATGAATAGATTAACAGAAATATTACTCAATTCTATGTTAATTATTATTTATAAACACATCATGTAAATATGGCTGGAAAACTCAGAAGAGAGGAAGGAAGGAAGGAAGTAAGGACGGAAGGAAGGAAGGAAGGAAGGAAGGAAGGAAGGAAGGAAGGAAGGAAGGAAGGAAGGAAGGAAGGAAGGAAAGGAAAGGAAAGGAAAGGAAGGAAAGGAAAGATAAAGGAAAGGAAAAATAAAGGAAAGGAAAAATAAAGGAAAGGAAAGGAAAGGAAAAACATATATACTATTAACAAAGGCAAAATATGATTTTCTGTGAGGTATTCTCTCTTTCAAAATTAATGTGACAATAGATAACTTAAAAAAATAAGGAGTCATCACAGTAAAATAACCACCATCCAGAATTTCTAAAACATTTTGGCATAAAGGCAAGATTACAAAAACTATAATTGAACAGTATGGAATAATTCTGTAGCTGGGAAAAATTTGAACTGCATATTCGGTTTAAACCCAAGAGCATAAAAATGATAAGATTACCATTGTCAGTTTGATAAGGAAGTCACATCAATAATCTTCATGAACATCTTAGTCAATTTATTTCATAATAATATTTGTTATGGAGCAATTAACAAAAACTTATCATCTAATAAATTTCTAATAATAATTATGTTACTTTTAATATTTTAAAAGTTTATATTCAAAGATTTATATATAATTTTATTTTCTGAAAAGATATAATGGTAAGCAACATCAGGAAGCATTTTGCATAAAATGAATAGACTACTGAATTTATTTTTTACTGTATAAAAATTTAGGTACTTGTCCCATTTTTTCACAGGTCCCTGAAAACCAGCAGTACTTTTTTTTTAGTGTATAATTATGATATATTTTCAGTTGCTGGTTATTGTAAGCATTAAGTCAAAACCAAAATGTAAAAATGGAGTAAATTCTATTGCAATATGTAAAATATTACATATGCAAATGACCATCTATCAAAACCAGTACTCTTTTCTTTTATCTTTTCCCTTCATTTATGAGACTCAAAATTATATAAATTAGGTTTAACTTGAATTTCTGTAACTTTGTATTAAGTGACACTTAAAGCAATTGTTCTTAAAAGATTTGCTTATAATGAATAATATTGCAACAGTATACAAAACTGAAGTAAATAAAATTGTAGCTTATTAATTTGATATTGCTACACAGGAATGCTGTCAATAATTACTATGATTTCGGACATGAGGTTTACTCATAAAAACTCAATTTAATTATTTAACATAGAAATGAATGCAGTAATATTTTTACCAATTATATGTGCCAGAACAGATGTCAGTAAGATAAAAGGTTTTAAGAAGTTTTAAGTATTCAACATTAAGGCTCTTAATGCTTTTAGTTTTACTAAGAGCGTTTGGCAAAAGACACATGGTAGATTTTTTTTATCCAGAAACAAAATTTTATCAAGTCATTATTTATGTATTGGTTGACATGAATCTTCCTCAAGTTCCCCTTTGCCACTTATAAGAGAGTTGTGAGCTGATAAAACTGCTGACAGATCATCTTGGGCCAGTTTTCAATCAAAATAATATGATAATTTTTTTATATTGTGTAATGGTTACGTATTCACTGCTTCATTATGTATATATCTTGAAGATGTATATAAGGAAATCATGTGCCAGGAAAAGGCAAAAATCTAGATATTAATGTGTAACTAATCACTGTAGGTAATTAAAATTTTGTCCATGTCAAAGTAAATTGCTGCTTATATGTTATCATTAACACAAACCATTTTCCATGTAGTATGTGTCAACTAGTATCAGTACTCCATAACAGCTCTAACCTAATATTTCCAATCACTTACCTCAAGCAGCAATAAAAAACTACAGTTCCAATCTTTCTTTCATGAAACATGGTAATCTCAAATTATGTCTCTTGGATTGTTTTCTCCCCTTCTTGTGTATATAATGTGCTATGCACATTTTTTTTTGAAATCAGTTAGATTATAGGAATACATGAAAGAAAAAAGTTATAGAATAAAGATAAACCATTCACAGAATTTACTATCACTGGTAGCAAATCAAGAACATATTGTTAAGCTGTTAAAAAAATGTACTTAAATGCAAAATGAAATTATAAATGCACATTCTCAGATTCAGTATCTCTTCCATATAAATTAATTTACTCAATTTCAAGATATATGAGTATGTCAAGCTATAGATCAGACAGTAATACCAGAAATGTAGGCTTATACTAGACCTAACCTGTTCCAAAAACTTTCATCAATAACCTAATAAAATACAAATTATAGTTTAGTTCTTTGATAGCCTGTTTGGTGGAAAATGTGGGAATATTAATATCATATCAGGAAATTGGAAACCATTTATGTAGGCATTCTAAACTCAGATAAGGTATGAGAAAGTAATAGATCGGATTAAATAAATAGAGGCAGCTGGAATAGGAATAGATGGTATCCCAATTTGTTATAAACTCCATAAAAGAGAGAATATTCCAGGAACTTGCAGTAAAGTAATTATGCAGCCTTACTACAAAAGTAAGGTAAGTATTGAACAACCCAAAAAGTATATGGATATTGCATTATTATCAAATGTAGGAAAAATACTTGCAGGAATTATGGATAAAAGTAAAGATGGACAGAACATTATAATCTCCTGGAAAGGAGGAATCAGACTGGAAAAATTTGGGTCAAGGTGGGATTCCTTTCTGTATTTCAAATGGAAGGGACAAACAATTTTTACTGCCTATTAATTATAAAAACTCTAGGATTGAATATTTGAAGGAAAAAGAGGAAAACTATATATTTTCAAATGGATACTCATATGCTAAGAGTGCAGGCAGTGATGGAGTAGAAGCACAAGCAATTAACTGGTTCCTCTGACTTTCAGTCCTGTACCTAAAGCACTTGGAGCATTGTCTGTGTGAAATTTGTATGTTCTTAAGGTGATAAGTATTGAAAAATTGTTTATTGCTTTATTTGTGCATTAGTGCTGCCACAATGTCAAAAGTCACTACAAAATTTTCACGTATGATTCACATTTGAAAATAAACTTTTGCAGAAAATTTTCACAGTAGTTTGTAAGAAAATTCTTTCACCCCACAAATGTACTGTTCATAATCTTGTGAATGGATTTAGGGAAATGTGATCTCTTCTTTCAGGCTTGAGGTTCTTTTTTGTGCCGTAAATGTATGATATGGGACTCACGGCTTTACATCCCTTCTGAAGGAAGCCATACTTAGGATTTTTATGCCCAGAAAAATCCATCGATACTGGCCGAGTTTGAACCCGCAACCTTGGGCTTAGAAGGCAAGTATGGTTACCACTATACCACCAGGACCGACTTTAATTTAAGTGGGAGCAATTGGTATTTAAGGGAGAACTTATATTAGAATAAACTGCAAATGTTGGAAGAACTGAAAGATAATATAAGAAGAGAAATTGCAGCAACTTCACAGGTAGAACTAATGTATGAATGCAAACTTTCTTTAAAATTGAGAGATATGTGGTAGTACAAGGACATCATTTTCAACATCTTTTATGATGAAGGTAGATGGTTATTGTAATAGTAATTTGCATGAGAGGTCTGTGCACTAGAGTTTGAGCAGTTTTATCCTATTCAATCAGCAGTAAGAGTGCTGTCACATAGGCCATGCTCTCATAAATAACATATGGCATTTTTAAACTTAGATCAAAGAAGGAACTAGACTCAAGCACTTAGAGTCATTACAGTTAACAGTCGATAGAAAACGATTCTTCTTATTAACAGAGATTGTTTTACAATGTTACAATGCAAATCGGTTTCAAATCTGGCAGAAATGACTCCAGAAATAACAATGAAACCAGGAGCTCATGCAATAGTCGCATAGTAAAATGCCATGTAAAAATGTAAGTCTTGCTAACAAAATAGCATTTACATGGGCCCAATGGCACCAAATCTCATTTTGGAGGAATGGAAATGTACAATATGGTCTGGTGAATCTATTTTTGTTTATACTACAATGATGCAAGATGAAGAGTGCACCATAGGCCCAACAATATCTTTCTCCAGACTGTGTTGCATGTTTTGCTCAAACTGAAGGAGGTCCTGAGATGGTCTGATGATGTTTTTCTTACTATGAGCTGGATCCTTTTATAGAATTGGCTGTGACCTTGAATCAATGGACACACAATAAGGATATTGTGTCTTCCAACAACCCACTGCATGCATACAGTGCTCACATTATGACTGTGTGGCATTTTCAGTATTCTGCAACACTCTCTTACCTGAACTAGGTCACTAAGTCTCAAAATTTGGATCCTATAGAAAATCTATGGAATTATTGTAGGCAGCAGAAGACTACTAATGCACAAGTGGCACAAGACCTTCACAATCTTGTGGAGCCCTACCAAAAATATTCAAGATGTTATGCAGGTCAGAGGAAGTTTCACTCTGCTGAGGGTAACTAACATTCTATCAGCAAGTGTTGTTCTCTGAATTTTTCAGCACTATTCAGTAACAGGAAACTTAAAATAACTTATTGTTTTGTTTTTAAGGACGATTAGATTCCTTCATTTTGATAATGAAAATTAAGGTGAAAATAACATTTAATTCAACTCATTTTTAGTGAAAACCATTGTAAGAAAACATATGCATAAAATAGCTAAGATAGATCTGCAATTTAAATATCTATCATCTCTTAAAGTATCTAATTATAAATTATTTATCACAAAAGAAAAAAATTTTAGATAAAACTAAAAGAAGTGATCTGATCTAGTTTGGTCTATGTATTTTCATAAACTAAATAACGTTTTGTTCTTTCTCCATTCCTTTTTATTTCAGTTCTCAAAACTTACCTATAACATGCTGTAAAGCTCTTAGTTTGTGCTTACAGTACTAAATTTTCCAAAATAAGAACATTTACAAGCTTATCTTTGTGTTAAGAAACACCTGCAGTCACATTATTAAGAGTGGAAAGAAGTAATGGCAGCAGTAGTATTTTTATTTTTAGGTTTTACTTAGAGAATATCTCTTTTATCAGATTTCATATTTACAACTCATAATACATAAGACGCATAATTCATTCTATTAAAGTATAAAACAATGAGCTTTAATATTTCATAGAAATCTTAGGTCTATTTTGTAAACTTGACAGCACCTCACAAAGGATCAATTTTAATTACTGTTCTGAGATTTTGTTATTATAAGCAAACAAATTTAGCAGTGCATAATTAATTATTGGCTTTTTTCAAATTTTAGAATCAGGAACTCATTTGTATTAGATATTTGTTAATATTCATCTTGTCCAGAGAAAGCTCAGTTTTAAATGCTCTTTTGGGAACTAAATGACTCAACAACATAAATAAGCTGTCAAACAGATTATAATAAACTGAGATTTATGCATGGGCATTCATTAAACAATGCTCAGTGCTATCCAATTGATAGTCCTTTTAGGATAATAAAGTTCATAAGCAACAACATATACATAATTTCTACCAGCCTTCAAACATACACATGTTTTAAAAAAAAAGCTTCCTGAATGAGCTTTTTACCCCCCAAAAAACAAAAATGTTTTACATCCAAAAGGCCGGGCATTATTCAGTCGATTTTCAGTCTCTTTATAGTGTTCAAGAAAAAGCTATTAACAATTGTATTTTCTGTTCACATTATTGGCCTCTTCTGCTGTTGTTCAAAACTCTCTCACGGCTATCTTCTCGGTTCAGACTGTTCATTCTTGGTGGAGAATTTCCATTAGTTGCTAGTCTAGACTTTCTGCTGCGTTTGAACTTAGCCATATCCTCGCCAAACACATCCCCAGTGCGCAAGGCAGAGATCAGATCATCAAACTCACCCTTAGCATCACCACTGCTTTCCCGTCGCCCTACTGCACAAGCACTACCATTTGGCAATCCATTAGACAGGCCATTCTTCAAGCTATTACCCATTTTTGAGAGTATACCTTCTCTGCTGTTTTTTCTCTCCATTGTTCTCTTCTTCAGCTGCAACAAATTATGTAATACAATCTTAGTAATGATGTATAGGCTTAAATAGCACCTTTGTGAATAAGTTGATTATCATACCAATCTAAACCAGCTGCAAAAATGCCTCCATCTGAAAAAAAACCCACTTGAGTAGTTGCCTTGGAGGGAAATTTTCCAGAATTTTCCCTCATATCAAAAAGACAAATGCCAGGTGCATAGGATCTGATATACTTTGGACTTATTTATATCATTAATTCATTATATTTACTACTGCAAAGGCTTTTGATAATGTAAGAAGGAAAAAGATGTTTTACTTGCTCCACCTGCAGCAAGACCTCATAGAAAATACTGAATAAGGTACTGATATTTCTAAGGTTGGCCACATTTGCAGGGCAAATATATGACATTCTTATGCATTTATAAAAAACACTGTATAATATGTCTACTTACTTCAGCTTCCTGAGCAGCTCTTTTCTCTTCCTCCTCACGTCTTCTTTTCATATTCTCATTGTCCTGTCGTGCCTCATTGAAAGCAGTTAAAAATGCATCAAAAATACCAAAGAAATCATCTGGCTGAATTGTAGAGTTATCCTCACCAAACAATCTCACTGCACGGTCAAACTGTAACAAGCAAAATATGCAGATTCTAATTACCTTACAGAATGTATTTAAGCTCTTTATACAAAATACATGTTTATTTTTATCGAACCAAATGCATGCAATGAGAGCACATTTTCACACCTCTATTGTTTTCTAAGTGGCAGTTTTTAAAATTCTTACTATGTTTACATTTTTTGGGAAAAACTTTATTGCATACACACATGCCTATTTTTCATTTTAGCAGTTCATTTTATTTTTTCAGATATTCTATTACGGTAACCTATGTATACTGCAAAATCTATTGTGCTGCTCATCACTGCTGCTGAAAAAAACACAGCCTTGAATACTTGTCCAGACAGCCACTACCTTGATCCTCTTGCCCCCTCCTGTCCTGTGCCCTGTGAATTTGGTGCTAAGCATATTTACATTTGTATAGTCAGTTAAAACTTTGCTATCTGACTGTCAATGGCATATTACTACATGGCAAATTAAGATGAAATTTAGAACAGTGAATGTATATTCAGGACTACTATGTTAAAAAGAAAACACATTGAAGGAAGAAGTTTTATCATAAATACTCTAAATTACAAAGTGTGTCCAAAAAAGCAAATTCCAATTTAATGATTGCATTAGATTGTCTGGTTGCGAAGTTCATTGGGGTGCTGCTTTTTATCATTTTTCCCTAGAGTCCCAATAAAGAGTTTCCAAATTATTTTTCAGTTCTTTGTTGCTATCATGTAGGCTGCATTTCAGTAATGTTCTTTTTTAGGATAGTATTAACGTCTTTATGGATAATGACTATCATTAATAATTACATCCTGAAGAGATGTTCTGACAGGCAATTATGCCTGAAAGGTAAGCGGAATTGGGCAACTCCAATTCTTGTTGGTTTCAATAAAAGATGCTTAAAAGTCTTTAGATCTTTATGATTTTCATTTGAGTTTTTTGGAAATTTTTTTGTTTCTATTCAGCTATTAACCATTTTATGAATTTAGAAGAAAGTTCTAGTTCAAAAGATGTTTTTATTTTATGGTAGCTCCTTTTTTTGCTAATGTATAAGCAATCACATTCCTTTTAATCCCATATGGTTCAGGATCCATTGTAAAACTATTTCTGTTTTTCTGATCTGGATTGTATGATATACAGAGGGTGCCAAAAAATGTATACACACTTCAAGCAAAGAAAAAACTGTGTTAACATAACAAAACTGAATTTACACAAACAGAAAATGATGAGCACTAATCATCTTACACTTTTCCGGTTACAACAGTTACAAAGGTTACTCAAAATGCTCACACTCAGTATGGATACACTTCTGAGTACGTTAACTACTAATTCTGCACCAAGTGTCTGCAAGTGTCCTCAGTGATTGCAGCACATGCTGTTTCAATTTCTTCCCGAAGTACTGCCAGTGTAACTGGTTTTCTACAGTATACAACATTCTTAAGAGTTCCCCGTAGAAGTCCAATGGAATTAGATCCAGAGAATGCAGTGGAAACTCAATCTGACCTCTTCATCCTATCCAGTGCCTAGGATAGTGCCTTGGATCCAGTGAGCTCAGCTTGTTGCTTTGCCAGGTCTCCCAGATCTACCTTTGTGAACATCGCATATGGTACTATGAGTCTCAAATTTGTCTCAAATGCGTGCAATGGTTTCTGATTTGGCAGTTCTGTCCTATACACATGTCTCAATTGCCTTTGGACTTCAAAAACATTTTCGGTTTTCCAATACCACTTCAAAATTTCTTTCAGCTGTTCAAACGATAATCTTGGCTCCATTTTGATGTAGTAATGCTAGCATAACATAATGTGAGTCATAGCTGTTTACAAACATCATATGATAATCTTGACTTTTTGTTCATTTGTTGATTACCTGTCACATAGTAATGCTATCATAATGTATGTGAGTTACATCTGTTTACAGAACATCATACTATACATTATGTTGTTTTTTGGTTCAACTTTGAAATATATTAAATAGATATCTACTATGAAAGTGTGTATACATTTTTCTGGTACCCTCATTATTTACTTATTTCATTTATAGTGTAAGTTGATTGGTAACTGCTATTCATTATACATTGTAGTGCTGCTTAAAGTCACTTAAGATAGCAATGATTTTATTTATGTTATTTTCTAAAGCTGCTTTTATAACTATTATTTTTCCATCAAAATTGTAAGCATTCTGTCCCAAAGATATATATTGAGAGAATTCTTCACAGTATATTCCAAAGCCTGCTTCTCCATTTTTAAGTGATCCATTTGTATATACTCTACATTGTGTATAGTTGGATAATGGTTCTTTACTGTACTAAGTGCTATCAGTCTTAATACTTAATATATATGGAGACCATTGTGTGCAGTTTTAATTTCATGCTTAACCATACATCTATATATTGTAAAGGGTCAGTTGGTATAATGACAGATTTAGCGATTTTTTTTTTAATATTTTGTCTAAATCTTCTTTCTGAATGTAATTTTTAAAGGTCTGTTGTGTTTTTAATCCTTATGTGCTGTCAGGAATATATTTTAATCGGCAGGTTATTAGTTATGCTCTGCATTGCTGCAATAGGTGTTTTTATGACTCCTGTTATTATTAACAACCTGGATTGTATTGTATCCAATTTAGTTTTAAGTTGGTTGTTTATTGTGGATATTATCTGACTTCCAAAGAGTAAATTGGGTTTTATGTAGCTTTTATACATGTCATTAAGGAGACCTATAAATCCTCCCCATTGACACCTGCTTGTCTTCTTAAAATGTTGTTCTCCTTATTCACTTTCTTAGTTATATTGTCAATCTGTTCAGAGAAGAAAAGTTTTTTTTTTTTATCAAGTGTTAATCCAAGACATTTAGTATGTTCTTTCTCTTTTAGTATTTCATTATTAATTTTAAGTTGCAAATCATCTGTAGTGTCTTGAAGACTGAAAAGCTGGAATACTGTCTTTTTAGTGTAGATTTCCATATTCTTGGTTGATGCCCATATTTCCATGCTATTGATAATTTGCTACATTTAGTTTTTTAGATTTTTGCAATGTTGTTTATTCTAAATATTGTACATATGAAGCTGTTGACAATGAAGTGGCAATATAAACTAAACATAGGTATTCATTTTTTATGTTTACAGAATGTCGGAATCCACACAGTGAAACTTTTGTTAATCTTATTTTGATTTTTAGTGTTTTACTTTAAATCAAAATAAGATTCATTTTTTACACTAAACTCCACTCACTTACACAAAAGTAAGATGCGTTTCGGGAGAATCTCTCCTATCTTCAGTTGCTCACTGAACCACCGTTACTTGAAACAATGGAATATTCCTGTGGTGGCCTCTGTTGGTTGAAGTAGGAAGTTGCTGAATTCATCCATAGGAGGAAACTCGAAATTCATTAGGTTTTCTCTATTTTTTAATATGAAAATTTTTTCCCAAGTGGATAACCCCAATGGGTTGTGAAGATGTTTCAGCATGGGTTTTATTTCATGGTTTTTTGTCCAAAAGTGAGCTGCTACTGCTGATTTATCCACCTGTTTAAACCGAATATTCCTAAAATGTTCTTTCCTCCAAATTTCCAAATTTCCAGCAGTAGCAGCTCACTTTTGGATGAAAAACCATGAAATAAAACCCATGCTGAAACATCTTCACAACCCATTGGGGTTATCCACTTGGGAAAAAATTTTCATATTAAAAAATAGAGAAAACCTAATGAATTTCGAGTTTCCTCCTATGGATGAACTCAGCAACTTCCTACTTCAACCAACAGAGGCCACCACAGGAACATCTGGTTGTCCAGCCATCGTTACAAGTAACAGTGGTTCAGTGAGCAACTGAAGATGGGAGAGATTCTCCCGAAACGCATCTTACTTTTGTGTAAGTGAGTGGAGTTTAGTGTAAAAAATTAATACCTAAGTTTAGGTTAAGTTGTTTATTCGGTTTATTTTTTGGCTAAACAATATGGTGATGTCATCCATATGCAGATGATATCTCACATTTGCCTGTGGGAAGTCAGCTAATATTTTGTTGATGCCATCTATGAAAATATTAAAATGAATTGGACCTTTATATGTCCTAAAGTATGTAACAAACATTCCCTTTAGATACTGCATACAATAAAATAATCACCAGCATTATCATAATATTCATCTTCACTTCATGGACCAGGCAACTGTTGCCTATTTTATCAACACAGTTCACTCCATCCCTTTCTGGACATCCCACATCTCTCTTTACTCTTAGCTGTAATTATATGGATTTGGTATTCTAAAACTTTCGATTCTACTAATATGATTAGGCATATATTTTCATAGTTTTTTATTCTATCGTTAATGGAGAATATCTGTAAATCTGCTCTTATATACTCATTTTATAATTAATCAATGCATATATAGCCACACAATAAAGTGCACATCACCATTATTCTTTGCAAATGGCATTGTAGATAACATTTATCAGTTATTTCATCAGAATCAATAACTGTAAGCTTCATAATTATACTAACATTTTTATTTTGTTTAAATTTTAACTTATCCTTAGAGCACAAAAATAAGCAAAGGCACTCATCAATTGTATTTTATTCCTAAAATTCACTGCTGAATAAAAAGTGTAACAATTAAGAGACATATTATTGTGATACAATATTGTAGCTTATGTTAATTACTATAGTTTATTTACCATCATATGAGTTGATCTTAGTTTCCACATTTGGGAATAAAAACATGCAAAAAAGCATTCTGAGGACTGAATGTATTTTATAGCCCTGCATTTGTATTGCAGTTTTATGTTTTCATTGCCTTCATTAAGTTTTATATTAGCACATTTTTTGTATTGTTGTGATTTAATAATGCAGCATTGTTATGTTTATATAAGTGATTCTGGCCAGTGTAGTCTATATTTGCAAGAAGTGCAATTAAATTAAAGATTAAATTATCATTAGCACAGTGACCATGATTTTTTTTTTGATTGATTTATTTATGGACGCTCTTTAACATCTCAGGTCATCAGCATGCCATTCAACTCAGGGCATGAAACAGCCGACTAATTTTGCTCAGAGGCCTCTCTTTCAGGCTTGAGGTTCTTTTTCGTGCCGTAAATGTACGGCATGGGACCCACGGCTTTACTTCCCTTTCATAGGAAGCCATACTTAGGATTTTTACGCCCGAAAAAATCCATCGGCCCTGGCTGGGTTCGAACCCACGATTTTGGGTTTAGGAGGCAAGTATGGTAACCAATACACCACCAGGACCGATACCTTAAGATTTAGTGTGCACATGAAGGATGATAGATGGGAATAACTTGATCAAATAAATTCAGGAAACTTAGTTGCCTAAGTTTCCCAGGCATTCACATAAAGAACCAAGGGAAAACCCCTAAAAGAACTTCAGTAAGGAAATTAGCTTCAATCAAAAATTAAAACAGGCCTGCTGCATTGAAAGTGCAAATGCTACTGCTAGACTATGTTGATAATGAAAGATGCCTTTAATCCTGAAGGATCCATGCATGTTAGTTAATGATGGGCACAGTCATAGTTATAAGAGTTATTCTAAAAGTTTGAGATGGTCTTTGGAACAACATAATTATCGTATGTCTATTCTGGTCACTATATTTTTAACTTTGGAGTTCTTGAGAGATTGCTATTTAATAGCTATTGAGGCAAATAATTTGCTGAAAAGGGCTGCAATGTTAGTAGTAGCAAATTGATTTCCAGAAGAGGACTCTTAGTAATAAATTTGAACTCACCAAAACCTGCCAGGGGAGCAGAATTAGTTTCATAACACTAAAAATACAAGATCAATTTCCCCAAGAGCAGTAGAGTCAAATTCTTTTTATAAATGAGTTAACATTCAATCTCAAAACCTGAGATAATAGCAAGAAAGTACTACGCCAATATCTTTTCATTGATGATGGCACATTGTGGAGGCTTAACATGGGGTGCAGTATCATTGGCTTTGTTGAACATACTAAACTTGCTCTTGTTGAAAATAAGAGTTCTGACTGCACACCACTATAATGAGTAAATGCATCTGAATATATTTCCAAAGCTCCTTATATTGACAACTACTTCATATTTATGCATGACAATACTTGTGAAAGTTTCTGGAGGTGGAAATGGTCACTTGCAAGTAGCCTTATGTTCACATCTCAACCCCCATCAAGCCATGGTGGAATGTGCTTTGATATATTTTCCAATGATTTTACCACTTTATGTGTGGCCAATGGGAATTTTCACTGAAGAATATAGTTCAGCAACATTCACACTCACATAAATTTCCAGCATAATGGCCAGGATACAAACTATTTAAGTCATGGGTAGTAATACCCATTATAGTCTGAGCAATATTATGTTGTTGATTAGTTTAGGTAAATTAAGTTCAAAAACTTAAAGAAAGTCAAAGGCTTTCAAACAAAAAAATTTAGGCTATATCATATTCAAATCCTAATTCTTTTCTAATTATTTCAAAGTATGTAAAAATTGCCTTTATATTTCCTTTATATTTCCTAAAATAAAGTTGAAATGAGGGTTAAATAGAAATTATGTTTCAATAAAATTCAAGTAATCAGATTTTTATTGATTAAGCTTACTTTGTTAAAAAAAATGTGCTATGTATTTTTGCCCTACAGTGCACTTTAAAATCTATGGAATGTTTGTTACCCTGGTTTTCATATCCTGGAACAAATCCTCAAGCTCTGAAAAGCGGCAGGTGGCTGATGATAAGAACTCCTTCATGACAGGAAGGAAACGATCACCTGTAGCAATAGGCTGTGATCTGTGAAACTCTATCTCACGTTCTACCTCCTTCAGACCATTGCGAAGTTGGCCCATGTCTTTCTCCAGCTCACCCATGCTAGAATTACATTTCTTTAGTCATACACATAGTATTTTATCAAAATTAAAAAATATTGACATTTTTAATAAGTAACATTTAATCTGATTGAGCCTTTTAAGAAAATTCTAGCTGCCATTATCTTATTATATTTCCAAGTACTATTATTAAAATGTTCTATATTATTTATATTATTTTGCATTTATCTTCATTTGTTCATGTATGTTTCAAATAGATGGGCAAAAAGGGAATGTAAATAATTGTTGGCTGACAAACTTCACTTACTTCACTTTGGCGGCTTCTCGTACATGGGGAATGTCCTCTTCTAACTTAAGAATATCTTTGAACTGCAAAAGAATAAAATGCAATAAAAGGTCTGCTATTACCATATTGGGCTATGGTTATATTATGTTATAAGTAGATAATGTTTTGTGCTAGGATTTTAATCCACCTTTGAGATCAAGATGGCCTCAACCCATGACAGAAATAGGATTAACAGCACAGTCTATATCTGTTCCCCAAAGAAATGTGGTTAAAAGGAAAATTCCCAAGCACTGATTTGAATAGCAGGCTAGGTGAAGCTGGGCCAGTTTGGACATGAAAAAGTAGAATGAAATATCTATCATTGCCAGAAAGCAAATCACAATTTGTAATTATCTGACCTTGCAACCTGAGCCAATCTGGCATTACTTTCCATGTATTTATGTATGAAGAGACTTTAGTAATTACCTGATAGCTGTGGTACACTTGTTCTTACAAATATCATTTAACAAAGCCATACTTAAATACATTCTGTTATCTTTAAAACTGTCATAGCCTATGCTTGAGTTGGACAAAATATTCAATAATATATGCCATATTTTTGCATATGGAAATAATTTAGCTACAACTGAATTATGTAAACAATTGTGATACCTACTTCAAAATGTTTTAGTTTATAACTTTAAATAGATTCTTAGAATTGATTATATTGTACAGTATTACTTAGCTTACCTTTTTCTCTAATATTTCGACTAGATAATGAAGAAGAGTGGTCCCTTTGGCAGCACTTGACTTTGTGTCTGCAAGTCGGTTTAGTGAAGCAAGTCTAAAACCAGATGCATTACCCCGAGCACCACGATTCATGTAGTTGCCAAGGGCTAAAACCAGTTCTAACAGACGACGGAGCCTACGTGAACGTGCTACTTCACGGGATGCCTCCATTACAGATTTGATTCTTGGTTGAACTTCTCCAACCCAAACACCAAAACGTTTCTTGTAATGCAGACTGCGCAGCCTCTGTTCATAATGTGGAATTCTGAAAGAGGCGAAACATAATATCATTAATATTGGTTCAAAATGAAAAAAATGCATGTGGAATAGAAGTACTTGTTTGAACACACCTAGAAAATTGCATTAAAAGGAACAACTTCAATCCTAGACCACACTAACATGCAGTTATCCACAGCTTGATACAAAGACTGGTCAACATATCTCTTAACAAAGAGTAATACCAAAAAAAAAAAAAAAAACTCATCCTCATGATTGCAATAAACAATGGTTTCAAAGAAAAATTAATAAATTGAATTATAAATAAATACCAAAGGCAGAAACTAATAAGCATATGTGAGAAAGCCAAAGAAAACTAAGCTTTAACAAAATTCACATATCATCCTGTGGCAGACAATAAATTAAGAAAAATATTCAAACAACACATCATTGTCCTAGCTCCACAGAACTAATTTAGTTTAAGTTAATAAAAACATCACAAAAAGATACAATTGAAACAAGAAACAGAACAGGAATATATCATATAAACTGCAAAGAATGTAGCCAAGTATATATTAGCCAAACAAAACAAAATTTGGGCATAAAGACCAAAGAGCACTTCAGAAATATCAGATACAAAGAAATAGAAAAATCGACAGTAGCCACACACTTTTGGTCAGAAAAACATGAAAGAGACATGAAAAAAAAATTATTAAAAACAGCAAGAATGAACCATTTGGGAAAGAGTGTTTATGATAAAAACAAACAACATGCAATGAATTATGAAATCCCACCTGAGGATGACCTAATCAGGAAGTTCAACAGACAACCAGAAGAGGGACACAGCAGCAAGATAACAACAGTTGGAGAAAGTAGCTGAGGTTGATTGCAAGTGTATTCGAATTTTGTTCAAAATATAAAAAGGTTAATGTAGTTACAGTGTTATAAATCCACCCTAATACCACCATTTAAAATAACTTCACTGTTTAAAGTTTTCCTAAACAACAAATCAAACTTATGAATATTTAAGACACTTTATGGACATGTTGAAAACATGTGTATTTAATTTTACCATTTTGTTTTTAGAGCACTGATTGTAAATGTGAAACATCAAAGGTTTTTGCATTTGTTTAGAAACTATCAGTGTAATGTAAATTATTTTGTTAGCACAGAACATAGTATAGCCAAAAGGACAGAAAAATTAACAACACAGTAAGTTAGCAATTTAATTTATGCTTTTTGAGAAAAAATTAATTTATGATAGGTAAAAAATATTAATTAAAACAATTGTTACTTACAAAGAAATGCCTGACATATTTTATACAATTCACATGAAATTTAGAAAAAAATAAAATTACCCAAACACCAGCTTGAAAGAAAGATCAAATTATAAGAAAATGAAAACAGGGGCAACAACAGCTGGACAAAAGCAGAAGTCAGTGGTGTAGTGAAAACATGCAGTTCTTCTACAACACTCTCTCTGGTGGAAACAACTGACAACCTATACAGTCAACTCACAGTTGATGATGTGGACAAAGGCCTGTTAAACATGTTCTGTATAATTTAATGGAAGTGGCACATAAGAGTATTAAATCAACTCACTAGCTAATTAAGAATAAATTAATTGCATCACTGTATTAGTTCTAACACAAAATTAATTTTAAATTTAAATTTAACACCTTATATAATTTTTGTTACTTTTTTGGTGTTTCAAAATTTACAAACTAAACAGAACTAAACTAGCTTATGGAAAACTATCTTAAGAAACTGTTTAAAAAATTGTATAGAATAATATATTATGCAATGCTTAAAATGATAGCTACTAAGACATAAGTATGAAGCAAATTGGGATTTAAGGCTTGACGAGTGTCATAAACTTCATAATTTCCAGTGCCATTGCATAAAAATTACATATGCTATTTATCTATGATCAGTTACATAAATAGTAGATAAAAACTATATATTTATGAACAATGTCTGAAATAGGGGGGAACAAAACCCTTAAGCAATTATGTTTGTTTAGATGCCATAACTGCAGAAACAAACAAATGGAAATCTCATCAAAATGAGAATTTGCATTGAAATCTCATTTAGATAAAGAAAACATACAATTGGTATCTGTTATAAGCGGATAATTTTTTTTACTTTTAACAATTTTATATGATTATATTTGCATACAGCAGAACTTGTTCAAAATGGTAATGGAATGGATATTTTCAAAATTCTAGAAAAAAAATAAATTTATAATGTGGAAATATGGCTACAAAGTAACAATGTAATATGAGATAGGTGTTCCATTCCCTAAAACTTTGTTTTCAATTTTCATACTTGTTCATGCATAAACATATATAACCGCCACGGGTGGCCGAGGTCGTTAAATCGCGGACTCGTGAACGGGAAGTCTGGGGTTCGAATCCCGCCAGGACCGTCCTCTCTGACTGAGGTTTTTTCCAGGTTTTCCTCAGTCCTCATAAATGGAAAATGCCTGGAAGGTACCCTAAACTTAGGCCTGGAACATTTCCTTCCTTAAAAATAAATCCTTTCCCAATATATCATTTCATTTCATGTATCACCAATGTCCATCACCTGTGGTGCCTCTGTAGCAAAAACAGGCATTAAACACTATTCACTATTCATTCATAAACATATATATATATATATATATATATATATAATTTCTTTATATAAAACCTACTTTAAACCATTAAAACTTCTTTCCCATTGGAAAGTTTAAAATTCCAAAATGGTTAAAATTTGCTCATTAAATTATTAAAATTCATGAGTCATATCACTTGACAATGTGATCAACAGGTCATGAAACATGTCCTGAATTTTAATAATTTAAAGAGTGAAATGCCTAAGAGTGTTGAATATTTTAACCATTTTAGAATTTTAAACTTTCTCATGGGAAGGGAGTTTTAACTGGTTTAAAATAGGTTTTATACAAAGAAATTACATAAGTTTTACTGTGTTGATTCCAATCAAGTTTTATATTATATTATATATACCTGTACTACTTGGTACATGTTCCCATACACCATGTAACAACACAGACACTGTTTAGATGATGGAGTTGGCAATTATGGTGTTCTACTGGTGTGTTATTTGCCATATTTGAATGTTATTGCCAACTGCACACATTCTTTGTAATTGCACTGTAAAGTAATTTGCAAATTAGCCAGAGACCTATGTGTTTTTATGTTATAACATTGATGGAAACACAATAAGATCACAGGATTAGTGATACACTTTGAACAGAAATGTACTGTTTTTCAATTGCTAGCACATCAAGCAATGAGTAATTTGAAGAAACAATTTCAGCAAATATTTCTGTCATGGACTTACCATGAATATATTTCTGTCATGGACCTACCATGAATTTTAGAAGAAAATGCACATTTCCCTGCTCAAAGTAACTCATTAGTTTGTGTAAGTCCTCCAGAAAAATGTCTCTTGAACTCAGGGGTAATCAATACTCTTTAAGAAGCCAATTACACAATGTTAAACTGAGATTATTTTGACCAAATCTATTGAAATGCTGCATGAAGATGATCTAAATATTATTTGGAGTTCTGCAAATGATTCTCGTGCAACATGAAGCTAATTCTGATTTTTGGAAATACCATTTTATGAGTCAATGAGTCATTTAATGGATGGCCAAGTATACCAGTACAATTGTGTTAACAGGCTGATGAAAACCATATGAAATTATCATAAAAGACTTAAAACATCTCTGAATATGACTGTTTGAGGTTATATTTGGAGTAAAGGGATCATGAAACCATTCTTTTTTATGGAATGGCTGGCAAGAACAATAGTTTAATATGCTACAAGAGGTGGTTATTCCAATTTTGAAAACAGACCTATTTTGCTGAGGTGCTTAGATATATGGCAACAGCAATAGGATGGAGCACGACCTTATTATGATTTAAAGATGAGTAGTTCTAAAATAACAATTCCATGTTTAGATCCATTGTTACACAACAGAATAGTTATCTGGTCATGCAACCTCACCATGTGATTTTTTGCTCAGGGGTATGAAAGATGAGGTTTTTACTTAAAAACTGTATGATCTGAATCACATTAGATCAGCAGTTTTTTTAGAACTTGAATATGAATCATCAGTTAAGTTCTGCCATCTGTGAATTGCATCAAGAATCAGGATCTCCATTTCCAGTAACCATTGTAAAGAAATATATAATGAAAGAATGTACTGTTATTTGTTAAACTTTTTGGGAAAGGGACTTATCTTAGTACAAAAACACAGTATAGATACTATCTGCCCTGAACACTGTATCTCTAAGGGTTGCTAGATGGCACAGAAGTGTGGATTTCATTCATTGTTATGATGCAAGCCTACTACCTACTCTTGTTTTTTCTGGACTCATGTGTGTTCAAGGTTGAATAGAAATATTCTGGGGGACTTTATTATTCAATTCTAAAATATATACTCCATTTTTGTTTGATTCAATAACTGACTAAAGCAATTTTTCATTGGACAAATGTCTGTAATGCAACATTAGTAAAGTCAGGTGGTTCTTTGGAGCTAGGGCATTCTGGATTGCCAAAGAGTCTGGGCCCTATGGGATTTGTTACAAATTTGCATATAAAATGGTTATTTGAAATGTTTGTCTTTAAAATGTATTCTTTACAATTTTTTTAACAGTTTTGAAAATAAATTCGTTCATTCAACATAGATACAGGTTAGAATTATCAGTAAGCGAAATGTAATATACATAATAAAATATTTGCTGCCGCTACTAATCTAATGTTGGTTTCATCTATGAGGAAGGTATTAAAGCTATAAATGGAAAGAGGAATATGCAAAATTGTTTAGGAGAAATTTGATCTCAAAAATGAGGGAGATAAGAAAATATGGTATCATAGAAGCTTTGCAATTAGGAAGGATGATAGAAGGGGCATTAGAATGACTCAAAATTAATGATGAGGTAGGAAGGAAGTAAGATGGAAGTGAATTTAAGAGAAAATAAAAGAACAGCATGGATGCATGACGAAGAATGCATAAAGGCAAAGAAAAATTTGTTTAATGAACAAAGATCAGAAGAGCATATGCAAATTTTCTGACAATTAGAGAGGGTTATAAGTAGTTTTGATTAGCAAGAATTTTCACAGTAAAATATAGTATAATATAACAAATTATTATTGAGGAAATCACTCAAATTTGAGCTGATGATAAAGGCAACAAGCTTTGAGACTTGTCCGAGTAAGTGGAACAAAATTAGTGAAATTTGAGTGATTTCCTCAGTAATAATTTGTTATAGGTCTATAAATGTTGATTGGAAGAAAAAAAAGAAGAAATGGCAATGGAGAATGGAAGAAAAGATTAAGGTGTTGGTCAAAGATAAAGATAATAAATATATGAGCAGTTGTTAAGCATTTCCAGAAAGAATAGCACCAACGGAATAGAAAAGTTATTTTAAAAATGCTTCGAGGAAGTTGAATACAAGAAAATAAAGTATATTTAGGAAATTTTGTGAACAGAGTATTAATGAATAATGAATAAATTTATTTCCACAAATAACATTATAATTTAAATGTATACCTTTTTAATACATTTTCCTTTAATTTTACTTAATTAACTAATTCTTGAACCCTCGTCTTTGGCTCATCAGTAGTTTTCTATTGGAATATTTGAATTATGTTTCGGTATTCTATTAACATTGAAATTTAATGCAAATGTACCCCTATATATTATATCAAAATAATTTTACATACAAAATATTCTAACAAAAATATACAAAGCCTAGTTAAAATATATCAATTAGGATCAGTGCCTTCGAGAAACTTAGAAGGCACTATATCCAACAAACTTACTAACCCCTATATTTGCCATTTTACAACTCACTATATTTTAATATCCCAAGTTACATTTAATTAACAATTATACTCCCTATACAACATTAAACTTCTCTCTCCTTATTGCACATTTTCTAGGCCCTATAAACTTCAAACTGCACTCTCAAACTCGTAAACATTCTATTTACATTCACTATCTTGCTTACTAATTTTTCTCATTCATCTAGCTCTCACTTTACCTAAATGCTTACCAACTTCCACCATCCTTTTTCTTGTTTTAACATTGAACATGTTTTTCCCCATAATTTATTTTGCTAATTTCAATCATCTTCCCATTTCCAGTTTCTCCCTAAGAAACTTGGTTTCCTCACAATCCAGTAATATATGCCAATTATTATCTTGCTGACTACATAATGAATATTTATCCAACTTCCCTCTTACTCTTAAGCCCTTTAAATTTATTACTGCTGTTCTTGCACATGCAAACCTTCTCTTGCTAAACTCCATTTACTTACATAAGCATTTCGGGAGAATCTCATAAATGGAGTTTAGTGTAAAAAGTGAAATACCTAAGTTTATGATATTGGTATAGTACTTTATGCTTCTCTAAATTACTAATTCTAAACCAGTATTTCAATGCTCTTTCCATAATTTTCCCTTTACTAAATATTCTACCCAATTCAAGGCTCTGGGTAAGCCCAATTTTGTTTGCAACAGTTTCTGTGTATTAGATTCACATTAACCCACCCATCTTCCAAACACCAGATCTGAGCTCCATAAGGCATTTTGACCTCCACCACTGTCCCATAGACTCTCTCCAACCAATTTACTAGCATCCCTGGTATTTTAACTAAACATGCCCTTACAGCTTTCAAGGAAAGCTTCCCTTTAGCTAATACCATTTTCTTTTGGTCATTCCATCCACCCTTACTACTTACTTTCACCCCTAAGTAATCAAATTTGTTAATGACCTCAATTTCTCTTCTTTACCAGGACCATTTCTCATCTTTCCTTAATTTGTTGCCCTTTTTAAATACCACAATTTCTGATTTATTCAAATTAATACATAAAGACCACTTCCTACAAAATTTATCTATTGCTTCAATTAATTTATTTAGTACCACCTTGGATATGAACAAGCCACAAGATTGTTTGCAAATAACCTGTATTTCATTATTGTTGATAATTGGAACATGGCAACAATTAATAATACAGGACTTAATTTATCACCCTGCCTTAGCCCTGTATTATTTGGAATATCTTGCATTACTTTACTATTTGACATTATTATACAAAATGCATTATCAGTATATATTCTTTTTAATACTTCTATGAACCTTTACTTATTCCCTTACTACTCAATTTTACTTCCCCCTCTTTACAGCTAAATACTTATTTACAAATGTATCCATAACAAAGATGTGAACAGAGTAGAATACATAGACAAAGATATTATAGGAAAAGAGATATAATCTGACATAAAAATACTGCAAAGAAAGAAGGCTACAGGGATATATGGAATTCCAGGGGAATTTTAGAAAAACATTCGGGAAATGGAAAGAAGTATTAAAGTTTTTGGCAAACATGTTAAATGAAATTAGAGAAAAATGGTGTATCCATTTTGGTGTATTAGCTGGAAGATTACATGAGTAGGCAGAGATGGCAAGTAAACTGTCAGAATATCAAACAGGTTTCAGGAGAAGAAGAAGGTTAATAGATAATCTAATGATAATTCACCCTAAAAGGGGCAGGGTATACAAATATATATTATTGATTTTTAGAAGGTTTTCAATACTATAAATAGGGTTGCACTGACGTATAAATTGAGGAAAAAAGAAGTATATAATATATTTATTGAGGAAATTCAAAAACTGTATGAGGAAAATAAATTTTGTGTTAGATGTGAAAGTAGTAAAACCACAAAGTTTATGGAACAAAATTTAGGTTAAGACAAAGGTATACACTAAGTCAAATATATTCTGAGCAACTGAAGATAGGAGAGAGTCTTCCAAAATGCATCTTACTTTTATGTAAGTAAATGGAGTTTAATGTTAAAAAAAAATGAATACTAAGCTTAGAATATGTTACTCAACTTATTTATATATGATATATTACAGTATATAGTGAAAAGTAATAACATTATCCGTTATTGGGAAAAAAGGGATACCAGGATAGCTGTTTGCAAATATCTTATAACAAGGGCAGTAATTGTGATATGGGTTACAGTACACTATTAATGAAATAATTAGATGCTCTTAACATCTCAGGTCATCAGTATCCATTCAATTCAGAGAGTGAAGCAGCTGATAAATTTTGCTCAGAGACCTCTTCTTTCAGGCTTGAGGTTATTTTATATGCAGTAAATCTAGGCATGGTACCCACAGCTTTACTTTCCACATTTAGGATTTTTACATACAAAAAAATCTGTTGATCCTGACCAGGACTGAGCCTATGATCTTGGGTCTATGAGGCAAGTATGAAATTAGCTATGAAAGCAGTTATAATATATGTTCATATAAAACTAGCACATTGACAATGAATTGGCTGGAAAGATTTTATGAAGCAGTAGTGTAGTCAAAGATGTTGGTTGCATGGAATGGAAATTTGGGGAGTGTCAAATAGATGGATAAAGACTGACATAGTACATAGAATGTTTTGTAGGGAATTTTTGAGTTTACCTAAGAGTTCATCCAGGAGAGTAGCACTGGCACAGTTAGAAACAGTAGGGAGAAAAGGTGTAACAGTGGAGAGAATTTTGAAGCATTGGTAGATGTATAAATTTAGATGTTGATAATATAAAAAAAAAGAATGTAAATAGTTTCACAGAGATGTAGTAGGAAGGGAGAGTTAGATTAGGGAAGTGGGAAATGTGTTAGAAATAATTGGTCTGAAAATATTTGGCTAATGGGGGAAAATAATATTAGGATATTTTGGAAGAAGTGAAAAACATAGAGAAACAAGAGAAATTGGCTAATTTTGAAGGTAAAAGGTCTTTAATTTTGTATAAAATAGTTCAAAGTAATTGGGAAAGAGAGAAATAAGTAGATATATATGATCAATTTGAAAGAATAGGTCTTGCATGGATGTGCACAAATAGGAAATTACTGTATAGAAATATATATTATATGTGAAAAAAGGGGAGATACTTTCCATAATAAAAAAAGTGTATAAAGGTAAAAAAATTAAGAGATGAGATATGGCATAAAAATGGGAATAAATTAATAAAAAATATTGTAGCTAGTAAAATGTTAGTAAACCCAAGGGTTAAAAAGGTTAAAATGATGAGGATAGGAAAGGTAAGAGATGAGTGGATAAGTAGCTTAAGAAAGGGGCACAGTGAGGAAAGTGAATAAGTATTATAATAGCTTTATCCCACACATACAACCTGGAGGTTATAGTATGGGAGAATAGTTATATAGAGGTGTTAGATTTTTTTCTTTTCTTAAATGCATAGTAGATGTATAGATAGGTAACTAATGTAATAGAATATTATATTATAATAGGTGGTAGTTTTATGTATTGTTTTTATTTTGTGAGTAGCAAATACAGTGGAGTAGGTCAAAGTTCTCCAGATATTCTAATAGTAATCTACTGATGTACCAAGAACCAGGTTTGGTTAGTATGTTAAAATATAATAAGTTAATTAATGTTTGTAAAATTTATTTTAATTGAAAAAATTTTTTTGTATTTAAATGGTTATACATAAATATTCAGTGATGGCATTGCCTGGAGGAGTTTGATGGAAATAGAGAGTGATAAAAATATAGGGCCAGAAAAAAGGGTCACAAGAGCAAAAGCGAAACTAGAGCATTTAATTTGGAAGAAATAGAAAATAAATATTTAAAAGGATTTTATTGGTGATTTTTAAAGAGTTATATAATAAGATTGATGAAGCATGGTCCAGAAAAAGTAAAGTAAAGGTAAAAGTAAAGATATGTGAGAACAGTGAAATGGGTAGTGAATGAGAAATAGGATCTATAGCATATACAACCAGGAAGTTAAGTGCATAGATTCTAAATAACAGACATTCCAAGAATGTTGTATAATGTAATTTTAATATTGTTGGTCAAAATAAAATTCATTCATATAAATAAATATTCAAATACAGAGGAAGGAAAATATCTATAAATTTCCCCTGACAAAAAAAAAGGTTTTCTACATCTATATAAATGAAACAGAGAAGAGTAACTTGGAGCATTGCAATTGTTAATAATAATTTCCAATAAACCATCTGTTTAGAAGACCATGGTATACTTACTTAGATATTTCATACAGGAACCTGTCTGCTCGAGCTAGGCTGTCAATCTCCTCACTGTGTTCTTCAAGGAGAGCTGCTTCCTCTGCACTTGGTGTAAACTTTAACAGCTGCTCAACCATGTCAATTGGCAGTTGATCTTTACTATCCATGCTCAGAATGGCTCTATAAAAACAAAATAGCATTTGCTATTTCTGCTATTTAATTAATCTCTCATTAATTTTCTAACTTTTGGTGAAGTTAGAAATGCATTTTTCATATCTGTTTTTGATTATTTGCTTTTCAAATTGTATTCCTTGCTTTGATTCTGCTAATTATAAATTGTAACATAGCAGTTTATGGAATGAATCATTCTCAAGTCTTAAATGTGAGTTATTAAAACAAAATATGGTTTTGTGTAAAACATTTGAGAGAGATCTGCTAGTAAAATTTAACACACATAAAAGAGTATCTACATTCAGCATGAAAGATAAAATAGGGATATCAGGATTAATAAAAACTTATTTTCAATTATAATATTGGTACTTGTAGGGGCAGACTTTTTTTTCCTCGACACATATAGGCTTAAGATTTAGTATTTGGCTTCCTCATGGACAAGTAAATCTAAATTATGATGCATTGTAGTTCCTAAAAATGCTTATTTTGGCATTACAGCTTATTTTTGATTTTTATTTATTTTACGTTTTTGACTTTATATTTTTCATATCAACCCACTATTTTGAACAACATTGCAACTGGAATGACTGATGTACCCATGTGTGCATGGGGAAACTCATAATCTGCCCCCCCATTAGAAGATCCTAAGTGCATTTTACAAAAATATTATATTCTACAAAAGAAGTTTTAAGCACAAGTTGCAAGGTATACAGCTTTTTTTATAAGTATCAGTTATAACATTGGGTTTCTATGTAAGCATTTAGTGACATACAATAGGCACCTATCTCAATAAATATTATGTATTTTGAAATCATGGTATAATTTCAATTATGTGATTGGCTTCACTGTACAAGTTCCAATTAGCATTTCCAACTATCTATTTTATTGGAAAAGCAACAATAATTCTGACTTAGAGAGCAAAATTTATATCTTGTCAGTTTAGAAAATCTAAAGCTAAACAAAGCTTTTTTGAATTTTTTTGTATTATCATGTACATTAGTTATTTAACACTGCTTACTTTGAGATATCCTCATCTGACATTTTTAGTTTTGAGAGCAAAATTGTGCAGTTTTGTGCTCTTCGTCCATCTATTACAGAAAGGATTTTCATTTTGTTCTTTCCAATGTGCCGCAGATCCTCTATCGATCCATCATTCTGCAAAAAATAGCAAATTTGTTATGTTTCTCCACTTTACTCATAAATGAGTTATCTTTCAAAAGTACGTAATCAACAATCTTTTATTACTTAGCATTTCTAATAATTTGTGTATTGGATATTATCGATAGTTATAGGTAGTTCAAAATATAAAGACTCAGAAGGGATTTTCTAATCAATAACCTTCTTTTGCTGTAGGCACATTTAGCACAAAAAATACAGGTATAAGAACAAAATAATAGCATAAAATGTTGGAAATACTGGATTCAAGATTTGGGAAAAAATAGTTCAAAGCAATGTCACAGGCTCAGTATAATTCAAACTTTAGTAAACAAGCACCTAGGAAAAAAAAGAGTGAATGAGTTCTTTGCAGTTTTTGAAAAGACTTCTGATACAACAAGAAGGTATATATTTGTGTATAAAATCAGATATAAAGGAATAAGTGAAAAGTTTATTGTTGAGGTTCAAAAGTGGTATGATGAAGTTAAATTTTGTATTAAGTGTTCAGGAAATAGGATCACAGAGATGATGGAACAAAAGGTAGGTTTGCAACAGGCTATAAATTGGTTCCAGTTTTGTTAGTTTGTTTATTGATGATATAATGGAGAGAATCTTAAAAAAGTAATTTACACTGTCCAGTTTATTGGAAAGAAAGAAACTCCATACCTTGTTATTTGCAGATGTTTTAATGGTAGGTGCAATTATAGTAATTGGACTATAATAAGCTATAAACAACATAAATAGATTTTGCGTAGAATGTGGATTAAGAGTAAATATTAAGAAATGGATAATAGTATTTAAGAAAAGGGGTGAATTAAGAAAGGATGAAAAATGGTTCTTGAACAGGGAATCATTAGAGGTGGTTAAAGAATTTTTTTATTTGGGGGTGAGGTGTCAAGAAGCAGAGGGTGGGGATCATAAGAGAAGAACCTTATTGTTCAAGGAAAAAGAGTCATGAGAGCATTTAGGTTATGTTTGAAGTAAATTCCCAATATGTCAATAAAATTGTTGGAGAAATTGTATGAAGTGATACTGGAATAAAAAAATATTATATGGAATAGAAGTATGGGAAACATCTAGGGGATGGTTGAAGATTGGTTTAACTGAGTTAGGAAGGATAGGGAGGAAAGGTTTAGTTGTGGAGAGAATTTTATAATATTGCTATAAGATTTTGAAATTAGGGGACCACAATGTTCTAAAAGAGTGGATGAAATATCAAAGGGAAGTAATGAGAGCTAACAGCTGGATGGGAAAAGTAAAGAAATATTGAAAGAAATTGGGATAGGGGAACTTTCGGGATTTGAAAATAAAAGTAGACCAGGATTTTGGAAGGAAGTAAGGCAAAGAATTGAAGATGTAGAGAGGCAAGAGACTTGGGCTAGTTTTACAGATAAGAGTTCTTTAAATTTAGACAGAATAAATAAAAAGAAATGGGAGAGAGAGAAATGTGTGGATTATGGTGATAAATTAGGGAGGGAAGGGCCAGCAGTTTTAAAGGGTTTCAGAGGAGAAAATGGGGAAAGAGTGTAAAGAGCCTGAAGGAATATTTTATTGTTTATTAGAGTGTGAAGGGGTAAAGAGATGAAGGGAGGGTGTATCGGAAGTAAAATGGAAAACTTACAGAAAGAGAGTATAGCAAGTAGAATGTTGGCTAATACAGGGACAAAGAGAAATAAAATGATAGGGGAATACTTAGGAAAAGTAACAGAGAAATAGAACAGAATAGTTATGAAGAATGAGAGAAGGGCTACGATTGATAAAATAGTGTTAATGAGCAAAATATAAGAAGTGGGAGTTTCATTATGCAGATAACCTGGGGTTTGTGTGTGAGGCCTGATATAGATGGATGTTAGATTTATTAATATTATAAGTAGGTTAAGTATGTTAACTTATTAAATATTCATAAATGTTTACTATGAAATTGGTGAATAATAGTAGATTGTTTTTTTATATTTGTATATATTTATGAATATTGTATGCAGCCGAACCTGAGTCTTCAGGAAATTCCAGTGAATAATCACTGATGAGCCAAAGACCAAGGTATGATGGGTAGTTAATTAAAAATTGTTAATGTTTATATAGAGATATTACTGGTAAATAAATTAAATTCAATATTAACTGAGTACTACTGTTAGCAATAGTTAAAATCAAATACAAGAAGCATATAGACATGAACAGCAATTTAGGTAAAAAATTTTTACTATCAATGCAATGAAAATATAGAGCATACTTTTTTATGGTTGTTCCTGTAAAATAACACTTTCATTGAAATTCTGCTATATGCAAATGTCATTTTCAAAGGAAGTTGGCTATCAATATACAGTTTGGCCATTTAGTCATAGTGAGGCTTCAAAATGATTTAGTGATATAATCATAAACATTAACCATTTGAAATACAAGCAAGATAAAAGTCTAAGCCTATAGCACTCTATAATCCACATCAGTTCTACAACTCACTGACATATGGATAATAATCCTAAATATTTAAATTATTTCACAGCTTTGATTTTTCCATTTGGGAACTTAATATCTCATTTATCTTCCCCTATCACCAAATATTTGCTTTCTTCATATTCATTTACAAATTAATTTGAAAACCTGCATTTCCCATATGCCAGGATTTTTTTCTGAACTTAACCTATTCTCACCAGTGTAGCTAAGAAAGAGACAGCCTTGAATGCTTGATGAGTCAACCTTAGCTTAACTATCCCAGCTGAAACCTTTGACCTTCAGAAGTTGCTGACCCCTAGGGACCAGAGAGGCCTGGGCCATCCCCAAAGTTTTCATAGAGGGGGCTGAACCCCCTGTTATATTCCCAAGGGATGATGATAATATGAAAATATATTTAATTTTTAATTTGAATGTGCTAAATTGAATAAGATGTAAATATGTTTGTGAAGAATTCACCTAAAAGAAGTTTATTATTGAAGCAATTACAAGATAGTAATATGGTTAACAGACCATTCTGTCCAATTAGATAGAATAATGACTCATAGTCATCATTTCAATCTAATAAGTAGCAATTAATTCAGTTTCTAGGAAAATTATTAAAAAAAGTTATTAGATATAGTCTCTAAAGCAAATAGCTTTGGTCTTTAAATACACCCATTTAATGTGCATTTCTACTTTTTTGCGTGTATGCATGTGTGTAAACTTTATTAACGATACATTTCATTACAGAATGAAACTACATTCTCTTCAACACACATAACATTCATTTACAATGTCTTAATGTTAATTGTTAATAATTATTGCTTGATGGTTTATAATTTATCACTATCACTGTCTTGTTAATTGTTACAACAATTACTCTATATTTCATTAAAGTTTATTTTGTTAACATATTTTAGAAATTCTTTTACATAAGTTGTAGCTAAGTCCAATTTTGCACCATGATTTTCCTTTTTTTAAAATTGAGTTTCTAAGTGTGTTTCTTTCATTTTTCAAGAAGCTGCTGCATTTATAAGAATGTAGTCGACTGTTTGTTCTTCTTTCCTGCATGTCAATCCTGATGGTGTGGTGGTAACCATACTTGCCTCCTAAACCCAAGATCACAGGTTCAATTCTGGCCTGGATCAATGAATTTTTTTGGCATACAAATCCTAAGTATGGTTTCCTTCAGAAGGGAAGTAAAGCTGTAGGTCCCATATCATAGATTTACAGCATGTAAAACAACCTCAAGTCTGAAAAAAGAGGCCTTTGAGCAAAATTTATTGGCCACTGAATGGGATACTGATGACCATAGATGCTAAAGAGCATTCATATATAAACCAAATCAACAAGAAATCCTTTCCTGCATGGATACTGAAGACTTTTCTCTATTTGGAATTAATGATAGTACAGATGAAAAAGGCAAAAACTGGATTCACTGTGATGTTGATATTCACTGTTAAGAAGAAAGTTTTTGTCATACTTCCATTTGTAGCTATTTGCCACTGGCTATCCCATTTCATTTTGATCTTACCTCATAGTTCTCCAGTTATCTTACTTTTTGGTATTTTCACATAGCTAATTTCTACATTTTTATCTTGTGCTACTTTTTCCTAGATGGTCAGCCACTTCATTTCCATAATGTCCAGCATGTACTTTGATCCAAATGATTTTTTTATCTAATTGTCTTCTTGGACATTCATTCCTCTTATATGTTCTATAAGTTCCTTATGATTATTGGGATTCCATAGAGAGTTCAGGGTAATCAGGCTATTTATAAAAATTGATGTTGTTTTGTTTTTTTGTTTGTTTTTTTTTTTCCCTGCAATTTTATGTCTTTTAATTTATCTAGACTCTTGATTATGGTTAGTTGCTTGGCTAGTTGCTCAGCTTGATTGTTGCAGCATTTGTCCATGTAGCCTATACTTCAGTTGATACATTATGTCTTCCTGAGTAAATATGGCTAATCCTGATTTATACTGAGTTGTATTTAGTTGACAATGTGAACGATATGTTCACGAAACATGTCCTGTTATTTTAATAATTAAAGGAGTGAAATGCTCATGAGTGTTGATTATTTTAACTTTATAATAAACAAAGAAATGGCTAATCCTGATCCTACTTCATTTTATCCTTTTAGTGAATGATTCTAATGTGTGCCTGGTGTTCCTGTTTACTTGATAGATGGTTATAATGTCAGCAGGATGAAGCCAGCGTTGTATTAATAGTGAAAAATCCAGAGGTAACTCAATGTTTCCTTTTTTCTGAACATATTGTATACAGCTACAATTTCATCTATTTTAATTATTCATCATCATCATCAATCACGGTTTAAGCCTTTATTGGCTTGTTCCGGTCTCACAATTTAGAACTGCTCTGTCCATCTTCTTTTAGGTCGGCCAACATTTCTTTGGCCTTTTGGTGTATATCTTAAAACCAGTTTACTATAGCGGTTTTCCTCCATCCTCTCCACATGTTGTTTCCAGTTCTTTTGATTTTCTTTAATTCTTTCTATTAGATTAAAGATTCTTAGTTCTTCTCGTATATCTACACTTCTTCTCCTGTCTTTTAATGTATATCCTGCTACATGTCTTAAGAAGCGCATCTCTGCTGATTCTAACCTTTTCTCTATTTGTTTGGTCATTGTCCAACATTCAGACCCATATGTTAAAACTGGAACAGCCATCACTTTATAAAATTTTATTTTTGTCTCTTTCCTCGTGGTTTTTAAGTTTTGTTTGATGGTGCCGCATATTTGGTTAAATTTATTTATTTTGTTTATTATATCATCATTTTTTATGTATGAGACGCTGCAGCCTAGATAATTGAAACAGTTTATTTGTTCTAATATTATCTCTTGTATTATTATTTTTGCTCTTATTGTTTCTGGTCCTCTAAAAGCCATTACTTTGCTTTTATTTGGTGATATTTTTATTTTATATCTTTGGCTTATTTTATTTAGCTGAAATAGAGCTTTTTGCATATTTGATTCTGAGCCACTTATTAAAACTAGATCGTCTGCAAATAACATTACATCTAAAATTATATTGTTTATTTTAAAATGTACATTTAAATTATTCTGCCATTCTCTGACAATGTCATCTATATATAAATTAAATAATGTGGGTGATAATGGGCACCCTTGTCTAACTCCCTTATTTATTGTCGCTGTTCTATTTTGATTTGAATCGATCATTATCAAGTTGTCCTTATATAGCTCTCTAATTATTGTCATCAAATGTTTTGGTATGCCTTTGTTTTCCATTATTTGCCATAGTATATTTCTATGTACATTGTCAAAAGCTTTTTCAAAATCTAAGAACACCATATATGTGGGAATATTATATTCTCTGTGTTTTTCAATTATTTGATTTAGGACAAATACACAGTCGATACAGGATCTTCCTTTTCTAAACCCATTCTGAGCTTCTAGTACTATATTTTAATTATTACAGGAGTTAATCCTCTTACAACGCTTAAAGCTTGAAGTGATATAGTGCAGAAGGCCTTAACCATTCTTATATTTATTAATCTCTGCCCACTATGTATTTAGTTTTGTTGAATTGCCTCCTCAGTGCTTTTATCCAAATATGGAATCCATATGACATTAAGGATAGAATAGCTCCTTTATATATAAAACTTTCAGTGCTTCATGCTTCAGATCCCAACTAATTTGGCTGATCTAGAGAGGGCATATGTTATTTTAGTGCATCATTTGATTACATAATTGATGTGTGAGTTGAAGGTGAACTTGTCATCTATTAATATTTCGGGATATTTTATTTTGGTAATCTGTTCCAACTATGTGTTGTCCAAATAATTACACAGTTCATTACTGCCTTCCTGTCTCTGTCTGTATATCATCATGGCTTTTGATTTTTCTTTATTGAATCTTATTTTATTGTTCCTTGACCAGACCTCAATTTTGTAGAACTAACTACATTAGCATAGTTTTCTATTTCTTGTTTTTGCTCTCAGTGAGTAAAATTAAGTCTTCTTTGGAGGCAATAACTTTTGTATGATTAGTATTGGTCAAGTTAAGAAGTGAATTACATTGCAGGTTCCAGAATAATAAAGATCCACAGCAGGATCCCTGGATATCCTTTGGTTAAATTTCATTCTGTTTGAAGATTACTTAATATAAGAGTTGCTATCCTTTCCTTGAAATAATTTTGCGATACTTAGTATAAATTCTTGGGACAATGAATGTGTCTTAACTCATGTGTGATAGACTACCAGGCAGCTTTAAAAACTCCTTGGACATCTAGGTTAACAAGGGCAAAGCATTTCTTTGGCTTAAAGTTCTAAGCTGTTCTTAATAGTCATAGCAGTGTCTACAGTACTCCTTTGAGGTGTGAAACTGAATTGATGTTGGTTTAACAGACTTTTTGAATAGACATGATGGGCTATCTTATTTTCCACTTTACCTCCAAAATTTAAAAGGCTTATTAGATTGTATCTTGAAACTTCTTTACTTTCTTCTTTGCTGGGCTTATTGGTATTATTTGCACCCTCTTCTTAAACCACCACTGTAAAGAGCAGTCATGTATAAAGGGAAGGCTTTGAAGGCTTAAAGTAATAGTTTGCTTGTTATCCCATTTTCTCCTGGGCATTTCATGGAATCTATGCTTTCCATTACTGCAATTATCTCATTCTGAGTGAATAATTTATCATTCTCTGTGTCTATCCCTGTGTCAGTTGCCTTATTTGCCTATGCTATGCACTGTTATCATTTATTTCACCTGTAGGTATGAAATGATGTATCATTAGCTGCATAGTTTCCTCAAAGTCAGTTATCATGATGCCATCATGTTTCATGATTGTTGAGAGAGCAGATTTTTTCCTGGGTCTACTGGATGGTATTTTATATACTTCATTCTGAGTTATTAGTGGAAGTCAAATTGCAGTATTCTTTCCATGATTAAATTTTTTCCCTTCTTATTTTTTTCTTATATTTTCTTCTCTTAAAGTACTGGTTTTGCACGTTTCCTTCAATTTTTCATCTCCTTTTGTCCTCTGGTAACTCCTGCAAAAGGTATTCACTTTGTTGCTTAGAATAACTAGTTCTTGGATCCACCACAGGATTGTTCTTGTCTTGAAAGTATTTTCCTTCTGTTTGTGCATTTTAAATGATTTTCTGCATGCTGTACCTAATGCGCACTATCTATATCTGTTTCTTCTGTTATAATCGTGAAGAGCATTTTATCAAGTTCCCTTGCTTCTGCTGTAAATGTAAGTCTGTGCTAATGTGTTAAGTTTGTGTATTAGATTTCCTTTGAAATTCTTGTAGCCACTTTTAACTATCAAAAATCTTACATCTGAATAATTATAATTTTTACTGTTATGTTAATTTATGTTATTTTCTATTTCCACTGTTGAATAGCTTGTACTTACATGAAATGCCAACTATTTTATTCTGAATTAGATAAGGTTCTTGTGTGAATACAATTTCTAATTACTTTCTTCTATGATTTAAGTGAGATTGTAGGTCACAGCCCTAGAATGTTGCAAGTTTATCTGCAGACATTTAACAACTGTGTCAGTATTTCTAGGCTTACTTTGAGTTTGTAAGTTCCCATCTTTAATGATCATGTTCTGTATGTATCTTCTTATCACATCCTGGTAGCTGGGGCAGTCCTTGTTTAGTTATGAGTGCTTTCATGCACTTTTGAGCCAGTGTTTTATTGGTTGTAAGCGACAGTTAATACACTTCAAGGAATTAGAAGGTGCTATGCATTCTTTTAGTTTATGTGCCTCAGAACATAATGAACATGCTCCCTCACTCCTACAGTCCTTCGCTCTTTGACCAAATTTTCTGCATTTAAAAAATACCTCATAGAGACAAGATAGTCATCTATTGTGCATACCAGCAAATTTTAACTTCTCAAATAACTATTTTCTAGCTTGTGCTCATACTTCAATTACTGAGTTGGTAGTTTTCTTCTTATTGCAAAGGAGGATTTTACATTTTATGGCTAATTCCTTCAGGTTAAGATCTTCCTTTTATGAGAGTATGATCCTTTCAGTATCATTAATAGGGATATCATCACGGAAGTTATGAATGTTTGGATTTCTTAGTTTTGGATTGAAGACTCCAAATGTGGTTTATATTAATCATTAATTCTTTTATTAATCATTTCTATTTCTACTTTACTTTCATTTTCTATAATTAATCTCCCATCTTTCAGCTCTTTTACTGAGTTTATGCCTACTCTCATTTTTACTGGATTAATTTTTCATTTTTCTTCATGACTTGGTGACTTTCACTCTGTTTGCATTTAACAAAGAGCAAGAACTTCTTTGGAGCAAAATTCTGGAGAGATCGCACCACTTCAAAGCAGAGTTTACAGGTAGAACCAACAGATTGCACTCCATTGCTATCATTGCTGCCAGGAAGTTGCTGGAGTTCTCTAGCAGATGGCACAACCAGTTTCCCTCCCCCATTCAAGCGTCTCTCTCTTCTTACAGCTCTTGTGCAACAGCATTTTTTAATGATATTGGTATTAAAATCTTCTGTCATATTCTTCCTGTCAATTTCACTTTTAAGTTGAACAAAATACTTGCTTAAGATACTTACAGCTTTGAGAATACTCCTCTTCAAATCACTCCTTAAAATACCATTTCCTTCAGTAACATTCACTAACAATATATTCATAGCATTCTCAAAACTGTCTTCTTTACTTTCCACCATCTTGCCTCTGTGTGTATGTGTTTGTTTGTATGTTTGTTTTATGTAAGATATTTTGTCATACTGGTGTAGTGTACACTTGATACAAATGAAAACACTGAATTTTCAAGAAACATATTCAATGGTTAAGTGCCTCGCAGATATCCTATAATATATCAGATTATGCCACATTTTGGGAAGAAATTATAAAGGAATACAATCACTTCACTTATAAGAACCACAGCTACCTTGCCAAAGATACACTCCAAAAAGATTAAATTCTGGAATTGCTTTTCACAGTTTTGCCATTCCTAAAGATATGTACCTTTTTTTTACATAATTGATGTTTAAGTTCAATGTCTTGTGTATAGATTTTAAAGCATTGCTTCTCATCTTTTAGATAAAATTGAACAGTTCATCAAAAATAAAATGATATTACAAAATTTGTCAATTATTTTTAAAGAGGATTGGCATTGTATCTCAACACGATGGACAATTTGAATTAAAGATGAACAAGAATTACCTAGATAATTTTTCCTCTATTTTTCTTATTCTATTTAAATGGTATAAAAGAATTTTCATTGAGAAAAAAATATATTAATGCCACTAGAGTGATTTTTAAATTTTGGGTTTCAGGTAAAGTTTCCCTCCTAATAATCCGATTTCAGTGATTTTTGGAAAATTATTTTTCTTATTTTATTTCAATTAAATATACTGAGTTTCCTTTAAAAAATTAAAATTGTAGTTGCTAGAAAAATTTTAAAATTTTGCTTTAACCCGCCTTCATTTTTCTGGTGTACCCCCACTCCTAATGGTCCAATTGCCAATATTTTTCAAAAATGCTTTTACCAATTAATTTTAAAGAAATTTACACAGTTTTGTTGAGAAAAAGCAAAATTTGCATTTTTTAAACATCTTTTAAAAATTTTTGCTTTAGGTTAATCCCCATCCCCAATAATCCAATTTTGCTGGTTAACGAACTCGATAAATTGTTTATTAATTGATGACTATATAAGAGTTTCATTGAGGAAAAATTAAAATTATAACCGCTAGTGTATTAATGGACACATATGTCTATATGTCTTCTTGCTGCAGAGGAACATAAGCTGTTCCAAATATTGCGATACTAAATTTGTGACTTTCTAAGTGTTTTATCCTTTTTCTGCATATCTAGTTATTGTTATTTTAATTACATTCTTCATTTTTTATTTAATTTTTCATTTGTACATTTTTTTAATTGTATATGCCTAGTATGGTGCAGATTTGAATAGATTATTAAAAACGCTAACCATCGGTACAACTGCAATAGCTTACATTCCTTCAGAATTCTCTAAAAAAAATAGATATTTTACGAGTTTAATAAAAGCAAATGAAAAGAACAGGCATGAAATTGCTGCCTCTAAGGCTTCCATTTTACATCAAATGATGCCTCACTATAACACAGATTTGCTGAAAGCAAATAGCCTACTGGGTTAACCTCTCAAAAGATTTTCCTTTATAAATGCGCTGTTATGCTATTTCCTCCATAAGAGAATATTTTCCAAATCTAAAAGTACTTTTGTATATGAGAATAGGTGCTTCTGTGATAATTTATATTTTTCTATGCACTAACACAGCCTAAACAGAATATAATGTAACATATATCTTCTTTTATAAATCAGTATCACAGTGGACAATAACTGTCAGCATTCTATTTTAATGAGAACACTTACTGCAACGCCATTCTTCTGATATGCACAGAAGAGCTTGTCAATGTTTTCTAGCTCCATGGCAGTGTAAAGTTTGGTGTCATCCAGTTCTGACCATATTGTTCCTGTCACTTTAGCATCAGGTAGCTTGGACCAGTTGAATGACTTCAGAGGATTTGAGGGTTGTGGCACATTCTTCTTTGGAACTTCTGGTCGGTTAGGAGCCAGAGTAGGAGCTGCAGGAGGAGCCTGAGGAGGGAGGGGAGGTCCACAGCCTGGGGCAGGTGGAGGAGGTGGAGGTGCATGAGCCATAGGAGGGGGTGGTGGTGGTATTGGATTGCTAAACTCAGTTTTTTGACTGAAGTCAAGTTTTGACATATCTCCCATGCTGTTCCCAAGTCCCATTGCCTGAGAGAAAAAGAACCAAAGGACATCATTATAATTATTACTGGCCAGATTAATGATCTCTTATGTCTATGTTTTAGATAACCAAATATATATATCCTATTATAACTACAGGAGCAGTGAGCTATAATATGCATGACTCCAAATATAAAAGCTGTTTTTGAATTATATCATTCTCAGCTTTCCTCATTGGTTAATGAGGCAAATCCTAGACACCCTGGTTTGTGTTATTCTTAAATCTTTTATTATCAAAACTGATTTGGATATTCTTTTCTAAATAACATGAAAAAAAAAAAGAATGTATATATTTGTAACAAAGTATTCTCATTCAACCATAAAGATACTGGAACATTGTATTTTAATTTTGGATCTTCAGCATCATCATCAATGGTCACCTTTACATGTAACCAAGGTCATTAAGGTATGGACTTGAGGGCAGAAGGTCTGGGGTTCAATTCCCACTAGGAATTTCTCTCTGACTGAGAGACTGAGAGTTTTTCCAGATTTTCCTAAGCTCTCATAAATGGCATGTGCCAGAGAATTACCCTAAACTTTGGCCTGGAGCGTTTCCTTCCTTAAAAAATTCCTTTTTCAATTTATCATTTCATTTTTTAATGAATTATCAATGTCCAAAATAAAATTAAATTTTAAAAAATCATTCATGGTATTTAGTTATGAAGTGTTTTTAAAATTAAAGTGATTATATGTTTTGCAATATTTTTATTTTATACAAGTTTTTTAAAAATTATTGTTAGCAAATCATACATCTTATCTCTAATACATAGAAATATTTGTAATATTACATATTGAGGTCAAAAAAATAAATAGTTTTCAATATGCTTAATCACCAACTTTTGAAATTAAGAAATATATGTGTTAAATACGATACCTTGGCATCATCAGGGAGACTGCCTGAACTGACAAGCCTCTCCAACCTGTGCCTCTCACCCCGTTCACAGTTGATCTGACGATCCAATTCTGAGGCACGATATTCTAGCTCTGAAATGCGCTGCTTGGCCTCAAGGTGTGCTGCAGTCTCTTTCTCCAACCGTTCTTTCACTCTTGTCAAATTTGTTTCTATGTCTTCCTGATATATAAAACAAAGTTACTTAATAATGACACAATTTCATAGAAACTATGACATATTTCAAAACACTGAACACTACTCTTGTAAATTCCTAAGTGAAATCTTTTATCAAGTAAAGGTACTCTTTAATTTCTTGACGTTTTATCCTACTGTTATTTAGTTTGGTATATAGAGAGAGCCAGTGCATTATAGAAAGATTTACATTTTAAGATTTTGCAGTACGAATAATATTGATAATCTCTTACTTATAATCTCTTGACTGGTGAACTTTCCCATTCATAACTTCCTATTTTTGTTATTCTACAAAGTACTGTCAGAAAATAATTGGACAGATGATGTAAGTTTATAACAAAAAAGTATGTACATAGTTCTCTAGAAGGTATGGACTGGTGCCTACTGAGTACTATGGTAGGTAGTTTGGCACCTTGCGTTATAAGGCCATTGTGTATTGAACATCAATCATGGCAGATCAAATTGAATGTTGTACCAAAGTAGAATTACCTGGAGTTGTGGATTTTTGCACACAGAAGGCTTAATACCCATTGAGGATCAATGGCAGGTGTTATTGATTTATGGTGAGAACATTAAGTCACAAAGCAAAGTATACAAGTGGGTAGAAGAATTAAAAAACACTGTTGCACTCCTTGATATACTTCCCCACTTGATTTTCCTGATAGTGCCATAAATTCTGACATGATTTGAGCTATTGAGAACCTGGACCAATAGAATTGATGTATTGCTGTTGATGAAGTGACTACAGCAATGAATAAGAGTCAGAACCAGCTTACAGATCATTCATAATGAATTGGACTACTGGAAAATTTGTATCAGTGCATTAGGTACATTGGTTTCTTACACCAGAGTTGAAAGAAATTCACATGGTTTTTTTGCCAGATATTCTGGATCAAGATGGATGTAAAATAGAAATATTTCTTAATTCGATAGTCACTATCAATGAAAAATGGGTACAAACTTTCATATTAGTGAACAAATGAAGGCTCATGGAATGGTATTACATAGATTCTCTAAGGCCATAGACAGCCTGTGTGCTGTATCTGCAGAAAAGTTTATGCTGATGGCTTTTAAGGACAAGAAGGGGTAATTGAGCATTATTTTGCCCAAGGGTCAAAATGTGAACAGCAAAACCATTGTAACTGTAAAACCATCTGAAGCAAGTTATCTGTAGCAAGCATTTGGGCCTTGATCATCTCCAGCAAGATAATGCAAGGTCTCAGAGCAACTGTTACCATGACAAGACAGGATTCAAATTAACAGAGGAGGGGGTCCCCTCTTGCCAAAGAATTTTCCCAGCTTTTCAAATAAAAATTCCTTCTATGCCAGAGAAATATTTTTCCTCCCATTTCATAAACATCAGTATGTAAACAAATATAAGTTTTAAAATTCCAATGCAATTGCTGGAATTAATCACCTGCACAATGCATTGCAGCAGTATAAATCTAACAAGCATTAAACATGAAACCAAAATGTACAATGACCTCATATTATTGCTTTGTGTCTCTTTCTTTTAAACTGACAATAATAGAATTTAAATGCATGTTATGACAATGAATGTGGTAGTGATTGATGGTAGCTAGTGGATGTTATTAATAGTTGGTTGATATGGATAAATTTATGATAAAAATCTTAAGTAACAGAATCAAATGGTGCAGGCCAAACAGAGTCTCAAAGCATCAAGTAATATGTCTATGTCTTCAACAGGTAAAAATTCCAGCAGTGGCAGTCCCTGTCCCAATTGCCATTGAAACATAAAATGGAAATTGTGAGATTAAGTGTGGTAGTCTAATCATGGAATGTATAGACAAAATGAGATTCAAAAAGTGGAAAATAATCCCCCTTGGCTTTCAAAAAACAGTTCCAGTACCTATTCTGTTCAGAAATTCAAGATCATAGTGGTATTAAAGGCAGTAAAATGAACATTGAGACAACTTTTACCAAAGGGCTGCATGCAAAAAGCAATAAAATGTTAAATAATAAAATCAGCAAGGAATAGTAAGTTCCATTTGAAATAAGTCGATTTTGAATGAAAAGAAAAAAGAGGGAATTAATAAATATTCCTCTGAAGGTTTCAGGAAATGGGAAGAAAACATCTAGAGAAATAGTTGTTTTTAAAACAACATATCTCATATGTAAAGAAAATGATTCATTCTTAGTGTTCAAAAGTTTATGTGAATTGCCATGAATAACATTCATATTAATCTCTAAAATCAAATGTATATGAAAATCTGTGATATTTGTAATCATAGGCCCTATCTAAAAGATTTTCCTGCTGGCAGTTTGCAGCAGAATGGATAAGGGATGGACATCATTCTGCAACAGACACCCCATGTGTATTAATTAATATATAATATATAATATCTTCAATGTAAACAGCTTCAAAATTAAATAAACATGCATTATTTTTATTTAGAATATTATACCAGTTCAAAAAGTTCTTCTTTTTGACAATTCTCCAGGCTTACTGGTATTATTATTAATTTTTTTATATAAGGTTAAATACAATTATGTTTGTATATTGCACTTAACTTCCCACCCCCCCCCCTTCCCGTTGTCAAAACTTTTGATTCAAACTCTACTTTGAGATAATTCTGGCACTTAATAGGCAGTTTCCTGCTGATGCAAATTAACTAAACTACATGGGGATTAAGTTGATTTGCATATAAGCATTTATCTTTATCATTTTCTCACCAGACCACAATGCTGTATCATTTTCCTGCTTCTATTTGACTGTTCTTTGTAGGTATGTTTTAGTTGTTAGAATAAGGTTAAAACTATGATTGGACAAAATTTTTGAATTAAATATGATTTTATTTCAACCAATACCCCCATCCCCAATATCATGGATAATCAAAAGTTTAAACTATTTTAGATCATTTCACATATGCCTGGGTGCTCCCTCCCACTTCCTCCCTTTCCCTCTCACTAAGTGATGAAATTTCAGAAATAACTGCTTATTCCTTATCACAGAGAAATTTCCAATTCACATTACTTGTAAATATGTGGCACAGAAGAATCATTGATTTAATTATATCAAGTTGCAAATTCAGGAATTTAACACAATATAACTTGAAAATTATGAATTTCATGAATTAAAGCAATGTGCCAAATTAAATAAAAGAAACATTAAGTTATTACACAAATTTACAGGTTTTTCTATTATATTCTTTTTTTTAATGCCTCTTGGAACTTTTACAGTGAAGCTAATCATATAAACAGGATTATTGTTATGACTGAATCAAACTACACACTCTTATTGGCTCATTTTTTAAATATAAAACATGTTTCACAGACCATTGTCCTCATCCCCAGCTAATTCTCGACTGGTGGATAATTTGTATTGCTTTGAGGATGTATATTCTGCTCTGGTTAAGGTGTGATGAAATGTCAAAGTTCATTAATCAGTCTCTATATTTATAAATGTAGATTTTCTCCCATGTTACTAGCCCTGTAGGTCCCTGTACTGATTTTAATAATTTTGATTTTTTAACTATGTCATAGTTTTCTGTCCAGAGATAAGATGCAATTTTTCCATTTCATTGTATTTTATGTTCCTGAAGTGTTCTTTTAAAGGTGTGCCTATGTTGCTCTTTGTTTTTCCAAAATAGACTTTATCACATTTTATTTGGTGAATATCTGCCTATTTCTCTATCATTAATATTGTCATTTAGGAGATTTTAACATTAAATCCATTTATTGGTGCCAATCTGATATTAAAATCTTTTAGAATATTTTGAAGTTTTTGCATACTCCATGAATATGTGGATTTTTTAAAAATTATCTTTCTTTTCCTGCTGAAAGTGTTGTTAACTAGTTCACAAAAATGTGCAGAAGTTCAAAAGACAGAAACTTATTAAAGAAACCAGTGAAGAAAAAAATAGGCCTTTACCAAATAAGATATGCAGAATGCAAAAAAGTCTATATTGGAAGAACAAAGAGAAACATAGGCATACATTTAAAGGAACACTTCAGGAACTTAAAATAGAAACAAATGGAAAAATCAGTGGTAGCATTCCATTTCTGGACAACAAACCACAACATAGTGAAAAAAGAAAAATTATTAAAACAGTACCTACAGATTGGCAATATGGGAGAAAATCTATATTTATAAATACAGAGACAGATTAATGAGTTCTAACTCTTTTGAGGATGAAAACATAAATATTAATTTCATCACACCTCTACCAGAGCAGAATATGCATCCCCGAAGCAAACAAATTATTCAGTAGTTGACGTTTAGCTGAGGATGCAGACAATGATCTATAAAACATGTTCTATTTTTAAACAATTAAGTGGGGACTATAAGAGTGTGTAGTTTTGACTCAATCATACAATAATCTTATTTGTATTCATTTTTATTTTATTATCCACACAGACAGCAGATATTATCTTCATTGTAGTGTACTTAATTATTAGCTTTTACTATTCAACAGCACTAACCTTTTCTTGTGTCCTGAGATCAAGGTCTTGCTCCTTTTTGGCTAGTTTTGTTGCCATTTCATTGTTTTCTTTTTCTAATTCCTCTGCCTTTGTTCTTGCTGCCACTAGCTCTTCCTCTTTGGCTAATCTACAATGAAAATAAAGTAGGTATTTTTTATAACAGGCTTTTCTATATTTTGTCAAGAAATTCAGATAATCTATTTTATAAATTTCTATTCATTCATCAAATGCTGTGCCAATGCAAAAAGTAAAGCAGATATTCTCAAGTAAATGGTTAGTTTACTCATTAATGCATGTTCATTCATGAACATTAAAGTTCTCAAACAAACTACACAACTTTTATTCCTTAATTTTTTTTTTTAAATGTATTTCTTGTTTAATCCATTAGTTTGGGTAGACTGGTTGAGCAGCTTATCTATCAAAGTAAGACCAGCAATATTTCAGTGAGAGATTAGCCTAACCAATATGTTAAAAGTACACATTAAATGAGTGTATTGGTAATTTTATACAGTCTACTAGGAAAAGTCAAATGGTAAATAACATTATTCTATTCTTCAATGAGGATTCACATAAAGCAGTAACTTAAACCAAGTGACCATGTAAATGAATTTGCACTCCAGTACAATACAGAAACAATTACCCTAACCTCCTTTGTGAATCATAAAATTGCCAATACTGGTGTTCCTAAAAACCTTATTTTCCTCCCCAAGCAATCTCTTCATGGAGGGAAAAAGAAAAAGTGTATGTATGAGAGAATAACATTTTCCATTTAATAAGGAAAATACTAATATAGTGAAGTTTCAATAATTCCAAGTGAGACGAGACTATGGCTAATTAAACTACAATTACTTATATGAAAAGGAAGGCAAAATGTTTAATTTTACAAACTTTCTACTACTAAAATATACTGTAAATAAAACAGAATACGTGAGTAGTCGGAAGCTTTCACGGCCGGAGTCAGACTCATAACTGGAAGTTTCTTCCGGTCTGTTGGAGCTAAGGAGTCCAACTCCTTGGCTCCTTAGCTCCAACAGACCATAGCTCCTAAGCCCGGAAGAAATTTCTAGTTGTGATTAAAACAGAATACATTTGAATTTGAACTATTTTATTATTACAATGTATGTAGCATAGCATTACACTTCTATAGTTTTTCAACAAAACTGCCCAAGTGTTGTTTTTTCCCCCTCCTGAATTGGGCTCCATTTTATAATATTTATTTTTAATTCTGCAATACTTACATCCTGATATCTTGGTTCTACATCAGGACATAATACTCCAGATTTCATTTATTTATTCCTCTTATATCTTTCAATACAATTTAAATTACAATTAAATTTTACAGATTTTAAAATCTACACTACTAATACTATGACTAAACAAAATTAAAACTTCAAAAAACAAAATCGGTACTGGAATTCAGCACTACGGCTATTTACTATGACTTATAATAAAATCTACAATTGTAACTGGTACCTAGTAGCAATGATTACATTTAAACTTTATTAATTTACAAATATTATCCAATTTACTCTATGTGTCTTCATTTCTGCTAACGCTCGGTATCCGGGCTGCTCCCCACTGGAATTCCTGGCAACAGAACCTGGACATCAGTGGAGTTGCTGCCGGTCTCAAGCAACAGCTATACTGGACCATGGTGTGTTGACAGTGTAGTTTCCTTCGCTTCTCTCCTTCTCTTGACCTCTGTCTACTTCTTCTCTCAACTGCTTCGTTTCCGCCCAAAAAATGCCATTATTCCTTTCTTCTGTCAGTTCTGTTCTCTTCTTCTTATTCAAATTGGGTGTTATCTTCTTTATCATCTTTTTCTTCGACTAATTTTAGTTGTAGATTTCATTCTTGCCTTTCCCTGATTCTCTCGGATCTTCTAGGGGAATATACGATTTCTGGCCTTTGGATTTTTTCTCTTGTTTGTTTTTTGCCGTTTTTATACTCTTCTGCCATTTTGCTTGATATTTTATTTGTTAGCTCGTTCAATGCCCTAAAATCATCTTCGTCTCTCATGATGTTCCAGATCATTTCCCAGCAAGTAGTCGTCTTTCCTGTGCTACAATTGACTGGTATTTAGGGCATTCAAATGAGACATGTTCCAGTGTATCGATCACGTTACATCCGTACATGTATTATTTGCTTGTAATTTAAATCTTTGCAAATATGAGCAATATGGACCATGGTCTGTTACATAATGCACTAAACCCTTATTGGGATGAATGTGCTTAAATAGTAATCTTTCCTTTATGGATGGAAATATTTCATGCACTCTTCTACCTTCTTTTATTTCATCCCATTCTCGTTGCCATATTTGTAATAAAGAATCTTTGACTTCTTTTTTATTCCTACACTTTTTACCAACAATGTCCATTATTTTTGAGTTATTTTGTTTTTTAAGCCAATAAGAGGCTGCTCTTAATCGAACTAGATAATCAATTGGCCATATACCCAATATTACTAGAAGTCTCATTGTTGGAAAAGTGGAAAATGCCCCTGTACATCTCAATAAAATTTTTCTTTGGGAGCTTCTTAAAGTACATATAAAATGTACCTCGCATGCCTTTTCCCCCCAAACTCCTCCTCCATAGTTTAATATGGCTGCAAAGATGCTATTGTGATAGATTTTTATTCCGTTAGCATGTATATTAAAATATCTTTGTCCAATATTGGCTAACTTGAACATAACTTTTTCTGCTCTAGTTCTTGTGTTTTCAACATGTTTCTTAAAATTTAGTTTTTCATCCAAATATATACCTAGATATTTATTTACTGCTTGTCTCTTAATATTTTTATTGTTAATTTTAATACTCGGATTTCTGTTTAAGTTTCCTTTTAAAAACATATAGGATGATTTGTGAGGAGCAATTTCCAATTTTGCTTTTATGCACCAATTGTTTACATGATCAGTTATTATATTTGATCTCTTTTCAATTTCCTTTCTATTATTTCCTTCTATTATTATTAGTAAGTCATCTGCATATGCGATAATATCTTTTATACTGTTTAATCCTTCTATTTTTTCTATTAGAGATTCCAAAAATATGTCCCATAATATCGGCCCTAAAATTGATCCCTGCGGACATCCTTTGGTAATTTCCTTTGTAATGATCTGGTTTGCACCAGATTTGTAATATCTCACCAACATTCATGAGTAGAGCATCCATTGTAGTCACTTTATCCTGCTGTTCTACATATGAAAGACAACTTTTAGTGCTGCAATACCTTTGCTGTTGCTTAGCTCTTGGAAATTTTAAACTTCTCCCTACTGCTTTCCACCATTTTGTCCAACTTTTCGAAAACAATCCTTAACTATGTCAGCATCAGTGACTTCCAACTATTCATTAGCTACTATTCACTCTTGAACTACAAAAGAATAATCGCAGTTTTCGCAACCTTGTAATCTTTTGAATGTATATAAATCGGACGGTAAGCTTTATCACTCATTGAATTCATGATCAAGAATGAAGTATGTTTTAAATTGCAATCTATTCATCATTGTAAGGCCTGTCATAATAGATTGACACTTGACAGCATTCAAGTCCCCCCCCCCCCAAATTATCAAGACTCTACTGTAGTCATAAGTATACGCAAGCCATTTTTCATCCCTTCTTAGCTGAACTAATTGCAAGGGAAAGATTTTTTTATTTTTCCAACAGCACTATTTGATAGCACATATATAGTAAATGTTTTTCTGCAAGCAACTCACAAAATATTTCATGTAAGAATTATCAGTAACAACATATGCCAATACTTGATCCCCTAGACCAACTCCTTGTGATTATTAATTCTGAGGGATGTTAAAAACAAGGTGTATAGAATAATCTATATATCTTAAACTGAAGAACAACGATCAAGAGATTAATTCAATTTCTCAAAGAGAACTAAGAAGGGTAATGGCTAATTTCCTAAACAAATATCAGAAATAAATAGGAAATGAAGGCAAGTAGTTCCAATATAACCCTGCAGGACATGGGTGAATATATGACTTTCTAAGTGCAAAATAAATTGTATATTATATAATAGTCACTCTAGTGTTGTGAGTTTGCTACTAACTCTTGATACAAAAGTACTGTGATCCATAAACTCCCAAAATTTTCAAATTTTATAAATAATCTGCCCACAGAGCAAAGAAACTGAATAAGTCATGTAAAAAGCATTATGTAAGAAATTCTTAAGATATAAATTTTAATATTTGAGTTAACATGTCAAATTCAGCAAAATGAAATGAAATAAATGGGGGAACAAAATTAAATAAAATTTTACAATGTAAAGCAAATAGTTACTTAACAATTTGGAACAGTAGTTGAAACCATGGCATTTCACTTCTCATTCTTTTTTTTTTTAATCTATTCTTGATAATTAAATATTTTAAGCAGATATTACAGGAGATCAATATTACTTAACTAAAATGAAAGTGTGCTATACCAAGATATCTGATAGTTATAATTTCTAGATATACTTACAAATGTACCAATTCTTTAACATTGATATCCAGTGGTGAGATATCATGGTCTTCCTTGTTCTCATGCTGCAAAACAATCTGCTGTACAATGCGATCAAATAATAGCCAGTGCTGTGGATGTGATCCATAGTCCACTAAAACATAAAAATAATTTCAATGATTTTTGGAAGACTATTAATATACCAAATAACTGCAGATTTTCTAAAGCTTACGTACATAGGGTGCAGACTAGGATAAAACAACAATTAAGTAACAATTTTAGACCTTGTCAAAAATTTTAGAGGATCTATTTTTATTGGTATTATTTTATATTTCTTTGCAGTTGAAAAGCACTGTAGGTATACGAGTGCAAAAATAATGGGTAGTAGTTTCTTTTGATAATACATGCTAAAATGCAACTAAAAGAAATGACAATGGTTCTGCAGATAGTTTACTGATTAAAATAGAAAAAACTGTAGTATTAATAATAACAATAACAACAACTTCAATAATAATTCATATTGATTTGATGTGAAATGTAAAACCACAAATGGTATAACAGTATATCATTTAGTAAAATATACAAATACATAATCACATAAGAACTATAAACCAAAAAATTTGTGATATAAAATTAACAAGTAGTAAGATATTAATTTTTGCATCTACATAACACAGAAAACTGCCAAAAAGTTATAACCATCCACAACGTTTAAAACTGGATTTTGCATGATAAAATAGTTAGGTGTATTTTAATCATTTTTTTATAATATTGAATATTCAAGTTTTGTTTTGAGCTTTATCACTAAACATTATCAAGGGGCATCAAAAGCTGTGACACCATTTATTTCAATTATGTACTGAAGCACGAGGTACTTAGAACCAAACTTTCTGTTTTTAAAGAAGATAACTATCAACTATTTATTGAGGTAAAATTTAACACATCCATCAGCAATGTACTGTATTAAGGAAGGCTGAAGTAGCAACTGTGTTTGCTAAACAGTCTTGTAAAAAGCATGACAATTAACTGTTCTTAAATAATTTAATATTTTTATCAGTAATTCAAAAGCAATAAACAATATCCTATAGTTGGCAGTGTTCTGTAATTATGCTTACAAACATGTTGCAAATTTAATTCCATCATCATACATGCTGAGCCTTAACTTTAGGAGCAAAAATAAATATTTTCTTACGTGGTAGCAATAAGCAGTGCTTCAGTAAGGAGAGGAGATGAGAATAAGCTGCAGTATGACTGAGTTTTCTTCGCAACAAATCAAACATTGCTGTTGCACTTTTAGAATCTACGTGCTCCTGGAAAATATATCAGCAATTAGCTGTGTATCACCATAACAAATGGAAAATTAAATAACTATTACAGGATGCAGGAAATTAATGAACATCAGCAAAATATTCTCACTTCGTATAGGGTGGTCTTAGACAAGTAATTTGAGATAGGGAACCCAGGGTCTATCGTTTCACTTCTATGTTAGAACACAAATCCTCCTTGCTTGCTTGCTTGCTTGCCATTGACTTTTACCAATTTCCATTTGAAATTATACTAAACAATGACTGATGCTATTTTCAGTTATGTTTGTTAGCAATTATATGCTTATAGGGCTGCATTTGCTTCTGGCACACTTCTGTAACTTTGTTATTAGACATTCTTTGAATAATTCATGATTACAATAACTGAAAACAATTTGTAATGCATGTGCTTTTGGTTGTCAGTGATTCAAGTAGTATTCACTAATATTTTTAAGGCAAGAAACTTACAAAGGAAGGAATACATTGAAATACCATAAACAAAGACACAATCAAAAGCATTGTTTTTACAGAAATTGATTGAACTAGTGACCTCCAGCAGCAATGTAAAAACAACATTGGTACAGCTGTTGTAGTACAATCTTTTGCTTCTACTAAATTGGATGCAAGTCAGAAAGTTCAGAAAAAGTGTTTCATTCTCCATTTTTAAAAGTTTAATTTATTAAAAATAGCCCTTTCAATACATATAGCCACAAAATTACCAACTGTTCCATAAAATTATTGATGATAGATATCTGGCTACAATGTGAAAAAAGAATCATAATTTTGTTGAAAACATACAAGTTTCTATTATAAAGTGAGGAAATTTCATTGAGTGGCTACTGACTTTTGCATCAAATTACTAATGATGCCAATGCATAGTGTGCCAAATGCAATCATGCTGAACTTTGCTCATCTGGCACTACACACACAAATGCTGTATCATACATTTTACAAATTGTTAAATGCTTAATTATGATGTTATGCCTTTGTGGGTTATTAATACTTAATTTTTTTCTCTCAATGAGAAGGGATGAAGTCATTCAAATTAAATGTTTAACCCTATTTCACTTTTTGTGCATCAAATTGCAATTACTTTAATTCTTCATACCTCCAACAAACATTTCTCTAATTCAAATTATTTATTGCTGGCCTAAGACTTCTTTATACAATGAAAATATATTGGTATTGTTCATTGATACCATGTATATGTGCCCATATATATTTAATCCATTTCACACTTATACTGTTAATTAAAATCTAATTAATGTACCCAGTTATTTACTTTTACATTATAAATAAACCTTTGTTTCCATAAGTAATGCAATAATAGGGAATTATTGTAACTATTTATACATAAAATGAGCAATACTTATATAGTATAGCTCCATTAATAATAAATTAATTTAAATTTGAAGCAATTATAGAACTTTGGCATACCTAAAAACAATTTAATTGTTTAATTGCAATGAAATATTATTAATCTTCATATTCTATGAGTGAGCAATTTATTGGGTGAACTCAAGATACTTTAATCATCTTCAACTTTAGTTTCACAAAACATATTCCCTAATTATCAGCAATAAAATTAACATGAAATGTGAAGGAATAAGTTGTACAGAAAACTGTGATGCTTTTGCTCTTTAGGTTTATGAATACTGGTTTTATATTAATTATTGTTGTAATAAAGTTTATAGATGTCAGCAGAAGTGCATCATAGATCAGCAAAGGAAATACTGTCAATTTACAAACTAACAGGATTAAAAAAACTATTATGGAAGTACAGCATTTATGGTAGTGGTAAGGAATAAAGTTAAAAGCACATAAAAATTTATAGCAAATGAGGAATCAAAGATATTACAAGTAAAATCAAAATAATGTAGTGAATAAATCAATGACTTAGCAAGGAACATCAGAGATTCTAAGTTATTAAAAATTTCCTGGAACACTATGATCTTGAAAATTTTATGGTTCATCTAGTTTAAACAAAACTAATCTAACCTAACCATATATTTGTTATCAAAAAATAATTTAACATGTGTAACCCTTAGGTTCAGTTTTAGTTAACATGTTGCATTTGCACATTTGATGGTACATTTATTAGCCTGTGAAGTCCTTGCATACTGAATTCAATGTCCTGAAGTTACAGCAATAAATTGGTATAGTAATGGCAAATATATATCAAGTACAATAGTATTATATGGCTGCTGAAATAGAAAACCTTGTATGAACAGCTTGTATTTCTTTCCACTGGGTTGAGGTTATGTTGGCAATACGTTTCTATGTATACATAAACGTTCTTGTGAATAATATACATAAATCATAGCATTGAAATATTTAACAGCTTGTACAGGAAAATATATGTATGCATGTGTGTGTGCGCACAAATGTGTGCCCTTCCTAGCAATTTTTTGTTTTGCATTCTAGGGTGGGGGGGATGCTATTTTTTTAAGAGCTTTTATATTCTGTTTCCATTACCAATAAATATGATTATAAATTACTGCAAATATAATAGTAAAAATCTATGAGGAAAAGAGCTTTATCAACTCATTTTTATAATAATTATCCATAATAAAGTCTGAAAACTTAAATAGCAGAAACCCTGATTTATATAGTACCTTTATACTAATTGAGTTTTTCTCTTCTTCCTTTCCTTTTAGAAACAAATGGAACTAAACTAATACATTTTTTGTTTAAAACTTCTATAGCTTTATTGATTTCCATGGATGTAGTTGTCCTTAGTAACCCTGATAATGGTGCAATTGTCTCTATCTCTTAATACAAGTATTATTTTTGCAGAAAGATTTGATAAATTAACATATTAAACTTTTATGCGATAAAAATACCCTTACCTTTTCATATTTTCTTGCCAACTCTTTTTCATCTTCATTTCTCACCATTTCAAAGAAATCTAGATGCCTGAAAAGATATGTCTGTGTTTACTTTATACAGAATTTATTTTCATTTATTCCAAACAAGTTACAAATTTCTATTGTTATAAGTGTCTTCTTTGTCTCTTATTTTAAGAAATGTCTGTAATCTTAATGTCATGTTTATAAATTTAAAGTAAATTTCCAAATTTGTTTTAATAATTTCAGATCAATGTCATCTATTTTTATATTTTTCCAAGTAAAACTTAACTGAATGGCCATATGTCAGAGCATATATGTATGAGTGTGTGGGGGAGAGAGAGGGAGAGAGAGAGAGGGAGGATGAGAATTAAGAATAATATTTACAAAAGAATAAGGGCATCTCTTAAAGCCTGATAGATCAACAGTCTGAATACGTTTTTGAATTTCTATCATTTGTTGACTATGCAAGAAAATATCTTTTGGTCAGAAAAGAGTTCCTAACTAAAAATTAAGGGAGTTATCATAGGTTATAGCTTTTAATAAAAGTGTTATAGGTAATATGATTTTAAGTACAATTAATTAAAAAAATGTAAGACTACGATTCTCAAGACTGTGAAAATTTGGTTTTCAAGTACGGTATGCCATAAGTCACCATACCCATTTTTTTTCACAATAAGTCATTTTTATGTAATTTATTTATATTAATTATAACTCAGAATATTCCATATTGATTATTAGGAGCAATATATAGGCAGCAATGGAAACAGTTGGCATAACAAATAGTAGTAAATTGTGTTAGTGGAAGTTGGCCAACATAGCAGATATGAATGGTTATTAGATCAAAGAGCACTTACTATAGCTGCAAGTGTTTGTCTGACCACACACTGAGCAGATAAAGCAAACAAATAATGGCGCAATTCACATAGAGATATGGGAAGTCACCTCCAAGAAAAGTTAAAATATTAGCTTGGGAGAAATGAATTTTTCTAAATGATAACTTCCAGGAAGGTGGATTGGCCATGGATCTCCAATATCACCATCAGCATTACCATGGTCTCCCCAAAGTCCCGATTTGACGACACCAGAAAACAACCTATGGAGATACATAAAAGACAAAGTGGCTGCAAATCGCTATCAAACAAATCACGAACTAAAATACGCTGTGAGAGCCGCCTTCATAGCCATTACACTGCAGATATTGCATAAAATATCACAAAGGACTTGGAGATGCACCCAACTCTGGCAAAACAGTGCTGGAGCTTACACAGACCCTTTAGATCATTAGGTAAGTGAAGGTACAGAGACTTGTGGCACACCTGTATATATATATAGGAATGAAAATAATTAACATAAGAAAATTGTAACTGTAATTGGTAGAATTCAAAACTATTTTTAGATCCAGGTAAAAAGAAAGAAAAATATGTTTTAACAAAAAATTACCAACATTCAAATTTGACACCAAGATAAGCTGCATATTACTTAAATACAAGTTGATTTTACTGTTCAACTAACACAGCAATATATTTAAAATTTCTTGTGGATATTTTTGTTAAAAGTTTGTGGAAGCAGAGTACAAATATGTGAAGAAATGAAATGATTATAATAATATCCAAGACAGATAGGGCCAAAAGGCACATGATTATCAAGCTATTTTTTTTTTCTAAGTATAAGAAGCAATGTGACTGATGGCTAAAAGTGGTCACCCTCATATGTCTCCCTAGCACGGACAGGAAGCTTCTGTTCTCTAGCAAGAAGGTCAGGAAAACCAATGTGGAGTGTTTTAAGTAAATACAAAGTACCAAATCTTAGTAATATTGGTTTAATGACTGTTCCAAGGTGAATGAATGAGGCTGAAATGGAATCATTCATTGCTCTGCAATGATCTGTTAACACTGAAACTCACAAGAAGCCTTTTATGTCAAAAGAGTCTTGAATGGGATGAACTGGTTTGCTACTGTAGTTTTCTGTGTTGACAGTCAATTCAAGTTATATTACATTTTTTTCTTTATAGGCAAGCTGAAAAAGAAAACTGGGGGTCATCATAAATATGCTTGGCATGAGCAGACTGGAAAACAAGCTGCGTAACTGTAACAGTTATAGTGGTAAATGGTAAATGGTAAATATCTGCAGAGCCTATAAACAGCAACTAATCCATTCACCCACCTGTTTTGTTATCTGAATGAGATAGACTTGTTGGTAATATTTTTTATTGAAAATGAAGTAATTTTGTTCGATGCAAATATTCGTAAGTTTTATCAAGTCTTCAATTTCTTGTGTCTGTAGATCTAAGGATTTTAACCATTTCTTTAACATTAGCATAGCAGCGCACTTTTGGAATAAAAATCATGAAATTAAACCAGAGATAAAACTACTTAAACAACTTCATAATGCAATAGAACTTTCCAGTTGGGAAAACATTTTCATTACAAAAAATAAGGATAATTTGATGAATTTCGATTTCCCTCCATTGGATGAACTCAGCAAATTCCTGATAGAACCAACAGATGCCTCCACAAGAACATCAAGAGACCCAACCGCCACGTTTAACAACAGTTTGTCAACAGGCTGAAGATGGGAGGGATCGCTCCCGAAACATATGTCCAAATTTTATGTAAGTGAATGGAGTTAGTGTGAAAAAAACTGTATTACATTGTTTATATATATACCACTCCATTGTCAACAGCTTCGTAAGTACATTTAATTTAGCTAGCATAGAGTTAGTCATTCACTGATTCACTAACCCATTACCAAGTAGACTGTGATATTTTTCATTATGAAGAAGTGTCTCATATATGGAGAATTCTCACTGTCCCAAATATGAGTATTCTAGGAACTGATGTGCCTTCTTAGTTGGAACTATGGCTCATCAGAGAACCAAAGGTATGCAGAATAGTTCAGTATTCCCACATATGTATCAACAAACTACTAAAACCAATGTCAGTAATTGAGTCTCTTCTGTTTATTGGGAGATTCAATTCTTGCACAGGAGGAACACAATATGTATGCAGTCATTCTTTATTTACAGCTCATTGTCATGTCCTTGTGGAAACCCCATTTCCTTCAGGTGCATATTTACTGTGAACAGTAAATGTGCAATTGATCTTCACAGTTTAGGGAGTAGTGCTGCCCACTCTATCCTGCAGTAAATATGCTTCTTATACATAATATGTCATAGCAGTTGTGGATTAAACTGCAGCTGAAGCAAGTCTGAAGGAGGACAATATAAAGGAAAACATAGATCTTAGAAACATGTATACATTTCAAGCATTACAAGTATCAATTTAGTTTTTAATCAGTTTTGACTGCATATTTTTAACTGTCTACTCAAATGTTTTAGCTTCATAATGCCTATTCTTCTCCCAGACACTCAGAGCAAGCACCATGAGATTGCCAATATCTCCTATTAGCAGATGTTTTTTTTGATTAGGTTTATTTACAGATGCTCTTTAACATCTCAGGTCATCAACGTCCCTTTCAACTCAGGGTGTGAAATGGCAGACAAATTTTGCTCAGAGGCCTCTCTTTTCAGGCTTGAGGTTCTTTATCGTGCCATAAATGTATGACACAGGACTCACAGCTTTGCTTCCCTTCTGAAGGAAGCCATACTTAGGATTTTTACACCCGAAAAAATCCATTGGTCCTGGCCGGGATCGAACCCACGATCTAGGTTTAGGAGGCAAATATGGTAACCACTACACCACCAGATGACCATAGTAGTAGATGAATAAATAACTAACTACCTATGTAGTACTTGACAATAGTGTTTCTCACCTGTTCAGAGTTTCATTCTCATGACCTCGCAGCTTATCGATTACTGGTTGAATTCCTAGCATGAGAAACTCATAGCGAAGATGCAGACGAAAGTCCAGGTTCTCTTGACCAGGACCATAGTTGAGGACGGCATTTATGAAGGACATTATGGCAGTCTTGAGGTTCACTTCATCCCTGTAGATACCAGTGCTGCGGTCCAAATCATTCACTATTCCCTAAAAAAAATTAAGCAAAAATATTTTTACAAATATGTAAAACAGTATTACTACAAATTAAATATTATCTGGATGTGAAGATAAATTTAATTTTAAATTTATCCTAAATAACTGCTTATACTTAGTCTGTACCTGAAACCGTGTTCTCTCTGAAGCAAATTTCTGGTAGTGAAGCATTGCTTCTAGAACCTTTTTATGTCCTCCAGGCACAAGACAAACGGCCCCAAGAATTTCTAGCACTGCTATCTTTGTCTTGATATTTTCTGTACTCAGGCTCTGTGCTATCGTGTTAATTCCAGTAGGATGTGCCAATACGTGTGCACGTCCATTCTGTAATAATGCAATACATATGAAGTAACCTTTATTGTGAATAATGACTAGCTAATACTGAATCAAAATTATATTAGTCAGAATTAAATTAATTTTAATAATAGAAGTTACATGTTTATTTGCTGTTTCTCAGCCCAGCTTCTTATTCTTTGATTTAAAAAAACTATGGCACTATAACTTTTTAGGCAGATATTCATTTTGCAATTCAAAAAAATTTAAAGTATTTGATGGTTATACAAACCAGTTAACTCAATTCTTGGAAGAAATAATACTCATTATAAATTATTCTCTCAGCAATAGTAAGTAACAATTTGACAACATCATATTCCTTTATATCAGAATAGTTTTTTCTGGTGGATAGCAAATCTTAATCATCACTGGAGCAAGTCATTATATTTTTCTTGGGAGGAAAAATCTTAAAACGAAAAGACTTGCTTATAGGAAAAGCATTAAGTGTTACAAAGAATGGAAAGGCAAATAAGATTGGAAAAGCCTATACAAGCATATTATGAAATTACTTTTAAGTACTTTGAAAAGAAATTAAAGAATATTTGCTAATACTAATTTTATTTTCTACATTTGACTTGAAAAGTAGTAATTAAATTACAGAGATACCACTTACTGGATAACAAAAAATAGAAAATGTCTGGAGGAAAAAATTACAGAAAGCAAATTAATAACAATCAGTAACTTTCACAAAGCAGATAATGCTTTGTTAAATAATTACCATGATAAACATAAAATCTGATGTACAGTACAGATCAAGTTCCAGTGACATGTAAAGTGGTGAAAGACAAAAAACAAGAAAACATTTTATGGAGACAGAATCAATCATATAACATACCATTCAAATGTTAACATTAGAAAATATTACAGGTAAAAAACAATAATCTTAGCAGAAAGTCAGGCAACATATCATCTTACCGAATTGTTCATCAAAGCTTTGACACAGCCAATAAGTGAGGTATGGATGGAACTTTGAGCAGTGGCATAATCCATCATTGAAAGGAATCCCAAAAGTGCTGACAACCCATCCAGCTCAATGAATCGTAAAACAAAACTATGAGGTTGGGTCCTAAGTGCAGTCTTCAGTCCTTCCAGCTGCCGAGTGCGGGATCGCACCTCCTCCTCTGAATCTGATGGAAACTGAAGCTGTAACAAAATTCATATTTTATTGTCTGAATTATAAAGCTCTCTTTAATCCCTGTTTTGCACCCCTAACTCAGATCATTTTAAACTTTTATTTCATGACACAAATATTCCTAAAATATATCAATATCATGTTCGCAGTTTCAAGTCATATATTTTTATTACATCATAGGAGCTGTTGAAACATTAATTATGGCCTCACTAGAAAAGTAGAGTGGGTCAAGCAAAGAGTTGCAATTAATACCTGCAAATAAAGGGAATATCTCCAGAAACTCACCAAGAATGTCAGCAACTTTAGAAGAATGTGGTATAGTAAAAATATATTTTGTGCATTTCAATGTGTATAGCAACTAGAACATCCTGTGAAATTGAGCATGAAATTGATCTTGAAAAAGTATCATAACAGAAGAACACTTAAATAAAGTGCATGATATAGTGTTGCATGATCAAAGGACTATCAGAAATACATCATGAGGAAAGGAAATCTCATTCCATTGTGCACCAATAAAATAGCTCAAATAAGTAATTGGAGAGGAGAAAATAACTGCAAATTATGTACTTCAAATGTTGACACCTACTTGAAAACAGTTGTGAGTCAACCTTTGTAAGTCATATTTATAGCACATAAAGAGTATTTTCTTGACAGATTTATAAATATTGATTATCCATTGGATCATTTTATGATCCTGAAACCGAGAAAATTAACTGCAAGTTATGTACTTCAAATGTCAAATGTTGACACCTATTTGAAAATAGTTGTGAGTCAACCTTTGTAAGCCATATTTATAGCACACAAAGAGAATTTTCTTGACAGATCTATAAATATTGATGATCCATGGGATTATTTTATAATCCTGAAACCAAACACACGAAGTGACAAGTGAAAACATAAGAGATATCCATCCCTTAAGAAATTTAGGATACAGCAATCAGCAGGCAATATTATGCTCCTTTCCATCATGGTTGATTATGTGGAGAGAGGAGCCATAGCAAAAGGTTGTTATTATTTGCATATTTAATTTAAAAATTACTCGATGCAATTGGGAAAAAATGCTGTGGAAAGCGGAAATGAGACATTCTCTTTCTTCACAACATTTCTTTCTTCAGAACAATGTTTTAACCAACAAGTCTTGTGTTGCAATGTCTGTAGTTGATAAACTGGAATGTCCTGCTTATTCTCTAGCTCTAATGACCTAGATTATTCCAAAAAATGGGGGGAAAGCCTTCTAGGGAGGAAATTTTCATCACAGAATGAAGTCATGGGGGCTGTGAACCAATGGTTTGTAGAGGAATACAATTTTCTTCCAGGAACCGTAGAAACATTAGAGCATCACTGGAAGAAGTGGATCAACCTTCAAGACAGCATGTCGAAAAATGAGATAACACGGCGAATGGCTCAGACGGTAGTGTTTGAGGCTTCCATTCAGGAGATCTTCAATTCCCGTTGGCCATTCTGACCTTGCTTCTTTTTTTTCCCTCCTCTCTCCTGGCCATTTAGGCGAATCTTCTTAGGAGCTCGAATAACCGAGGGGAGGGGGCTCCACCGAGACGGGGTATTGTATTTGAAAACATGTAAGGGCCTCTTATCTGCGTCCGCAGTCACCAGCCGTAGATCCTCCCTTAGTGTACCCTCTCCTCATCCTTTCCTCCCAAAGATGCCCCCCTTGGGGGCGTTGGCGCAAAGGTCAGCCGTTAGGAAGGCTTAAGAGCCGAAAATATCCTCCTTCGTCTCAGATCCAAGCATCCATCCAAAGTGCAAGGTAAAAATAAAAGGGTGGAGCGAGAGAATTAATCCTCATAGTTAACAGGAAATATGTACAGAAAAAAGGTTTAGTGATATTATTACATTAATATTCATTTTACAAGCTCCCCTTCTCCCATAGTATAGGGGAGAGCAGGTGGGGTCACGTAAACTGAATTGTTATTATATACTGAGAATATTTCATATGCAAATAAAGGAAAGGATGTGTTCAGAATTGTTCCCCAGTAATTAATTGTAGCAAGTATTGTAATAGCATCAACATAGTGCTACTTTAAGGGCAGAAAAAATAACAGTACAAAAAAGGGCTAAATTAAACTGAGTTACATATTTTCTAGCAGTTATTACAGCTATCAATTTAAGTGTAAAAATATTAACATTTAAATCAAGCTCCATTGATAGGACTGAATGAAGTTTTTGAGTGTAAGAGACAACATTCCAGAAATTTGACTAGTTTTTCTACTAAAAGCAGAGTTTAAGATTAGCATTTCGCTATTACAATTGACAGTCTGGCCAATTACTGGCACACAACAAATATCTGTATTTGACCTGTACTGTTTCAGAGAGGCCTTCTATATTGCATAGTATATAACCATGTAATATAAAATTACAACTCAATTTTTTTCTTAGAGCTATGTGATCATAGTAATATTAGGTGCTTCACTTGCTCTCGGCCCCTAATTTACCTTATAACTTTCAAGCTAATGGAAGTAGCGTGCGAAATGATAAGGGCATATTTGATGTATAACAAGAATACCTGAAAACTGAAATTTAACGATTGGGCGTTAACCTAAAGTGGAAATTTAAGTCTCTTTAGTGGCCGCAATTTTTGTTTTTTTCTACATGAAACTCGGTATAAGCCATTTAAATAAAATAAGAAAAATATTTTCTGAAAATCAGTGATAAGAATATTAATAGTGCGGTTTGCCTGAAACCCAGAACTTAAAAATCGCACTACATTTGATAGCATTAAACCATAGTCTTAAAATATATATATTAAAAAATGTACACCTTGCACCAGAATATAGAACAGTAAACATAAGTTTTTGATTACTCCCAGGTTCTTTACTTCCTTATTAATTAGAACTATTGACAGAGAAGCTGTAGTGGCACCAATACTATTTTTTTTTTTTTCCGCAACGAAATTCGGTACATACTTTTTAAATAAAATAAGAAAAGTGGTTTCTAAAAATCAGAGAAATCGGGCAATTAAAGAGTTATAACTGAAAAATTAAATTTAAAAAGCGCTCTAGAGACACCAATTTCTATACTCTATTGTTCTGTAACACCCTTCACAAATTCGAATTTCCGAGGAATTCGCTTAGTTTACGCAGCTCCTGCCTGACGGACTTTTCTTGAATAATATTTAACGCCCATTTTTACTGCTGAGGCATCACAGACCGGCACTGGTGATACGGAGATGAAATGATAAATTGGAAGTTTTTTTTTCTTCCCGCCCCCTTTCTTTTAAAAGGAAGGAAACGTTCCAGGCTAAAGTTTAGAGTACTGGCATTTGCGATTTATAGGACCAAGGAAAACCTAGAAAAAAGATCAATTAGGGAGGACAGCCCTGGAGGGAATCGAACCTCATACCTCCCGCTCATGAATCCGCCTCTTAACCCATAGCGATGTTTTATCATAGAACCTTCGCTTTGAGGGAGTTGTGGTGTCGGTTCTATTTTAGGTTGTGGAAGCCGATGCTGGTGAAGATTGCCAACACTTCCTCGACGATTCCCTCTCAGGGTCTATCGCTTGATTTCGTTGAGTGGAGCTCAACGGGGGTAAGAGAAATTTCTGAGGTGTAAAGGAACACTCGACACGACGTACATTGATAATGCAATTTATTGACTTTAAATCCCTTAAGGATTTATGGTGAACTTTGTCATGTAGGCTGGCGATGCGAATTCAATGGTCGCTATTAATACGGTCGACGTGTACTAAAATTCTTGTTAAATAAATCGTGTTGACTTAACAATGAATGCACAGCTCTGATCGAATGTAAAAGTTACTCTAACTAAAATTGTAGCGAAATTATCAGCGAATACTTCTTGCCTAGGAAATACTTTAAATGTCGCATTGCCTCGGACTTAGAAAATGAACTGCATCGTACTTGGGACGAGAAGCGGCGTGAGCCATCCGAACTTGACTGACCGAAATGCGTGTTTTAGTGGGGTGAATGCTCCTTTGTATATGAAATCCAAACCCAAATTCATTGGGCACAACCCGCGCGACACTTCACGCTACACTGCAAATAAACTAAAATAATAATTACGCTATTAATGACATTGATGATATTTGGTTATACAGCTGCAGGGGGAGAGATATGCATAGTAATAATTCATTAAATAAAATGCTACTACCCTGCTGTAAGAAAATGTATACAAAACAAATAAATATCATACTAATTAATTATATACGCTTGAAGTAGGAACAAGAGACTGTTTCAGCTTTGAACGGAGTTAAAAATGTTCAAGCTACAGTGAAGACGCCTTCCCTATTTGCAGGAGAGTTGTATAGGTGGAGTGGATTGTCGCCAGGCAATACTCCATGCCCAGTTGCAAATTGCTTGGAGCTTCTGAAGGCCTTTAGTAATAACTGCAGTTTGTAACCTGTAAAACGGAGATGTTTCTGCAAAATGTTGTGAACTGAAATCTTCTTAACGCATAGAGCTGGAGAATAGGCTTGCACTGATTTCTTAAGATTTCTTTGGTAGCTGTCGGCACCTTATTCGTCTAACAAGCTGTCAGTTTTCTCAAGCTGACAATCCCATCGGAGAACGTTAATTTTAATATGATGGTGCAGTCGATGAATACGCGTCACCGATTCAAATTTTGAAAGCCAAAGAATGCATTAAGCCTTCCTCTGAATCGCTTCCATTTTGTTGAATCGCTGATAGAGCACGATCACATTTCATGTCTTCTCCACACTTTCTAAATTCTTTGAGATGGTGTTCAATGCTGTGTAAGTATCACGGCGTTATTTTGTTTTGTTCGGATACTGTAGGAACCTGAAACTGCTGCGCTACTTTACGAACACACTGTATAGTGTTTTTTTTTATTATAATTAGAATGCTTGACTTACCATTGCTAAGGCTTGAACCCTCTCTATATAATGCTCAGGCAAATGTGACAGATCTGTTTCTCCTTCTTGGTCCTGCAATGAAATGCATGAATAAGTAAAAGTAATGTGGGTCCTCGTGTGCAAATTTGAAATAAAACCACTCCTCTAAAGACTGTAGCAATCTGCATATATTTTCTATTGAAAAGTTTGTGTCTTAACAGTAACATTTAAATTAGTTTGTCAGCTGTGCAACATCAGTGCAATTACAATAACTTACCTTTTTCCTGCTGCAGTATATTTGCCATTTTTTCTCTGAAGGTAGGCTTAGCATTGCAGCTTTGTTGGGAGCTGTCAAATCCAACTCTTCCTGTAAGTCACAAGCATTTAATTATTTCAGTTTGCTCAATAAAATGTTAATTTTCTAGCGTTTTTACTTAATTATTTAATACAAAGGATGTGTGTGTGTGTGTGTTCACTTTAATGTGACTTTGAATACTCTATAACCCTTGATATCGCATATCAGTTGTTTCTTTTCTGTAGTGGTATCGTGGATTACAGTAGTTATCCATATCCACGTAAAAGTTCATTCCATTGTTGGAAATAATGTTAAGCTTTTCAGTGCGTTGTTTTTAAGTCTTACTTTCGGTCTGTAACATTCAGCTATAATACTCGAAGGTCTTACACTTGTTATGGTTTGTTATTTTGGAAGATGTTTATAAATGAGAAATGCTACAACGATGTGTGTTCGTGATTGTGAGACTAATTTACCTAAGGACCCTAATCAAAGGTTGCAAGTTTTGAAGGAAATTCTGGAGGAAATGAGAGTAAAGGATACACAAGACCGGCTGAGCTTCACAATTTTGCCTCAGAACAAGAATTTTGAAGGCGAGAACAACAAAAATGATATTGGAAATGAGCTCATCACTACAAAAGAGCGTAATAATTGGAGTTAATTGAAAACCAAACGTGGCGGTACGCACGCGTACACAGCCTCTAGAAATATTGCCGTAGACCCAAAACTCCACCAGAATGTATTTTTTTTACAAACTTCGATATATTCAAAAAGAAAAGATAATGGTGCGCAAAAAATACAGGTGAAATAGAGGTAAGCGATTTGATAGTTGAGAGTGAAACTTAAATGTGAAATAATTTAAAGGGTACAGGGAAGCGTTTTACTTAACTATGAGCTCGCAAAGATATTGGCTTTATTTGACATGTTTTGATTTTTAAAATGTAACAAATTCTATTTTCTGTTTTGGAAAAAATATGCTATTCAAAATAATTTATTCTGAACATTCTTTCGTGTAAATGTGATTTACATATTTTATTGATATTCATATTATAGTTTTATAATCTATGCATAATTCTCATACACATATATTGTCAATATTTACTCCTAATTTGCATGTGAACTTTTTGTAAAATGGTTTTCAACAATGTATGTTGCTTGATTTTATTTGCTCTTAAATATATTTATTATATAATAATTGTGCTATATATATTATAAATTATAAAGCCTTAATAAAATACAAAATATATCATGTGTTTTACAATAAGAGTGCAAATACAGCACAACTCTGTAAATTTCTGCATCTCAAATTCTAAATACTTTATTGCAGCCCCTTGCCTTTAGACTATACTCTTACTGCGACCTCGTGCACCATTAATGCATTAGTACTTACCACCAGCTCAGCAAATTTGGCGTTGAGCTCTTCCTCGGCTGGCATGGGCTGTGTTGGTGTGAGGGCCTGCAGGGACAGTGTCCCTGTCTGGTCCACCACACAGTATGTGATCTCAGGCGGCTCATCATTCTGAAAAAAGATGAACACATTCTATTGAATATTCTGCAACAAAGAGATGAAACAGCATAACAACTCAATAGGCACCAGCGACGAATTGCAATGAAGACCAGAAATACTACGTAAGTTCGTTTCGCTTTTGCAACTTGTAACTCCATCTATTATTAAACATTTTAAAGAATTTGACGGTAAAGATCGAATGATCCCCTGCTAAAAATATATAGCTGTTTTTCAGATTCCAATGAGAGCCTTAGTTTGCTAGGCTTATACTTGTAACGGTCGTATCTCCTCCGATACATCCGGAGGCGGTTTTTCAGTAATAATTATTTCCTTCCATGGACAGAAGGTTGCCGAAGCTTCAAATGATTTACTTGGTAGTATAGTATCAGGCACCTATAAATTGATGTTCAACAATTATTTTCCTGCTGCAATCAAAGGATATTTGCTAACCCGCCCCTATAAATTTATATTTACGAAAAGTAGACGAGAGTAGGCCGTCAGGCCATAGCGAGCCGCAGCAAACCGCTGGGTCCACCGGTTTCTAGGATTTACCCGAGGTTAGCGTCAGGGTTAGTGTGTGTGTGTGTGTGTGTGTGTGTGTGTGTGTGTGTGTGAATTAGTTGCGAATGGAATAAGAACACATTTTCCCGCGTTACAATATTTCACCTGCTTAACAATGCCCTCATTTACTCGTTCCTTTAAATTTATATTTATGAAAAGGAGGCGAGCGTAGGGTGTCAAGCCTAGCATTTTACCCGCGTAACAATTAATTCATTTTTCACAGGGCAACAAAGAGGTTACATTATTTTAACCCCAAAAATAATAAATTACATTCAACTTGAGACACAATTGCTTGGGACTGGCCAGCCGCTCAAGCGTTGTTCTAGTAGCAGCAGGAGATTCCACACGATTCCAGTAGCCGCACTAGTGCTTTCAGCTCTGCTTGTAACATTCAAACTTGCTCATTTCCGGCACTACTGAGACCAGATTGAGCGGAATTCGGTTCTACCCCACTCCCCTCCCTTTGTCGTCATGTACAATGCTTGGGCCAACCATACGCTGATATCTTGTTTGCGAAGGAATTGTTTCATCTTTAGTTATAAGATACTAGCTTATTAAAAATTAAAATTATTAAAAATTCTGCAGGAGATGCCTGTACCTTGCAAGACCTTTCACGCTTCTTTAGTTCTTTAAGACAGGACGATGAAACTTTCTCGGTATTTATTTCGTGAGAAGTAATATGAAAATATTACTGCATTGAGTCAAATCAGAACCCAGTATTGAAATGGTAAAATATCTCGATCGAAAAAAAAAAATAATCAAGATTGCTTCATCAAAAACAGGGTAATGGTTATGAATCGAGATAAATCGAGTTTCAAGGAGTAGTTTGCTGGTATATCTGCATATGTCCCCTCTCAGTTTTGGGGCAAAATTTTCAACCATAAGTGGAACATGTACACCCTCCAAGTGGAAGAATGCATCTGAGAGCGAAGAAAAAAAGATAAGAAATAGGACTACTGGTGACACGTGACAAAGAAAAATTTTAAAGTATAAAGTTCAGCTACATGATGAACTAAGAAATTTAAAGAATCTAATTTGTGAATGGAATTTGCTTTAAGTGCATGATGGAGAAATTGAACCTAAACGCATTCTGTTTTCAGACGAAGCTTCGTTCCACATAAAATACAATGTCATGCTAATTCACAAAATTGCCGACATTGGAGTTTTAAAAATCCCAAGCTGCCCCATGAGGAACTTTATGACGAATAAATAGAAACAAGGTACTCAGTTAGCGGCAACATAATAGGCCCAATTTATTTAGAAAACAACGAATAGGCATAGATACGTACAAATCGTTTTGTAACGCTTTTTTATCTTTATTAATTTTGAGAGAACGTAATTTTCTATTTTTCCAGCAGGACTTTGCGACGACACATGCAGGCGGCCCAAGAACGCGGATCGATCCCCGCCAGGACTGATAGATTTTTCGGGCGTAAAAATCGTAAGCATGGCTTTCTTCGGAAGGAAGATAAAGTCTTGGGTCACGTGTCTAACATTTACGGCACGATAAAGAACCTAAGCCTGAAAAAAAGAGACCTCTGAGCAAAATTTGTCGGCCATTTTACGCCCTGATTTGAATGAGACGCCGATGACCCAAAATGTTAAAGAGCGTCTAATTTAAAAACAAAATGCAGGCAGTGTTTATCGAAGTGCTCGAGGATAAAGCTGTTAGAGTATACAGTCCATTGATCCCCCGCTTAACCCTGTATTATTATCATATTACCTTAGACAAAGTAAAGGATAAGGAATAAATTCAGAATTTTAAAGAGAACTAAGATAATTCCTTAGCAGATGTCAAAAATGTATGGAAAATTAAGACAGGTAGCTATGCGTCTCCTTGCATGACACGTGATGTGTCATAACTAAGCATTCTTAAGCACTTAAAACCTAATTAAGTACACTAAAACATAGGCTATGAGCCTTTTGCCCGGCAGGTAAACAAGGGCTAATGAGTGGCAGACGTAAGCGGAGAGAGTTACCTTACTTGTGTTCTATTGTATCCCCCACCTACACTCTACAGTCAATAACAAAATAACTTCATTCCGCACTATTCTATTTTAGTGCTCAGAAATTCCGATGCCTATTAATGACTTTTAAAATCCCATAATAATTAACCCGCCTAAGCTCTATTACAATAAAATGCGCAACCTCTACAACCCTAGTTTATATATATATATATATATATATATATATATATATATATATGTGTGTGTGTGTGTGTGTGTGTGTGTGTGTGTGTGTGTGTGTGTGTGTATGCATCTGAGAAGCAAAAGACTCAAGATTGTTAAATCAAAATCGCTAGACTAATTTTGTATTTCAATTTAAAGACTTCCATCGATCGAGACTTGTGACATATAGAAAACACATTTAGAAAGGAGCAGAACGATTAACAAAATACTGCCATTTTTAAAATTATGACTTCAATCTTATCAGTTGTTTGATGAACTGATACTTCATTTTACCTATAGTCTTCCATTTTTAATATGTCTGTTTACAATAACTATAAACGTTATTTTATTGCAAATGAATATTTAATGTTCAACGTGCTCAAATCATGTTCCATATCGCGTATTTGTGTTTTTATTTTACAGGTATGCGCTACTTAATATCTTAAGCCATATAAATTTTCATTTTAAGCGCTTTTGTATCTGGTCTTAGGTTCTGTAACAACATTTTTTTTTTTTTTTTTAGTTATTTACTTTTATTTGCTTATTTTTTTGTTTATTTATTTTTACACAGTTGTGTAGACTGAATTACATAGCCGTTACAGATTTGACGTTTCAATAGATAAAAAAAAAGTGCTATCCATGGCAGGTCTACATCTACGAATGAAGTATGATCATACATGGTAAAAAAATTAATAAATCAAAATTCTTGCTCTTTTGTTCACTAATACATACGAAATGACAAATTATAAAATGTTTCTCTTGTACGTTTAAACATTTATAAAAAATAGAACAGGCAAAGATAAACGATAAAAAATTTAATAAAACCGTAACTGTGTCAATATGTATAGCAATAACTATGATTCCAAAAAGAGGAGGGGAGATAACTTAAGGTAAGATGATATTTTTTCTGTCATCCTTAATAAAAGTAACAAGAAGAGCGGTGCATTTGAACTTTTACATTACATTTTATGTGTATTTGCTTTAAGTTTAGTAGAGAATATTATAAAATATGAAAATCATTGGTAAAGCAGTGTGTAACATGCAGGTAGCGGAAGGATCCCAGAAAAGACTCTTTGCTAAACCCTTATGCAACATAATGTGCATTAGAAAAGACAATTGTAACAAACTTTATTCATTATTACGTTTTATAAAATTTTATTTGTGACTTAAAGAAGGGCCCTCTCTGCCACACAAACTTAATACAGTAGGTAATGCAAAATATGTTGTGACAAAAGTATTATCTCGTTCTATTCTTTATGATTGTTTTGTCACTTCATGTTATAACAATTAAAAATTCGCTAATATGCATTCTTGAAGACGAGCTCCTCCGTTTAGATTCGTATTTGGGAGGTCTTAAGTTCAATTTTTCTAGTTGATAAATCTATTTAAGTTTTTCCGTGGTTTTCCTCAGTCCACTTTAAGAAAGGACAAATGCCGGCCTAGTATTTCTCTGTCACTGTCATCTATCTGTGTGGGCCTACATCTGCTGCTTGTGATGCAATCAAAACGGCCCTGGCACAGGGAGTCCCTTAATGTGCACGTGTACCCTATGGACGTCCAAAGTAACTAGCTCCCCAAGAGCTTTTTGTTGATTTAGTTTATTTACGGACGCTCTTTACATCTGTGGTCATCAGCGTCCCATTCAATTCAGGACGTGAAACGGCCGATACATTTTATTAAGGGGCCTCTTCTTTCAGGCTTGAGGTTCTTTTATATGCCGTAAATCTACCCACTGCTTTATTTTCCTTCCGAAGAAAGTCATACTTAGGATTTTTACGCCCGAAAAAGTTCATGGACCCGCGCGACCTTGGGTTTAAGAGGCGAGTATGGTTGCCACTACACCACCAGGACCGACTTCCCTTGAGCGACTGGCCCGGGCGTTGGTGTGCAAGTCCCAGGGAGTGTACTACAAAAAAGTAGCGAAATAAGAATAGCGTAGACGAATTGTGATAGTGTTTACCATGGCGGTTGAGCACAGAATGTTTACTACTTTTTTTGCTCATAATGGAAAGACTTCACAATAAATTTGAAAGTGCTTTACTTTTCCTGTGTTTCTATTGGGTATACTGACACCATGGGTTTTTTTTTCATTAGTGTTTAACCCCCGCTTTTACTACTGAGGTACCACAGGCGATGAACACGATGATACATGAGATGAAATTATACATTGGGAAAGGATTTTTTTAAGAAAAGTAGGAAATGTTCCAGGCCTAAGTTTTGGGTACCTCCCCGGGATTTGCAATTTGAGGACTGAGGAAAACCTGGAAAAAACCTGTCAAGGAGGACGGTCCTAGCGGGGTTCGAGCCCCAGACCTCTCGCTCACGAGTCCGTGCCTTAACGACCTGGGCCACCAGTGGCGGTGACACCATGGGTGAACGGGTTGTATAAGATATAGCGTTAGAGGCAAAACAGAGTTTATTGTTATTTAACGGCGAACTGCAGAAGGAGGGGTATTGCATTATTGCATCAATATTATAGTAACCATCGAACTTGCATGTGCAAGAAGATAAATTGGGTATCTAATAGGTAATTTTTTGGTTTGAAGGTAATTATATGAACTGTTCGCATGTAAAATTATTTCAAATAATTTCATTTGCGTTTTTAAATGCGCGTGTATCTCAAATTCGTTTTTTTTTTTTTTTTTTTTTTTTTTTTTTTTTTTTTTTTTTTTTTTTTCCGCTCTTTAACACATCTCAGGTCATCAGCGGCCCATTCAAATCAGGGCGTGAAACGGCCGACAAATTTTGCTCAAAGGCCTCTTAAATTCATTTATGAGATATGCTATTTTCAGCTATGGAAGGAGCACATTTACCAACTTTAAATACTAGCGTCTTATAAGAGCAACATAAATATACAAATCCTGGTCTTCGTCTTTTAAACCAGAATTGATGTAGCTGCTCCGAAATTCGTGCTAATTTAGGTCTCTCGTCACCACTAACAACATACCTAAGAAGTAAAATACGATATTTAGCAAGAACTCAAAATTTCACCTCAAAATAAGTTAAGAGAATGTTAGACATATAACTGTTTCATATGTTACATTTTTTAAATGTTATACATTTATTATACAATATTTATTGATAATTATTTTATATTTTGATAAAATATGGTTAGTAAATTAATAAACATTATCCGCTTACGGCCCGTTTCCTCAACAGATGTTAAAATACACTAACATGTTAATTGTTAACGCTGTAGTGTTTAACGTCCGTTTTAACTACTGAGGCACCACTTTTTTTAAAGGAAGGAAACGTTCCAGGCCTAAGTTCAAGGTACCTTACGAGCATTTGCCATTTATGAGGACTGAGGAAACTCTGGAAAAAAAAAACATCAGTCAGGGAGGACGTTCCTTGCGGGATTCGAACCCCAGACCTCCCGCTTACGAGTCCGCGCCTTAACGACCTCGACCACTCGTTACGGTTTGTTAACGCTGTGATTTTAACAATATGGTAAGACTCCTGCATTCCACCAAGCTTTTCCAGTACAATTTTAGTTAATATGTTGATAAGGTTCCCCAATATTGCAAATAGCACGGATCGGGAAGGCGGTGTCATAACCGAAAGACTTTGAACGCACTTCGATGTACTTTTGTTTGCATAGAACAATTAAAACATAAGGAGCATGCCACTTAACACAAAATTTAACACATTGTTAAAGTTAATATTGGTTAATGAAAAAGAAGTTTTGTTAATTTGAATGTTGTAGCAATCTAACAGCTTGTTAACTTTTAACATGTGTTGATGAAACCGGCTCTTAATATGTTACGCAACATTGTTTCGTAATAATTAGACAAAGATGAAGGTATTGAAGAACATAAATCCCTAAAATAGCAGGAATGCTTACAAACTACTGATGTCGATGTTTACGACCGTCCCAACTGGTTTCTCAAACGCATGTACAGCAGGTTCCTCCGCGTGAATTTCAGTTCTTATATCCTTACAAGGAAGGTAGAAAGTTGATAATTTTCGTGATCCATTGCCTCACACTCCCCTTCCAGTAAGTGATGTAACTGATATGAGAAAGCGATATGGATGGTGATTTTTGTAAACTAGGGGATCTCAGATTCTGTAAACGAAAAAATCAGGACAATATAAAACAAGTAAATACACGAGGTATAATTAGGCCTGCTTACTTTTTCTGCAACTTTCAGTTATTTCAGTAAACTAGAATATTCCCTCTTCTAAGTTGCAAAACTGTGAGCTGTATTTTGCGAACCCGTGCATCTCATTTAAATTCTTATGTTTTTCAAAGAAATCGCGCGGTTATAGTGACTAAAATTAATTTTCATTTTAACTACTGCTTTGAGTTTGTCGATGCTCTTTTGTCCAAACTGCAATTAAAAGAGAAAACTCATTCTAGGGTCAAGGTAAATTAATATATAAACTTACGAACAACACAAAAATATTGCGTCTTTATTTTTTTAACACTGATAATAAACGGAAAATCTCAATCCAAAAATTTGATACCATATTTCTTTCGCTAGAATAAACAAAAACGTTATATTATTAACAAACACGATGACGCGCACTTTCATTACTTAATTTAATTAGAAATTACATACGGTTTAACAATTCAGGTGTGAAGAGTTCAGAAGACATATATTTACGTGACCGCAGGGCAGATCGATGATGAAGAGTGGAACAGCAAAACTGAAAATAGGTTTTATATAGGATGAACATAAAGTTTAAATTCATTTTCATGAATATGGTTTCTCGTAAATAAAATGTACATATACACTATTTATCTTATATCAACAAGACGAGTGGCCGAGGTCGTTAAGGCGCAGACTCGTGAGCAGGAGGTCTGGGGTTCGATTTACATCAGAACCGTCCTCCCTGATTGTCGTTTCTTCCAGATTTTCCTCAGTGCTCATAAATAGTAAATGCCGGGGAGGTACCCTACACTTAGGCCCGGAACGCTTCCTTCCTTTAAAAAAAAATTTCTTTCCCAGTTTATCATTTCATCTCATGTATCAACATTGAAAGGTTTAAAAAAAAAAAAAAAAAAAAAACACGCACGCACACACACACACAAAGGATCGCCTTTCATTTAAAATGTTCTTATCTCTCTTGGCACGAAAGCCCTAGTAGAGCATTGGCCTACATCTGTGCCCTCTACGTAAGTACACCATAAGTACAGGGCAGTATTGCAGGGTTGCCATGTAACGCATACGCACACCCCACTTAGATCATAGGACGCCACCTCTCTATCCGGCAGCTCCCTAATCGTCTTCACTAGATTGGGTGAACTCCATTCCAGATATCTCTCATTTAGATAATTTCTAACGTAAGCCTATACCAGAGATCGGATCCGGGATATCCCGAAAAGCACTTAGCAACGCTGAATCATCAGACCAAATACTCTCATAAAGTCCTCAAAAACATAGATTTTTTGCTTCTATTTTATTTTTTTATTCAGACTTTCGCTACTGTTTATAGATGAAGGAGTGGCTATTGTCAGCGCTCAAATGCGCGGTTTGACATGGGCAGTTGTGCTACACGATTTAGTTGAAATTTTCAAATTACACTGTAGACGCAGCTTTCTTCCAAAACAGATGAGTACTTCCTTGTTTTGCGTTGGATGTGAGAAAACACTTCGACCGACGATTTCCCAACAAGTGAATAGTTGCACATTTACCTCGAATATGGTCATCATATTCATCGAATTTGTGCTCTTAAGATTATTTTTTTTTTCCTTGGAAGTTCATAAAGTCACAAGCGTACAAAAACAAAGTAAAAAAAATCCAAAATCTGAAGAATCAATTTCGAGAAGGATGTGCAGCGATTTCGGGCTGCATTTGAATATTAAAATATATGGATCACATGCCGAATTAAGATAAAAGTACATGCATGTGTGTATTTGTGTAGATGTCATATAAATTGCATTTACATAGCATTATTTCATGAAAATGTATGTCCACCCTGCACATAATTTTTTGTAATTATATGTTTTCCAACGATATAAATATCTTTTTCTTTAATAGTGTTTAATGCCTGCTTTTTATTACTGAAACACCACAGGCGGTGGACACATGAGAATAAAATGATATATTGGGAAAGGAATTTTTTTTAAAGAAGGAAACGTTCCAGGCCTAAGTTTAGAGTACCTCCCCGGCATTTGCCATTTATGAGAACTGAGGAAAACCTGGAAGAAACCTCAGTCAAGGAGGACGGTCCTGATGGGATATCAACCCAAGATCTTCCGCTTACGAGCCCGCGCCTTAACGACCTTGGCCACCCGTAGCGGTATATGTATATAAATATCATATTAAAATAGTTAATATGAGTCCCTATGCTTTAATTGCCTTCTTCCTGTTCACATTGACTGAAATAACATTGCATAGATTATAACTGTATGCCACTTTATATACAACGTATTTCTGTCTTGAATTAACTTATGAACTCAAAATGAATAAATAAATTTTGGAAATCAGTATAAATGCAAAAGTTTTCCACACAAAGAAAACTGTCGCATAATAAAGTATGGAATATAATGTGCTACTGCTTTCATCTAAACAATAATATACTAACGCGAGATATTGGTCAAGCAGATCTGGCAATTCTCCAGTATGAAAACTCTTATTTTCTTATATCAAAGATGGAGCAGAAACTACAATATTTCTTGTTTATTATTAAGATATCTGAAGATGCCTTAATCAACAAATAAAGAATAAATAAATTGTTTATTGTCATTTTTACGCCCAGCCTCTCTAAACATGTACTGATAAAGATTGCAAAGAGGTGACGTTGTTGTCCTGAGCAATCAAACCTTGTCTCATTCCTTTTTTTTTTAATAAAAATAGCAGAATACAAAAGAGATGTTTTAAAGATGCACATATAAGAATTAAGGACATGAATTACAAAACATGTTAACACATATTATAAAAATACACAAAGAAAGAAACGAAACATAACTATCTAATATATTAACGACAGACTAAATTAAATATTCTCTTTTGTACAGAAAAAGTGATATCAGAGCTTTCTACAAGTATGTTCGATCATTAAATATTTTGTAGATTTTCTTTCATTATTATCTCAGGTCTCCGGGGCAATGCTTTTATCAACTCGGCCCTAGCTTTGGACTCAATTAAGTCCTTTTCTGTTGGAAGTTGTTCCAAGTCTGTTTTATTGAAAAGGCTGAGATATCCTTCCAGAATAAATCGGAGATGCTCTATGTCTATAGAATTAATATCAGGGAAATGAGGAGATTAAAAAGTTGTTATGGGGTGTTGTAGACTAGCCACAGAAGAGTAGGTTAGAGTTTGTGTTCTTGTTGAAAAATAAAGTTGATCCACCTTTGAACACCGAAGTCCATCACGCAATTAAAGTATAGTCGACCCTCTCCTGAGGCACTCATACAAGCCCCAAATTAACACTGAACTATGTTACAACAGGCAGAGGTTTCGAGGGCCTATTTTTGTATTCTTACGATTTATCATACGCCTCCTTTCTGAATTGGTAACATTACATGTTTTCTGGTCTAAAATCTGAGCCTTTTCTTCTGTATTTCCTGGTGGATTTTAACCCTTTTATATGATTCATTTACTCACTAGAACACCCAACCCTGATTATTATTCTGTTTACAAGTATTACGCACTTGCTGGTTAAAATTTTGACATCAAAGCCTTTGCAGATCCGCTGCAATCCGTTAAATTTTTAATAATTAGTTCATCTATTTCGTGCAGTTTCAAATCTCTCGATTATTTTGGAAATTGCGAACCATATTTGATTATTGCCTACACAGTTAAACGAAGTCTGCTAACAAGTTTTGCTCTCTCTCAAAGTTTAATCGTTTTATACGATTGATTTACTCACTAGAACACCCAACCCTGATTATTATTCTGTTTACAGGGGTTACACACTTGCTGGTTAAAATTTTTACGTCAAATCTCTGCAGATCCGCTGCAATCCGTTCAAAATTAAATAATTAGTTCATCTATTTCGTGCAGTTTCAAACTTCTCGATTATTTTGGAAATGACGAACCATATTTGATTATTGCCTACACAGTTAAACGAGGTCTGCTACTAAGTTTTGCTCTCTCTCTCAAAGGTTTGCACATTTTCTCTCTCTCTCTCTCTCTCTCTCTCTCTCAGGTTGCTTCCCATTTTGGTGCATCTCTTCTTTTATTGATGACTGACAAACGCTCCATTGTTTCAACTAAACAAGTGAATGTTGAGGAGCGTATCTTTTAACCTATTCTTTTACTATCATTACTTCAGTGTAGAATTACTTATTATGCCTACCAAGAATACATTTTATATGTTATATTTAATTTCTAAACAATATATTTGTTGTATTTTTTAAATGTTTATGAAAAGTAAATTGCATTGTGCATTCCTTGAACCGCGTGTTTCTTCTCATTAGTTATCATAATGTACACAGAAGTTTAATACACTTTTTGCATTCACTGTAGATATGCTATTATTTTGTCAAACGTTTGTTATACCTCTTATGAATAAATATTTCTTATCGCTTTAATAGTGTTGCTCTGCAATGGTAAAAGCTCTCGTCCAGATCTTAAAAATTTACGTCTAAGTTCTGCCTAGCAGAACCAGAGGTGAACGCCTATCACTAACAAGACCCGTTTCTGCAACAAACTGTACATGTAAGTACCTACTTCAACTAAATGCAAATGCTGAAATTACTAACATTGTATGCATTTTGTTGATGAAATTAGGCATTCATCGCTACCGTTTCCTTTGAAGTAATAATCGTTACCTCACTACAGGTGAATAAATTTAAGACTGCACTAATTTGCACGCAATAAAAGAACTATTAAATTCTGATCAAACATATGCATATATTTAAGAATATAAATGAATAATTTAGCCCAAGAGTAATCACTTTGGCTTTTTTTAACAAAAAGATAAACAAATAAACATTTCAACTGGGTGGAATTTGAGGTTAAGACAATGACCCCAGTAGGATTGCTGACATAGGAAAAGACAATAGTTGTCAAACTTTACAATTTATTCTCAGAAAATGTGACACGTTATTTCATCGAATAATATCGACAGTGGGCCAGGTTTAGACCATAACACGATACACGCAGCTCAAGTGGTACGTAGAAAAAGGTCAAAGTAACCTGTAGCTAGTGGTACAACATCTGATTAACCAGCAAGGCGTAATAAAACTGCAGACAGACTGACTCCAAGTACAAACAATAGCTGGAAACAAATTAATCCGGTTAAATTTGTTTAAAAAAAATGGCACAGTTTAGTCCTTAAATTTTTGTCAATTTTGTATTGTTATTTCCAATAGTTAAAGAACAAATTTATGAAACGATACATGATTTTATTAATGGCATGTACCAGTTACGATAGTATTACATGTTTTGTAGGCTTGTTAGCTATAAACTCAGCAATGTTTACTGATGGGACAAACTTCAAAATGAGAGCGTGGTTATTTATTTGGCTGATAAAACTTAAAAATTGCTGATGTATATAAATTTACATTAAAACTGTTTTTAATTATGTACAATTTAGTAGCGTTCTATTAAATTGTCTTATTCTATTTATCTTCTGATGCAAATTGAATATTATTTTCCAAAACGTTGATTCCTTAGTAATTTATGTATCTCGTTGTAAACTTAAAATAATTCTAAGCAGTAACCAGAATGCTCGCTTTCGATAAAGATCCACCTCTCGCTGTAGATAAATTCTCCTCGAATGGATAAGAATCTACTTTTACAATAAATAAATAAATAAATAAATAAAATTAATAGGCCATACTGTTTATTACTCTTTCATAACCCACAAATCGCTCTAAAACTCTCTTTATTGATATGGAATTATTTATATAATAATTGTGTTTTTATGTACAAGTGTTTATAAAGAAAACACAACAACCAGCTATAGCTGTGTTCATTAGTTTACAGATACAACTAAATAGTGACTGAAATAAGAAAGCATCATTCAACTCTATTAGTGTCGTCATACCAATATTTAACGCCATCTTTGTACTGCTCATAATGTTAAAAAGTGAAGAAGTAAATTATTAAGTAGCAACATATTTTTAAATTTAAAATAATTGCATGAAATCAATTATAAGAGTAACCTTTGGTTCTAATTTATTTTACAAGTATTTGTTGAAGATTAATAAAATTTAAAGACAATGCTTCGGCCCTTTGATCTGATTTATTTTATTCTTTATTCCAGGATGTTTTCAAAATTATTCTCTGAATTAAGGCATCCTCTGAAATTCATATGCATACTCCGTTAACAAATACTTTTTTTTTAATTAATAGTGTTTAACGCCGTTTTTGTTGCTGAGGTATCACTGGTGGACACTGATATTACATACAAATAGTGACGCTGCTCTTTAGCCCGTACGTTGCCATGTTCAGAAGGTCGATTGCGTGTTCGTTGTCCTCGGAAGGTGGCGCATCTGATTGTGCTGTTGTTATGGAATTGTCAAATAGTCTTTCTGTTACAAACAATACAGTACGCACAGTACAGTGGAACCGATACACGTTGGAATTACAAAGATATGTCAGAGATAATTTACTGCGCATTTTGCGATTCGGAAACTAGCGGTAAAAGTTTCCTCTATTCATTATTTGTGAGGAAATCGGATGTCCTTGAAGGACAACGTCTAAAACTGAAGTATGGAGCGAAAATAGATGCGCCTGGTGTAAACTATCGCAGGATGTGTCCTTCCCTCCAAAAAAAAATCTTCATGTGCTGTGAAAGAATTAAAATATCCCAAAGTACAGAAAAAAATGCAATGTCTGGCATTGGCTCCAGTAGTTTATTAATGCACTCCGCAAATACTAAATTATTTGGGTTCTCCGACCAGACGAATACTTACTTCTTTTACTGTAACTATGAAGTAATGTATCACTCCGCCGCGCACGTGCAAATGTTTTGGCAACTACGAGGTCTCTTCAAAAAGTATTGCGAATTTTGAATTTCCGCGGGCTACGTATATTCGATTTTCGATTGTTTTGTGGCGTTATGTTGGTACTCATGCCCCTCACTTATGTTGACAAGCTCGGCCATTTTGAATGTTCAGTTAATTGTTGACAGCTATTTTGCTTGGACGTGTTTTGGCTCGTCTTCGATTTTTGCCTATTCCAAAAAATGGAACAAAGAATCTGTATCAAATTTTGTGTGAAAAACAAAATTAAGTGCGCGGATGCATTCCGAATGTTGACTGTGCATATGGTGAAGCTACCTTGAACCAAAGCAATGTTTATCGGTGGTACAAAATGTTCTCAGAGGGTCGAGAAGATGTGAACGACGAAGAGCGTCACGGACGCTCGAGCTCGTCAATAACAGATGAAAACATTGGAGAAGTGAAGAAAATAGTACTGGCCAATCGTCGAATCACCGTTAAAGAAGTTGCTGAGGACCTAAACATATCGATTGGCTGGTGCCATTCGATTTTTACCAATGATTTGAGCATGAGACGGGTCGCCGCAAACTTCATACCAAAGTTGCTCAAATTCGACCAAAAACACCATCGCATTAACGTTGCTAAGGAGCTGTTGAACTCTGTCCGCGACGACCCATATTTGCTCCAGAGGGTCATAACTGGTGACGAATCATGCATGGGGTTTATGGTTATGACGTGGAAACTAAAGCTCAATCATCCCAATGGATGCTGCCACAAGAGCCAAGACCGAAAAAAGCATGCCAAGTTCGGTCGAATGTGAAGGTTTTGCTTACAGTTTTCTTCGATTTCAGGGGCGTGGTGCAGCATTAGTTCTTGCCACAGGATAGAACGGTCAATAAGGAATATTACCTGCAAGTTATGCGCAATTTGCGCTAAGCAATCCGCCAGAAACGCCCGGATTTGTGGAAGAACAAAAATTGGCTTTTGCACCATGATAACGTCCCTGCTCACACATCGTTGCTTGTGCGCGAATTTTTGGGCAAAACAACACACTTATGATGCCGCAGCCACCGTACTCCCCAGACCTGGCCCCCTGTGACTTTTTTTTTTTTTTTGTTCCCAAAACTGAAGAGACCCATGAAAGCACCACGCTACGCCACGATTGAGGAAATAAAGAACGGCATCGAAGGAGGAACTGAACAAGATCACAAAAAACGATTTTTTAAAGTGCTTCGAGGATTGGAATAAACGTTGGTACAAGTGTATAATATCTGGTGGGGATTACTCTGAAGGGGACAAAATAGATATTCATGAATAAATAAATACTTTTTGAAAAAACACAAAATTCACGATACTTTTTGAACAGACCTCGTATAATAGATAGCAAATGTCATATCAACCTTGCCATATAGAACAGGTGATTGCGATAAGCAGGAAATGTGTTACTATATTATTATTAGTATTATTATTATTATTATTATTATTATTAACCATACAAACAAAGCAAAATTTACTCCCTCAGTATTTGAATCAGCTGATCATATGAGTCACATTCGTCGCCTAGTAAAATAACGAACTTTTCCACTGCAGTGTTATCATGCCCTCCACAATTTATCTTCCTCCTTTATCATATGTCTAATGCAATCGCGACTTTTTTAACAGTTTCTTGCTGCACTGGCAAATTTTCGAACTTCGGCCACTTTGAATATTTTACTGTGTCTTGCTGTATAACCTTTCACTGGCTCCATGCAAGGATAAGGGGAAAATGAATGGCAAGACAGCATTCTGAAATACAATGTCCTTCTCCTCCCGCCAAATCGTTTATCACGTACAACATTGTTCGGTTCCAATTTTGGAATAATCTTGTCGAATCAGGATCTGAAAACATTATCAGCCATTCCGAAGTTAAGCTCACTATATCGTCTACTTTTCACAGAACTTAATGATTTTCCTACTTTCCTGTGATTTACTCATGTGAGATACATAAGACGTGCCTAACTCTTTGTCACACATTTAAAACTGACAAGCAACTGAATGTAAGGTTGTTCATAATGCAACAAGGCCAGCCGCTTGAGCTGCGTATTGCAAATCGTACTTTTTCTTCTTCTGTTAATCGCACTTTTCTTCAACCCTAATTCGTTTTATTTCCTTTTATAATAACATTTTGTCTTTCTTGTCTAATTGCTAGATAATGGTTAGTATATATGCGAACTATTTTTGCAGAAGCAACCATTCAGGTATGCGTAGGTTTGTTTTGGTTTCTTTAAGGAAGGCTAAAAAAAAGGATAGTTCCATTTAGGTGGGCATTTTAATTCCCAATATTTCAGCTAGTGAAAACCTTCACATCTGTCTTCGTGTTAAGTCTGGCGTGCTCTGTCGTGGCGTGGAATTGTTGTCTCCATATTGTTCCACACAAAGAGACACATTTCCAAATGATTTTCGACAGCAAGGTAGTCTGACTTTACCGCAGCACATTTCTGTTGAAAGCCACAGCCGTGACGAAACTGCAAGAAAGTATTTGGCGGAAATGGAAACTGACTCCCCAATAGCTTCCGTAACACGGAGAGGCGTGTGCAGATATGTATTGATACTTTTTTTTTTATTTGTTTTATTTATGCTCTTTAACATCCCAGGTCATCAGCGTCCCATTCAAATCAGGGCGTGAAATGGCCGACAAATTTTGCTCAGAGGCCTCTTGTTTCAGGCTTGAGGTTCTTTATATCTTCTACGACGCGGGACCCACGGCTTCACTTCCCTTCCGAAGGATACCATAATTACGATTTTTACGCCCGAAAAAATCCATCGATCCTGGCCCGGATCGGACCCGCAATCTTAGGTTTAGGAGGTAAGTATGGTTACTTACTTATTGATACTAATGTAACTACTTTCAACACCTGGCGAAATCAACATTCTTATAATACACCAAGGTGTGCACGTATCAAATGTCATTGAACTTTTTCCATTACTTAATGGAAAACCCTGGGCCGAGAGGGGATGAAACAACCCCTATCTCTTAGGTCCCTTATCTTTCTCACTCCTATTCTCGTCCGTCGTATTTTGCTTTATAACAAATTTTAAATTCTCATAGTATAAAATGTTGAAAGTAGTTGTATATTTAAAAATCTACTCTAAGGCAATTCTTTCCAAAAACCCAAGCCTCATACACGTATTTTTTTTCCCCCCAAAACTAAATACACACTGGAAATCCAGGTCTGTCTACCTCTGATTTTTTCCTTGCATTGTGCCCTAGTGATATTCTGATTCTCTAGTCCCATTACCCTACAAAATATAATTCAGTACATTGCCTTTACAGGTGTTCTTCCCAGATCTGAAAATGTTATAACTTTTAATGATGTCTTGTTAGTCCAGGAATCATTCTATAAAATGTCCTTGAAACAACACGCAGATTTTTTACAAAGTTTTTGCAGTAAGCTATTCAATTAATTATCAACATAATACTATATCCCAATATGTAATCTGTTAATTAATTACCTTAATTAACTACATTAAATTCTACTTAGTTGCAGGTATGTACTTTCAATTTCGTGCTTTTATACCAGCACTCTAGAAACAGCGAGATGAAGTGAGTTCCCTCTTGCATAACTGAAACAGTCCTCGGTCTGACGATCACTGTAAACATGTTTTTCGTGCGGTGGTTAGCCATCATAAAGATAGAACTAACGCGCGTAACAGGTACAGGCCACGCAGCGACCTGATGCAATGTTTCTACTTTAGTTCCAAAAGGCATAAATGATTTGAAAATTGCTCTTGGTTACCCAAATGCACGTCAGGAGAAGAGCAATAAATACCATTGAGTAATTTGCAATACTTTCTTAAACCAATAATTCATTATTAATCGACTCTAGAAATTTATCAGTTAAGAGATTTATTTTTTTATGAATCTAAGTTTTCCATATACCAGAACATACATCTCTCAATTTTATAATACAATCTCTTAATGTATAGCAGAAGGGGAAGATTTTAATATTGAAAAAGGTTAACACCTATTTCTTTCAATTATTATTATTATTATTATTATTATTATTATTATTATTATTATTATTATTGCTGTTTTTGTTGTTGTTTGCTTCTTATTCATCTTATTAATAAACACAGATATATAATAAGGGTTTACTTGCTGTAGTTTCTGAGGAAGGTTATTGTAAAATTCCTGTCCATCTTTTTGCTGAATTCTTCTTAAAAAGTTCTTCGAAGTATATATGTATAACAAATAGATGATATAATTGCCTACATATTAAAATTTGAAAAAATATTATTAGATAATTTTTTCTAGATATTACAAAATATACCTATCTAAAAATAGGCAATCAAATTATGAAAAATAAGTTACTAATTTTTCACAACATGTAACGTACAGGATTTTATGTAGATTTTGTACTTTCATTTTGCACATTTTTTTAATGGTGTTTAACACCCCTTTTTACTACTGAGGCACCACAGAGGTGGACACTGGTGATATATGGGATGAAATGATATATTGGGAAAGGATTTTTTTAAGGAAGAAAACGTTCCAGGCCTAAGTTTGGTACCTCCCCGGCATTCGCCATTTACGAGGACTGAGGAAACCCTGAAAAAAAAAAACCCCAGTCAGGGAGGACGGTTGTGGTTGGATTTGAACGCCAGAACTCCCGCTCACGAGTCCGCGCCTTAACGACCTCGGCGGTACACACATGTTTTGAGAAACCCAGTGCTCTGAGAAACTGTATTTTCCTGAAATTGACGTCACTGGCACTCATTAAAAGTTTTATGTCGCTATGAAGCGATAATGCTGCTTTGTGAAGACATTAACAATTTTACAATCCTTTAAGCGACGTCTTGGATATCGTGAACTAAACTTAGCAAATTCAAATCTGTTCACCTAGTTTTTATTTTCTGAAAGTCTTTCACCACACGTCATTCTCTCTGTCTTGCTCTGTCCCGCCTCAATTTCGATCCAACTTTATTTCTTTAATACCGTCCTTCGATATTTGCTGAGAAGTTCTAACATGCCAGTTTTCGTCATCTTTTCTTCTGTTTCGTTTTTCTCCGTTATAAAAATTAAAATAATGGATACATAGGATATATCTAAATTGACAATTATAATCTAATGAACTACAAAACTGGAACTTGGAAAGAAAATAGAAAACAGAATAAGAATGATAAGTGCGTAGAAAATGCATACAGAAAAGATACTTCTTTTTAAAACGCAGTGTTTCTTCTTGTCTTTTATTACCCTATAAATAATTTTCCTTCAATTATTTACGCTATAGAGACTATAGAGGCTATTTTTCATATAATTTCCTTTCTATGGCATTAGGTTACCTAAACTCTGGCCGCTCAGTTTCCGGCTCTGACATTTCTTGTGAGCGAGAGAAGCTGTGTAACTTTAAAAACAAATATAAGAACTATAACAAGAATAATAACACCGTAAATCGCTCACGCACAAAAGAAACCAGCTTTGCTCGAACCAACACAACACACAACTGGGCGCATGTGCTTCGGCAAAACAGAGTTGCCAGAATGAAACACAAGAGGGATGATTGGTGCCAGCAACCGCCGATGCGCGAGTCATCCCAAGAAATGCAAACCGTGAATTAATTCTTTAGCTTGTAGAAGAACTCGGTTGTAGTAGGAGAAAATATCTTTACTAAAAACGATACAGGATATCCAACTAGAGTGTTGGCTTTAGTGTATTTATCCGTTAAAACGTATCAAAATAGCTTCATTTACTCTAGAATGTGCTATTCATGCCTTAGGTTGGTAGTGCTGACATCTTCCCTCTCTTTCTTTATCCTCACGAAGCGTCAGGGCCGGAGACTGAGACTTGACGTTACATGCAGGGCTGAAAATAATCAACTGCTGCTGTACAAAGTGCCCTTATGCCCGAGCGGCTAGCCAGAAGTGAGCGACAGCAGAAAGAGCCAAAGGTAGTGACTGACACAGCTATTAGCTAGATAATAACGCTTCAGGATCAACGGTGCAATAGCGCAGGCGGTTAGAGCGTCATGCTACATTTGTGAAGATAGAATAGTGGGTTCGAATAAATATATATGCCGGAGTTGAAGGAGATTTGCCACAATTACAATTATGTACACGCTAAACCACTGGGTCTACGGGTTTCTAGGATTTTCCCGAGATTAGCCGACAGATTAGGTTAGTGTGTGTGCATATATGAATTAGTTGCGAATTGGAATAAGAACACACTTCCCACTGTTACAATATTTCACCCGTCTAATAATGCCCTCATTACAGTGATTTGCCCGTTCCTATCCATTTATATTTAAAAACTACAAAGTAAAGTGACTGTCGATAAACTCCACTCTCTCCGCTGTCGCTCGGGCCTGGCTAGCCGCTCGGGTACAAGGGCACATTAGCACCAGCAACAGTAGTTGAGTGCTTTCAGCCCTGCGTGTAACGTCAAGTGAGACTGAGCGGCTAGACTATACTGTCAGAGTCTGTACACGGTAACGGTACCACTCTGCAGGTCTGTTTCTGAGCCATCTTCATGAGACCTTCCCTTCATCTTAAGTCCTCCAACGGACTACATATTTCAGATAGCCCAAGAGATGAAAATTAGAAGATGCAAGATACATATTGAAGGCTGAGGATAGTCCAAAGTATGGCGATCTCTTTTAGGTTACCTAGACTTGTTCGTGTTTTCGCATTGTTGTTGTGAAGAACTATAGTCACATCTTGACGAGACGGATTCGCGGAACCGCTTTTTCTACTGGCAAAGAGTTTTTACTCGTACATCGCAGTTAACTGTTTCACGGCGAGACAATGCGTCAATCAACAAAATTCCTTCAGAGTTCCAGAAGAATGTAGCTAAGGGCATTGTCTTAATTGTTTCCCCCAAGGAGAAGTTTGTGATAACACTCCACGGATTGTTTTTGGTCTCAGGCTCAAATCGACAACTCTCCTGTTTCAGAGCTGGACAAGAAATGATCACCATCATCGTAACGAGCAAACAGATGATGGTTTTCTGCTCCGAATTATCCTTAGGCAGCCATACTTCGAGGGACTCATTTAAACACAAATCTCTGAATATTCTAAAGGGTGAATAATTGTGTTGACTTTGCCGAAGGTTGCACAGAAAGTTATTTGGTCGTTGTTCACCAAACGCTCCGTCAAGTTCTATCATCGCAGGTAAAGAATAAGCCTTTTCATCCAATGACTGGCTACCTTTATCTACCTCTAATTATATTCATTACTTACTGCTGTTTGTTTATTTCGTTCATCATCGAGAACCCCCATTTTGAAAGGTAGCTGTATCGCTTTATCCTAGAGAAAGAGGATGAAACAAATGTATGAGATAGTGTGGGAAGGTTCAAAGATACTGCACATAAACTAGTGTATTTTTCGAAACACGGAGAAAATATACTTTCATTACTTAATGGACACTCCGTATATAATCCAACTAACGTCACTGAGAAAGAATCAGGAACGGAGCAATTGAACGAGGTAAGAAGAACGAATCAAGAGAACGGAGAGAAATATAAGTGCGGGAATATACTTAAAAGCATAGTATCAGATACTATGCTTTTAAGTATATTCCCCTTATTTATGTTCCAGTAATTGTCTCTCGCTCTCAGAGAGAGCGAGCATTATTCTGCTGTTCCTATAGTCTCTGCACCTCCGTGAAATGTCTTCCTCTCGCATCTAACGGATGAACCATTGGCGGAAATCTTCATGCGGCACGTGACAGATGGTCACAGTTCCAGCAACAGCGCACCGTGATCACTTCCTGAAAAGCAGCCGCGATAACTTCGCCACTCTGAAGTTGTTAACCTTGCTTGTCATCATCACGTGCACAGACTCGTGTCTTGTTATGCATCACATGTGCGTGGCTCCCAATATTTGTTAAATCACACGTGATTGGAATTTAAATAGGTAATTTAGTTACGGAAGTTTAATGCTATGCAGTAAATATTGTTAGTAACGTATGCAACAAAATAATTGCTGAGTACCCAAAGACACATATAATGGAACTGTTACAGCCTACGAAGAATAAAATTGGAATATTTATAGCGAATTAAAGGTATATGCTACACTATTCATCATAATTCATCAGTGATTTATTTCAAATATTTCATTGCCTATATTTTTGTTAGCACTGTTGTTTATAAAAATAATATACAACGGTTATCCAAAGGTAATGTGCAACAATTTTTTTTTATAAATTATCATTTTTTATCTTTAAAAAGCAAGTACCCTATCGTAATATATACATTTTCATTTACTTTGTATACTTTTACCTCACCATTCTGGAAGTATGAATATTCCTCCTGTAACAGAACGTCGTTCTATATGTTTGCTGCTGACGCAGTGCTTTCAAAATGACCTGTTTCATATTTGATCCTTCACAAATAAAAAGGAATAACAACAACAACAATAATAATAATAATAATAATAATAATAATAATAATAATAATAATGAATATACCAGATCAGCGCTGTAAATCGTCAAAATTCAATCCCTTTGCACCCACGAAGACGGTGCCCATATTTTTCGCAGTTGATGGCACTGTTATTGCCTTTTTTTTTTCTTTTTCTTTTTTTTTCTTCTTCTTCTTCTTCCTGGTGAATCAAATCGTGTCATTCCTTCGTCGTTTCGTTTCAGACTGAAAATAGTGAAGTTGGTTTCGATACCTTTCAAAATACTGAGCAAAAATCATCGCCTTCATTTGGATATCTCTGAATCAGTTCTGAGGTGATGATTTTGCGCTGAATATTTGTGAATTTCGGTCAACCATGGGCCATGAGCACACATTTTCCTACAGCCTAATCTCCCGAACTGCACTGTGCCCTATTACAACTATTCTCGCTATTTCGTCTGTAGTCTGATCCCATCAACTTCTTAAGGTTGTATCCAGAATAGGGAGGGCGACGAAACATTTTGAATGTTCGTGTCCCCATCTTTACAATGTTTCACCCACAATGTAGCAACTCTAGACCCATGCATACTGACATACGTGATGTGGTTCTGCAATGGGTGTTTTCTCTTTGACAAGAAATTCCATAACAGCGCAATGACGAAATGAAATATCGTTGTCAGTCATTTTTAGTGGTACAAAATATTGAGTAATAGTTCGCTCAAGGATAGCACAAGAGTGTGCCACTTGCCAGACAAAATTTTGCTTGTTTTGCAGATCAACTCGAAAAAGATATTATTTTTTAATTGACCAATAATCCAATTTCAACCTCTTCGTTTATAGTCCTCGGGCAATAATTTGGCTTAGATGCAGTAGATGTAAATTATTATGATTGTTAAATGCATAAAAATGAAACAAAGATTATACTTAAAACTAGCTCTGCAATTTTCATCAGGCTTATTCATTTGTTAAGTGAATTTCTAGAGAATCTGGTGGGATTACCTACAGCAGCACCGAATGAAGTAGTCCTGATGGAACTAGGAAGTGTGGGCTAAAAGGTTTAGTAATAAAACTCATTGTGAAATATTGCAGAGAATACAATCATTGGAGGAAGGGAATATTTTCTCAAAAACTGCTTAGGGGCACAAGAAAAAGGAAAATGGGTAGAAAGTTGAGTAGGTAGATTAAAGGAAATTGTAAAAGAAATTGGTTTGGGAGAGCTAGATAGTTTAAAGTCACAAAATGGGCAGGGCGCGTGGAATAAAGTGAAAGAAAGTATTGATGATATAGAGAAACAAGAAATATTTGGTAGTCTAAGAGGTCAGGGTATTCTGATCTATTATAGGATTTTTAAGAAAGACTAGGGCAGGAGAAAGTACATTGAGGTTTGTGACAAAATGGGCAGGGAGGGTATGACATAGGCGAGAACAGGAGCAATGATGAGTGGACAAGGAATTGTGCCCACTATGTGGTAAGGTAGACAAGAACTTGCACTGTATATTAGAACGTACACAAACCGAAGAATGGAGAAAAGAAATATGGAACAAGAAGTGGAATAAATTGCAGGCAGAAATTCTGGCGTTAGAGATTTTTGGGATTAGCAGAAAAGAATTTTTGAATCAGTTTGGAAACTGATTCAAAAATTCTAATGGAAAAATGGTGGAGGAAAGTGATGGCGGCAAAGAAAGATGGTAATAAGGTGATAATTTAGGGAAGTGTGTGTAAGGTTCACTCGATCATATGTATAGTTAGAGCGATATAGGATCCATGTACACAACAATCAGGATGTTAATTGTACAGGATCCTGAATTAACAAGCACTTAAGGATCAAGGAAATATTGTAAAACTACAATTGTAATGTGTAGAAATTGATTGATTCGTTCATTCATTCATAATTAAAATAATAGGAACCAGAAAATAAGAAATAGATAAAACACTTAAATACAATTTTCGCTGTATTTCTTACGGCTTGTGTTCTTCTTTAATGGTCTTCTGCCTTCTTTAAAAAGACGTATATATTCTTACATGCCTTTTAAATAAAGTTAATTTCTAGACGTCTAAATAAGTTTTTTATTAATACTATTAACAGTGTTTAACGTCCGTTTTAACTACAATGGTATCATTGGCGGTGAACAATGATAATACACCAGATGAAATGGTATTTTTTTTTCAAGGAAGAAAGCGTTCCAGGCCTGAATTTAGGGTACCTCCCCGGCATTTGCCATTTATAAGGACTGAGAACCTAGAAAAAACTTCTCTAGGGAGGACAGTTCTAGTGGGAACCGAACCCCAGACCCATTCACGAGTCCGCTCCTTAACGACCTCGGCCACCCGTGGCGATAGAGAGAATGATAAGCAGGTACCAATTACGAGTAAGAATGCCATCTGAATAATCTCTCAAAGTGAACACCAAAAAGAGAATAATTCAAGCTCAACTATGTTAGTATATAGTATGGTCTTAAAATTTAAAAGGGGGATCTTTTACAAATATATAAAATACCTCAGTTAGAAGCAAATTTATGAGAATTGTTATTTTCCCCTCCTTCCTACCTTTTCCACCTTTCGACATTTACATAAACATTACATAAAATCCCCAAAGCAATAGAAAATAAATTTTCTTACACCTATTTAATTCTATACCTTTTTCCATTTTTCTAAATTTCATGACTGGAATATGTACCAGTCAAAAGAAAAAAAAATATGCCTACATTAAAGAAATTGGAATACAGAAAGGTGGCATACGAAACATAATATTTCGAGTTTTTGCGTGTCCTTCAAGTGTGGGGAAAGCGACGGCGTACTTTATTAGGTCACGTGTATACGCATATACCATGCGTTCCAGTCAACCATTTGCTAGTCACGCACGCAAAGACCGACTGAACAAATCCAAGCATGTCTGGCTGATGTTTGAATGGGATGGACAGTATTATACACCACGGTTTTTGAAAATTGCAACACCTGAAGAAATAACGTTAAACATATGAAACTTTCAGAAAATGCAAAGCAAGGCTTAGTATGCAAATGATCCAATGCGTCTGAGTTCAGCTTCACAACACACTCAGTTGTGTGTCAGATATATAAATAGAAGGTTGTTGAGTTGTCATGGTCAACAAGCAGTCACTATGTCAAAGGCCGCAAAATGAACAAATTCTATCGAATTAGAACGGCGGCAAATGATCAGCCTGCTTTGAAGGCGGGTTTTCCTATTGTTTCTCGTATTGTATAGTCGTCACGTTTTTCTCGTTAACAACCTGTGAGCATTTGAGTGTTATCCAATGATTACTTGCCTAGTGATAAAGAATGCCTGTGTGAACGCAACAATACATTAGCTTCAGTCAACAGCAATCCAGAATTTAGCAGTAGACAAGCTCCACATGCAGTACTGCAGTACAGCTGCAGGAGAGTTTATCAGTGTTGTTGAGTCTTTCCTTGACGTACCGAGGATACCGTACGTGATGTAAAAACAATGAACCGAAGAAAAGTGGACGCAGTGAACAATGGTATGTGATGATGCAACTGGAGGACAAGACCCGTCTTCCGGAGTAGTGACGTATCCTTTAGCTCCATTACAATAGCAACACTGTCATTTTTCACAATTTGAAGAAATTTGCTTCACAGAGGACTGAATGCAAGCATTATTTTGTGATAGACTTCCTTGACCCTCAACTACCCAAGTCTCAGAGTACAGTGGGTCTGTAAATACACGTAATGGCATGAGAAATAACACCATATCACATTTTTGGATGAGTCCCACTTTAACTTAAGACTACAATGAGGAGTGCTACAATCCTGTCTGTATTATCCAGCATCATAATGGCGAACGGCCGCTTGATGATGTGGAGCACACTGCAGGTACTCTCTACTCCTAACTCTCAACAGCATGGAAGTTGTAGAGCCAGATGTCAAACCCTTCCATCACCTTGAACTATATCCCCAAGCATTCTTCGCAGGTATCTTTGTACATGTCTGGGATATGGTCATTCGGCAACTTGCCTGTCAACTCCTCCTGATGCTGGTACTGTGGGCTTCAGATAGGCGAATCCACACGAAAGTCTTTTGCACAAAACTAAACGAATTTTCCATTTGTTGAGCAAGAAGGCGAAATTTTAAAGGGCAAATTTTTCTAAGCGATTACCAATGCCATATAATCTTTCTTCAGTCAGAGCCCTAAGCTGTATTTTTGGCTTCTTAGGCTGGACACTTTCAGTTTCCTGACATTTATTATACAGATTATGGATTGCTTTACGATATGGAGTATCTACACCTAGGAACCTTACTTGAAACAGTCTTCTACCTTTATGAGCTGATTGCGTTAATATATATGAATAGTACATAAGGATACACTGTGCCTGCATAATACACTTTATGTATACTGTCGAATTAAGAAACGAACAACACAAGACACACCCGGGAACAGCTACGCTACGACTGCGGCAGTCAGCAAAGTCAACAAATACGCAAGTAGGCTTGTTACTTCCTTCGCAGAGCGGCAAATGAGTGGGGGAAAACCGCGCGCCACGGAGGAAAACATCACCGATCGCATGGTATAAATAAAACCGAATAAAACATCACTTTCCGCTATGAGCTAGGTATTCCAACACTTAATATAAAAACTATAGCCATATATATTCCACCAGCTGATTGAGCTGCTGAGAAAAGCACGCTGGTTGAATTGGCATTGACCATATTATTATTATTATTATTATTATTATTATTATTATTATTATTATTATTATTATTATTATTATTATTATTATTATTATTATTATTATTATTACTATTATTATTATTATTTATTTGTCCCTCATCTTAAAACTGCGTAGTATAATCTCCATGCGCGTACTTGTAAAACAAGAAAGTAGATTTTCACCGAAGGAGATCAATTAAGTACAACGGCATTATCCTTCCTTCTGGAGATAACCATGGCAAAGTACTAAACGCAGGAAAAGTTAGGAAATGTACCTAAGCCCTTATAAATATTAAAGGTGAATATGTGTAACCCAAGAAAACATCACTGCAATTTATATAACGTTCTCACAAGCCTCTGAACATTGATTATTACGCCTGTGGTGCCGCAGTAATAAAAATGAACGTTAATATTATAGAATAATGTTGAGGGTCTCATTTTTGCCAAAAGGTTATCAATTACTCTTTGTTTATAACGCACATAATTAGAAACTCAACTTTGAAGGCTAAATACAAGTGCCACATAATGTAAGAACATAAAAGTATATGATGTAATGGGCAAACGTGCTATATGTAAATATTGTACTTTACAATTAAAAACAAATTTTTGCGCTACATACTGAATATCCCTGTTTCTATCTTAGTATGTAAGTAGTAATGTTTATTAGCAACTGTTCTGGATAACAAATGAAACTCAGTTATAATGCTTCTAATTCTTTCAAAGTTCCTTATAGTTTTACATAGACTTGCAAACTTTGACACGTTTTATAACAACATTTTAACTAAATAAGAATTGAATTTAAAATATGAGCTTCAGCATATGTGTAGATATTTTAGAACATATTTAGACTGCAGTTAATATTTTGTTAAAATATTGTTTCTCAAAACATTCATAAACTTCAGGTAAAATCCTAGAAAAAAATGGTAGGTTTAAAAATTAGGTGTTATTTCTTATCAAAGCATTTATGATATGCTTCCATTGCCTACTCACATATAATATTAACAACTGCAACAACATGCCTTTAAATGGGACGTTTCAGCAGCAAAACATATCCCACTTGCTCTTCCAAACTCTTCACCTCCCGCCAGTGGTGCCTCAGTACTAAAAACGGGAGGGGGGAAAAAACCTCCTCACCTCTCTCGCATGCTACAGCGTAATGGCAAGCGTAACTTTAGTTAATTATATTCTTAATTACTATAATATAAATAAATTTAAGTATTAATTACTGTTATTTTAATTCAATTGAACTGCTAGTAATTCTTCGTCAGTTTGTCATTTATCTGTCTTAGTTATCCGATTCGTGCAAAAATCATGTCTTACTATTTTTTAATTAGCAATATTTCCGTACCAGTTGTCGATTTCTTCATGAAAAAATGTTGCTATGAGAGTAAGTCCACAAGTTTCCGGCCTAACACTTATCTAGATATGATGAAGACAAAAAACTATATTCCACTTTTCAATATGTTATCCTTTATTGCAATACACTTCTCACATGTCAGAAGTCTTGTCTGCAAAATGGGCATAAACAGCACCCATCACTTCTTCTTCACACTTAAATTTCCTTCCTCGAAGGTCCTTCTTGAGTTTTGAGAAGAGGAAATAGTCACTGGGAGCTAGATCTGGGCTGCAGGGTGAATGATCGGTCATCTTGAAGTCACATTTCTTCACGCTTCCTTTGCAACAAGAGCTGTGTGAATAGGCGCGTTGTCATGAAGAAGGCGCACACTACCACTCAGCTTTCCTGGTCTTTTTTCTTTGATGGAAGCACGTAGTCTGTGCAGTAGGCGAATGATAAAGGCGTTTATTCATTACTGTTACGTTTCCTTCTTCTAAATAATTTATTCAGCTGTTCAAATAGCGGTCTTTGAGAGACCAGTTGTCATTTCCTCATGGTAATCAGAGGTGGTTTTGGGCAGAAATATTCACTTGCTTTCAGGCTTGAATCCGGTTTTAGCATAAAGATACAATTACTTTTACAATAGATACGTTCAGTCCACCATTTGAGCAGTCTTGCCAAATTTAAACTTTTAAATTGTTTATTTATTTACCTTAATCTTCTCTGAGCATAATATCGATCTTATTTCACCTGAATCCAAATTTGATGCATTATGCCTGAGAACTTAATCCTACTATCCTTTCCATTAAGAATTGGCGTATTATTTTTTCATCTATAATCTAATTTTCAATGTGTTCTACATATGAACAAATTAGAACCAGTGTACGAAATCTTAGTTCTTAAGACGACATTGGCATTTTTATACAGTTGAAAATTCACCTTAATCATGAAATTGAAAAACTGTTCTGCCTATAACGTCCTTGTCAAAGTTATTTAAATTTATAAGTATTTACAGGTATTTAATGTACTTTCTAGCCAACACAAAAACTGAAGCCCTGCTGGGGTCTAATTTTGTAGCCTGACGCAACATTTTGAACCTGGCTCTGCAATACTTGCCTTTTCGGAATATCGTCAGCACTTTTTACTTTCAATGCCATTCTGATGCTACACAAGAAACCTTCGTTTCTGCGGCAGCAATGTTCGAAACTATGTATAAAGTTTCTACATTGTTTTATATACCAAAAGGCCCAGGAGAGGAAAAATCCAGCTTAAATCCCAAAATGTATTAAGTTTGTTTTGGTGGACAGTAATTGTTAATAAGTCTAGCTACGATCCAACAGATGAAAACATTTTTATTCGTCTATAAATTGAAAAATACTTGGACCAAAAAGGTGTGGTTTTGACGGACATGTTTAACAAATTCGCTATTTGCCTCATACATTAACATGAACTACAAGGGGACTCGTGTTTATATTAAATCATTTTAATCAAAAAGTAACGAAGTAGGTGACCTTTTCCACCGCTAGGTGTGTATCCTTGTCCTACCAATTCAATCTTAATGAACTTAATCTTATTAATTGTATTTGCTGTTCCAGTGGCAAGTATCATAAGTGAAGACGGCGTACAGGTTATGAGCATGTACGACCGTGCCCGAGTAGGAGGTTTGGTGGGGAAGGGCAGACATGCAACGTTGGATTTCAAAACTATTAAAAGAAGTCACGCCAAGTTGCTTCAGTTAATCAGCAGAACGGCATGTTCTGTGAATTCCATTCGTCAATATCAGAGGAGCCGGAATAGTGCAGCGTTTAATCAAGGGAATTAAACAGTGGCCAGGGAGACCACACTTTGTGCAATCTTTGTCATTTGGGGATCTTGACATCAGGATGGAGTTTGCGGAATGCTCTATTGGATTGCAGAGGAGCTGATATTTTGCAACGAATTTTGTGGCCCCTTGAGGCGGCATTCATGAAGGCGGTTGTGTCAATTGTAATAACTGTCCTTACTGTCAGTATCCAGACACTACCATTGATAAAAAAAATGCAGTAAAGGACGTTAGTAGCAGTGTGAATTGCACTCATGATGGTACACTGGCCCCCGAAAAAAATGCGTGTAGATTCGGGTCAATTTTTTTTTGTTGCAACAGGATTTCACGGATTACATGTAATTATTGGTTCAACCTTTCTTGAGGTATGAACCCATTAGCTTAAAATTAGCTTACTTTTCTATATATGTTTTGGTGTCCATCCATTGCATCTGCCTGGACACCGACATTATCCAATTCATACAGAAATGGCTTGCCGCAGCTTTAACTACATGACTCATAGGGCAAAGTGAGAATGCTGAGAACCCAGCAAGAAACACTGCTTTATTTTTCAGTAAGGGTTTCTCAAAGAAAAAAATGTGATCTAGAAAACTTCAAGATGCGATCACCTTGTAAGCAGTGATTCGGGAGAGTATGAACAAGTGCACATTATACTTTTGGTCAGGGCAGTGCTGAACGTTCGTTCCTATCTGGAAAATGGACAACCATTTCATAGGTTTCATATTTTCTCCTATAATAAATAAAATATTGAGTACAAATATGTAGTAATTTGAATCTGTAAATTATTTCTATCTTTAACAGGGAGAATTAACTGCGCCTGTATTACTGTCCGGTAACGCGAATAATCCGTGATAAAATTGCAACTTTCTAGTTGTACAGAACACTTGAGAGCCTCGAGCGTATATATCATCGCATTTCAAAAACATATTAAAATAATTTTATATTTATGTTCGGCCAGGATTTTGGCGATATATTAAACCCTATCGTTTTTGGTGAACACTCTTTCAGGACTCACATGCCATATTTCATAGTTATATATTGTTTTGATATGATAAAGTCTTATCAATCACATTCAACAACTGTAATAAAACATGAATAGTAGTAGAGAAGGTACTAATCTGTTTATGAATAATGTAATACTACTTCTCACTTAAAGTTCTTAGTTGCATTGGTTCGATGAAGTAACTGGCATGTTTCGATTATTCAAACAGAATTAAATTACTCGTTCAACAAAACATTATCACAATTACGTTTCAAGTTACGTTACTCTAATGATTAAAATAATGCTAAAGCTTTTTAGCTGCTCAATTTCAGACTTTATGGTTCTGAAAAAAAACCTAAATGAAAAAAAAAATCCGGTTTGTTATGCTGTACCGAACATGTTAAACAAGCATTTATCTTCCACGAAACTTAAACTCTGTAGATAACAACAGTTTTAGCATGCAATTAGTTTACATTATCACAACGGAAAATGTTCAGCAAAACAAAAGAGTAATAGGAAGCACAACAATTGTAGGATGTTCCAAAACTTGTTATTTTTCTATTGCCAACCGAAATATCGTCATAACACGCTGAAATAAACAAAAGCTATAAGTAAGTATGTGCGCCATTAAAAAGATAGGAACAGAGTAGCAAACGTTATTATTTGTCTTCAAATTTCACAATAAAATGATAATCATCATTCACCTTTTTTTTAAAATTAACTGCTCAATATAAGTGCTTATCAGAAATGGCACTCAAATCTAAAACCGTATGACTTTTTTTTTAATAGATGTAAGTTATTGTCATCTAACATTAATTAGAACTAAAAGAATGCTTATAAAAACACTAGTTAATAAATTATATGCATATACTCTCCTATTTTCTTAGTTTTTTGTAGTGAATCATAAAAATGTGAAAATGAAGATAATACGGCTCTTTCGGCCTTCCTAGGCAACGCTTCAATATTTTGGAAAAATAACCTTGAATCCTTGTGCTAAACTTTTTTATTTTTCAATGTTTCATAGAGAACTAAAAGTTGTGCTACAGGTGATGGCAAAAACCAACAGGTGGAATCTTTACTTGCTAATGCATTTGGAGCTAATGCCTGATTAAAATTGAGCAGATCGTAAACTGTAATAAACACTCATATCGGAAGGTTATTTTATCGCGGCACAGTCTCTCGGTACTCAAATGGTCTTTGTCTAATATAGCGGCACAGCCCTCGCCACTTAAATTTACCCTAAATTCCAGCCTTTAAAATAAATACACCACATTCTTCAAATGATGACCATCTGCGGAATATCTTCGGAACCTAGAAACCCGATTCAGCTGTGCAGCCAAAGGTTACTAATTGGCCACAGAGCAAGAAAGTCGTAGTTCATGTAGAGAATATGATTAATAAAAAATGGGACCAATAAATTTTGTAGCTTTCTAATTGCTTTATATCGTCAAAGAAAAATTGGTTCAATAATTCAGTGCGCATTTATTGTACACCACACTCATCTTTTTAATTCATGAAGAAAAAACTTCAAATATTTGCTTCAGATTTTCGACACACCATTAACATCTGTTTTGGTTGTTAAAAAGCCCCACCACGTAAAAGTAAACTTTGTGGTATACAAAATTAATAGGATTTTTTGTTGATTTATTTATTTATGGACGCTCTTTAACATCTCAGGTCATCAGCGTCCCACTCAGGGCGTGAAACGGCCAACAAATTTTGCTCAGAGGCATCTCTTTCAGGCTTGAGGTTCTTTTTCATGCCGTAAATGTACGACACGGGACCCACGGCTTTATTTCCCTTTCGAAGGAAGTCTTAGTTAGGATTTTTACGCCCGAAAAAATCCAACGGTCCTGGCCGGGTTCGAACCCGCGTTCTTGGATGTAGGAGGCAAGTATGGTAACCGCTACACCATAGAAAATTAATAGGGGATACACTATTTCGTTATTAACGGATTGTTGAAGCACTTACAATAATGAATTCCTAATTTCACCACTGGTGGTGTTAGTTTGAAAACAACATCAATTTTCTAAGGCTTCTATTTACAAAACTGTATAGCATTATGAGGGGAAGATTTTGGCAATCCCATTTTCTTTTCTAAGAATTTATACCATGCATCTCATTGTAAAACTTACTTATTTAATACTTCACTGAAATTATAAAAACCACGAAAAACTAACTCATATTTCACTGCACTTTTGATCAGTACATAAAAAGTTCCGATTTCTTCGAGTTTCACGACGTAATAAAACCATCACATCCTTGAACTGATACGTACGAGGGTAGGTTCATAAGTTTCTGGCCTCCACAAAATCCCTATCTGATGTTATACCTTATCTGTTAAGTAAATAATAGCACCTGCAACTTCCGCTCCGCTGTGTTCAGTTGTTCAGATATGGTTGCATGAATAAGGCTATGCGTAGAAGATTTTGACATGTTCAAAATGGAGTTTCGAGCTGTTATTAAGTTCTGCACAAAAGAAGGACCTACTCCAAATGAAATTAAACAGCGATTGGACGGTGTATATAGGGAAGCATCCCCCTCATATTCTACCGTAAAAGAATGGGCCAAAATTTTTCGAATGAGTCGAGAAAGCATTGAAGACGAAGAGCGTGTAGGTCGGCCCTTGGAGGTGCTCACTCCTGAAAACATCGCTCTTGTGGAAGGAGAAATTATGGAAGACCGGCGACTCAAAGTTACAGAAATAGCAGCAAGGTTGGGCCTTTCTAAAACAATAGTCCTTGGAATTATTCATGAACATTTAAACATGAATAAGGTTAGCGCAATGTGGGGACCTAGACTTCTTCCCTCAGTTCAAAAGTAGCAACGAGTCATCTGTTGTCAGGCTATTTTGGTGCTCTGCCGTGGCAATGAGAGAAAATTCTGCAAACTATTATTACACGAGATGAAACTATGGTCCTTTACTATGATCCCTTGTTCAAAGGAGAATCAGTGGAGTGACGTAAACCTGGCGAAGCACCGCCTCTAAAGCCCAAGGTCACTCAGTCAACAAAGTAGATGATGGCCACAATCTTTTGGGACTGTGAAGGAATATTCTTCATTGACTTCAAGGAGAGGAACACCACAGTAAACGGTGAGTACTATGCTGACCTACTACACAGGTTACGTGCTTCCATCACAGAGAAAAGGCGAGGAAAAATGAGTGGTGCTGTTGTTGCAAAGGAAGCTATGAAGAAATGTGGCTTCAAGGAGATCAATCATCCACCCTACAGCCCAGCTCTAGCTCCCAGTGACTTATTTCCTCTTCTCACAACTCAAGAAGGAAATTTGAGTGTGACGAAGAAGTGATGGATGTTGTTTATGCCCATTTTGCAGACAAGACTTCTGACTATTTTTGGGGGGTGGGGGATTGAAATATTAATTCAAAGATATGACAAGTATATTGAAAAGTGCAATATATTTTTTGTTTTTATCATACCTAGAAAATAGTTAGGCCGAAAACTTATGGACCTACTTTCGTTACTACAGTTGAGACATGTTACTTTGCGCGATAGGTCACGCGGACCAGAAGCGGCCAGAAAACTTGCCAATGCTGAGCAGCATTTTTCACTCGGCCCGTACCGCCCTAAAGTTATATGTTATATGTACCTTTGGACTATTGCTTCTGAAGATAGGTTGACGTACTCTCATTATATTCTAAAAATTCCTAATTAAACCTTAAACTGTTTCGCCTTTGTTATAAATGGCGCTGTGAAATTAAGAATGGCAATAAGATCATATAATAGCAAACATAATAATAGCGCAGCTATTTATAAACACTTTTGTTAGCGGAGATATACCGCGCGATCAGTGATGTTTTCCCCCGCGGCGCCGGGTTTTTCCTATGAGCAACTCGTTTGCAGCGCCTTTGATGGGGTGGCCACCCTTTTACTTCCTTTTGACCTTGCTGACTGTCGCAGTCGCAGCGCAAGTGTTACCTGTGTGGTGCTGTGTTGTTCATTTCTTAATTCGATAGCATATATAAAGTGTATTTGGTGCCTCGTGTATTTACAACACCACAGCGTCTTTATTTACGATTCATGTATTAACTCAGTGATGAAAGAATCATAGAACCTATTATTTTGAGCATACAGTTGATTCTGTTATGTGAATACAATACAACCCCTTTTTTCAGAGAATTAACCGATAAGCATTATCATGTATTTTTTCAACAGGACTCTGCCACTGCTCACACTGCGAATAATTCCATTAGGACAATTTACAATGCGTTTCCACATGACAAGAGTTATTAATAGGGATTTGTTGCCCTCTCGGTCTACCGATTTAACAGCCTACGAATATTATCTCTGGAGTAAATTTCGTCAAGAAATTATCCATATTTCTCAAAATAAAGTAAAGCTATTGGTAAATAATTTCCTAAGGAGATGCTCAAAGTGTGTGGAGAATAATAATTTGTAAGTAATGAGTCTCTTAAATTGGCTTATGTCTTGTATCATATTGTTTTACCCTCCCGCTAATGATCGAGGCCCTGCTGGCTAATGAGCGGCGCGCGCTTGGCCATAGACAAGATAAAACAAAAGTGATCGCACAGTGGAACAAGTTCCTCTTCAAACTTTCTGCGATCTGGTCTAGAATGTAACAATGCAACAACATACGAATGGGGATCGTTGACTCATAATGCCAGAATATGCTATACGAATGGATTAGCAACTGTAAAAATCACATGACGCAACATAGAACATCTCCTTTTTCCTACATTATCATATTCCATCAGATTTGTTCTAAGGAGCGGCCTTGAAGTTCCTGCCGGAACATAAGATGTGAACGTAGATAAAGGAAAAAGTAGGACTCTGAAAATGATTATGGTGGGTCACGGCTACAAGAGAGTTTCTGTATCTCAGATCTCTCGCTGTATAAAGCACTAAGCGCTAGTATATGACCGACAATCATTTTCAATATCAATTTCAACTTTTAGCTGCAAGTTAAAACTTAAAGTGCAGCTTTCACGTTATTTGTATTTTATTTCATTGTTTTTATTTTTATTAGGGCTGAAGTATTCGGTAAAGCTTCTGAAAAGTAATTTTTAATTGAAAGTAAATACGAGAAAAGTAAAATAAAATAAAATCTGCAACACTCCCGTCCGGCATCTTGTTCCCTATTATGGAACATGCATTTTCAATTATATCCATATAAACAAAACAAAGATATAGCTGAAAATAAAATGAAATATTTCACTACCAAAAACTAAATTAAATAGAATTACAAAATGGAAGCCAGCATACGTAACCGATAACTGGTAACTACCTATGTTCCATCGGAAACCAAACGGTAAGGTACAGGTAATCACCACTTTCCTCACCCTATCTAACATTTACAAGCTCACCTAATCTTCTACTATATACTTCTACTACCCCATCTATTCTACTTCTTCTTCATCATCACTGTACTCTTCTATTTTTCTTCTATCCCCCGTCTGTTATTCGTCTCTTCCGCTTCCCTTTTCCTTCTCCTATATTCGTCTCAAGTTCCCCTTGCAATTTGCACAATTTTTCGTTTTCACCACTTATAGGTAAAAATCTTCTTCTTCCTTCCCATTCTCCGTCGGTCTTGATGGTGTAATGATAACCATACTTGTCTTCTAAACCCAAGATCGCGGATTCAAACCCGGCCAGGATCGATGAATTTTTTCGGGTGTAAAAATCCTAAGTATGGCTTCCTTCGGAAGGGAAATAAAGCCGTGGGTCCCGTGTCGTACATTTACGCCACCGTAAAGAAATTCAAGTCTGAAAGACGAGGCCTCTGAACAAAATTTGTCGGCCGTTCCACGTCCCGATTTGAATGAGACTTGATGACCTGAGATGTTAAAGAGCGTTCATAAATAAACAAACCAAAAAAAAAAAAAATCTGCCTTTAAATGAGCAAGAATGGTTCTGTGTTCCTTATGATCGTTAGCACATAAGCTCCAAGGAACTTACCGAACGGGGTGGCTCAAGCGGTAACGCTTGGAACTCTCAATCGGGAGGTCTCGGGTTCAAATCCCTTCAGACCGGTCATCCTGACTTGGGTCCTTTTCGTTGTTTTCTTTGGTCGCTTAGGCGATGTTGAAAATGATTTTTTTTTCCCCACAACATTTTCGCTCCCCCATTTTATTGCACTTCATCCCGTTGCTTCTGTTACAAGACCGAAAGTGCCAGGACAAGGCGGGCTGGTGCGGTGTGATGGTGACTTGCGCTTTAGAAAAAGTTTCTGTTCCGGCGTCTGGTATGGAAGCGGTCCTTCTTAGGGGCTCAAACTCCTTGAAGGAAGGCTCCGCTGGCGTCGGGACGTTCTATCTGTATAAGTCTGTGGCTCACCGTCCCCAATATCTTCCTCATCACATCTCTTCCTCTCGAATGTGCCCCATTGGGAAAGAAGGCACAAAGTTCCAGTCGTTGAGTAAGACTCCAATCCTAACAATCCAATGCTATTCAAGTTAACAGAATATTCTAAATTGTGGATATATATATATATATATATATATATATATATATATATATATTGGCACTGGAGATTAAAATATCCCGTATAAGGATAGCAGCAGGTGTAACTGCAGCGTGCAGCTTCCTGGAAGTGGATGTTGTTGATTTGTTTTATTTACGGATACTCTTTAACATCTCAGGTCATCAGTGTCCCATTCAATTAAGAGCGTGAAACGGCCGACAAATTTTGCCCAGAGGCCTCTTATTTCAGGCTTGAGGTTCTTTATCGTGCCGTAAATGTACGACACGGGACCCACGGCTTTACTTTCCTTCCGAAGGAAGCCATACTTAGAATTTTTACACCCGAAAAAAGTCATCGGTCCTGGCCGAATTTGAACCCGCGATCTTGGGTTTAGGAGGCAAGTACGGTTACCACTCTGGATGTGGATGATAGGAAAGACTATCCCTACCTTCTGCCCATAATGGTAGCAACGATACGTGACAGTGCTGTTATCTGCCGTCATTCCGCTGAAATAAACTCAAATAATCCCTCTGTATATTATGCACATCACTTAGAAACTCCAATTTGAAAGCTAACTGCATCAGTACCACCTTGCAGTGATGAAACTACACGAAACAATTGTGCGGAGATTCAAAGGTACCACACATAAAATATAGTATTTTTCAAAATAACACGTGGAGGAAAAAAATATATTTAATGAATGACCCTGTTTTTATTATATCCGGATGATCACGACTCTTCCAAAGGGCGATAATTAAAATAATGCTTTTTACTACATAATTTTACTAACCCTATCATAAACAGGATGCCTCATCTATTACACAATAACTTTGAAATGCTTAATATACCCTTTTTATCTTACAAGAACATTTTCTAGGCACGCATTTACTCCACTGGTTTATTTGAAGTTTTCATATGCTTTGAATCACTTCATTAGAAAAGCAGCAATGAGCACATTTATTCATTACTACACAGACTTTGCAACGTTTAAATCTTTTACTCTGACCTTTCTCCCAAGTTGAATTTCTTTCTTTACAAACTCTAGCCATAAGAAACTCAATCTTGTAGCCATTATTTCTATTACTGCCACAGTATCCTCGTTAATTACCGGTAGATCAAGAACAGCTTAACAATAACACTGATAAACTTTGCCGCAGATTTAGGTTAGACATAAGTCAAAATTACTCTACAAGGAGTTTGTGCTAGACTGCTATTGACTGAAGCTGGAATATTATTGTGCGGTCAGAGTATCTCTATTCTTAGGCAAGTCAACATTTGATAACACTCAAAGGATTTCCAGTTGTTAATGAGAAAAACGTGGCAACTTAAATGATCACTTTCCATTCGTGTTTATCTCCAAACTATTCTTCCTTATGTCTTCTCTTGAAGTCTACATTCTTAATTATATTCCCTACCCTTTAAACTGCCTACAAACTACTTGAATTCATCGCCACCATCTTTTTCGTTTTATTTTGAATGTTGTATTGATCGTGTAATAAGAAAATTATAGAAAGCAATTCTCAGTTTAAGTTAGTAACGTACATAAGAACTCTAAATCTGTGTCGAGCTCGCTGGGCAGTGAGCAGAGCAGCTGTCAAAAGAGCCGCTACTTTCTATCCCAATGTCCGCCCAGGCGGGTCTACTTTATGACCTGTTGTAGATGATGCAAGCAAGGAAGAATTCCGTTGATCCTGGAGCCTAGTATAATTATTAACCTCTGCTGCGTTCCGCCCCCACTAACTATGTCACCTACAAAATAAACAAAAACTGAAAAGAGAAATTCCACATGGAGAATCTTAATTTATTATCAGACGTCGTTTAACTTCCCAGGTGGAGAAAGTAACATTGACCCTTATTTAATATGGTGAATAACAAATGAGAAACAAGCCGCTGAAAACAAAACACGGGTGTTCTTCAGACAGCAGTGTTCCAGTTATCGATAATGAGATAGATGTTTCGCTATTGCGGCGAATATGTTTTGTTTGGGGTGGGGGTAGCTATTAATATTGCGTTTTCTAACGGTAGAATATTCATAACTTCTTAATATTTCATGTGAATTTACAACTGAATTTTTACACACAAAGAGTTCAAAATTCAGGGAGTCTAATGAAAAATGAAAATTTAACCAGCAAGTAAATCAATTTCGCGAATGTGATACCACATATTGAGTGATGAATGGCATATCTATTGATTGCTGCTATGCAAATCGACACAGTTGGAATCATACTGTATTCAGTTTTCTCGGTAGATCTGCGCAGCCAGAATTGCTTGTAAGGCAAAGGGTTAAATGTTGAAACTGGTCATCCAACTTTTTTGGGAACCGTAAATGGCATCTCTGAAAATCGTATATTGTGTTTTCTGCACATTATAATTCTTTACTGCCCGATAATGGAAGTAGGGTATAGAGAGAGATATATCGTAAATATATGTGAGTGGTGTTATAGAGTCTAGCAATTTTTTTATCAGAAGATTATTCATTTTCTTAGTGGACAAGTAGAAACTGGAAAATTATCTATATCTGCACTAAACTACAAAATGCAGCTGTTTCAGATTAACGTCGATATATTCCCTGAAGGACTGAATGTACTTCGCTTAGGGAAATGTTCACACAAGTTGTAGAATAAAGATGCTTGTATCCCTGTTTTGTATTTACGATAACAAGTTAATACAATTGTCTCTCTTCCATTTCTCCCACACTCTTAAGTTTATCATGAACTTGCCAATTGAAGGCAAGCCGCGAAATCATAACAACTCTTGAAGAGGTTCGTTTTATATATTAAAAAAATGAACATATAAAATATTCAAACAGCTAACAGATAACCTCAAATTTTAATAAAGATAAAAGGAGTATTTTCAACTCTATAATTAAACTCAATATTTTGTGCATGTCGCAATTACAACTATGATATGGCATCAACATTTTCTAAATTTGACTCTTTCACCTTGTGGGTACATCGCAGGATATTTAAAATTAGTTACAAATAATATTTACAAAAGCAGTTACAGTAGCTAAGAGAGGTGTTTTATAAATAATATTAATATAATCTATTGTCTTTGAATTGTTAGTACTTTATAAAGGTCGCAGATCCAGTAATTTCGTTCTGTGACGATGAGTGGATATCGGATGAGAAGGTGCATTGTCTGGTCTTCTTCACAAGAACAACTTGCCGATTCTGTAGAGATTTGTTGAAACTGGAGGGGAATTGGATAAGGTTAATTGTTGGAATAAACGGAACTACTGTCTATTGCAAACGGATAATAATAAAAAAGCTTGATAATAGAGACTCTAGGAGTTTTTATTTTTTAAGTGTTTAATGCCCGTTTTTACAATTGAGGCACCACAGGCGGCGGACATTGATGATACACGAGATGAAATGATAAATTAGGAAACGATTTTTTTATTTTTTTGTTAAGGAAGGTAGGAAGCGTTCCAGACCTAAGTTTAGGGTGCTTCCAGGCATTTGCCACTTATGAAGACTGAGGAAAATCTAGAAAAAACCCAAGTCAGGGAGGACGGTCCTGGTGAGAATCTAATCCCAGACCTCCCGCGCCTTAACGATCTCGGCCACCCTCTAGAAGATGTGATGTTTGGCTGATTCCATAGGATTGCAATTTTGAAAGTTGTTCTTGGGAGTTATCAAAGTCATGTTTTTGTTATTTTTTCACTTGATGAAGTCATCGACTTGCTATTAACTTGAAGCCTTTACAGGTTATCTACTTATTGGGAAACGGAGGCGATAGACACGAATTTCCGGAAGGGGGGGGGGGGAACTGACTGCATTTTTTAAAATATTTTTCTCGTTCCTTATAATTGAAAACTGTAGGCGAAGTACCATAAACTTATACCTGAATCACTTTTCTCTCAATTAATAATTTCATCTCGTTTATCAACAGTGTCCTCCGCCTGTGATGCCACAGTAATAAAAACAGGATTTAAACACTTCTTCAGGAGAATGATGTCCAGTGGAGATATCGTGAATGATTACTTGAACCGTTCGCAATAATGGGCAACACTTATCACTTCATTTGAGTTATTATTATTATTATTATTATTATTATTATTATTTCTTTGTAAGCATTTAACAACCCATGTTTAGGTGTCAAGGAATGCAATGACAGTTCAAGATAGCCCAGAATCCATTGAAGGGTGAAGTTAACTTTGAATCCGACTTTTCAGGGTAAGGATAAACCACAGAAAAAATTTATAATAGAAAATGGAGTCGAAAGTGATATATTGTTTGGTCATTTCTTATTTATTTCTGTTATGGACAATATTTTATGTCCTACGTTAAGGTAATGTTTCCTTTTCAGTGAGATTCTAAGAAATTGGCGTTCATATTCCACGAAATACGTCCACGGGAAAACCAAAATGAGATCAGTTAATCGAGGTAGGACGAACGTACAGATGATTCCAACGACCTCGTCAAACAACCAAATTATAAGACACATATCATTTTCGCAAAGCTGTTATGAACATGCACATGTGTTGCAATTTTTATGGCCAGCAGTGCACTATACAAATCTTCAACCAGCTGCGCGCCGGGAGAAGACACACATCTGTTACTCAAGAGTGGAAAGAAGGCAGACACGATTATTGTCAAATGTTATTCCTGTTGAACTTAAAAGACACCTGACATTTATATCTTCTCAGAAGCAAAAAAATAATTTTAAATCCCAAGCACTTATTAAATAACGTTACAATACAGTGCCACCAGGTATGAAATCGAAATAAGCTAATCATATATCTGACTGAAAGATGATTGCGAGCTATTTTCAACCTGTAATTCTTTTTAAGGCAGATTTCTGCTGCCGAGTAACTAATACATAAAATATTGTAATAGCATGGGCTCAAATCTCCTTTTTGAGCTCTGTAGTTTAAATCATCAATGTAATTTTTTTCTCCTAAAGGAAAGAATAACTTTAATTATTCGACAGTGATAATCGTAATTGTTTTCAATTACTTCTCCAGAATAGTCATGTTTTCACTTAAAGAGCTCGCGTCCGGTACATCATCTCAAGCCACGACGGTTGAATTAGTTTATTATTCAATCTGTTTTATACATCATAATATTGATTGTTCAACATTTTTCTTGCTTATAAAAGCAGCATATTTAGGATCAACTTCACTTCAATAATAACATAAATATTGGGGCTAAATTTGCATATTTCTAATTTGTAAACAGAACGCGTGAAATGCTGTTTCGGAGAAATGAAAGTAAAGTTAAGGCCGCGTCTATCGTTGAATCAAGAGATGCATCTCGAAGTAGGCCGTCGCCTTCAGGCGTTCGTGGCGCTCGAAGTGCCCACCCAAGATAATTTTACGCATGCTTTTCTTGTGTGTACCAAAAATATGCACGATCATTTAAGCTATACCGGGTGTTAATGAACTACACCACAATAATTTCAGAGATTGTACAGGAATCTTAGATAGGGAATCTATGGATCAGGAAAAAAATGGAGTTATACTATATTAAATAAATTGAAATTAAATGCTGATTAAGTTCTGTGTTACAGCGAAATGGGGCAAACATTTGTCTTAGAATGCCTTCAAATCTGCTTCGAGAACGAGAAAATTTCAATTTTCAATAGCGTTTTCAAGATCTAGTGCTATAAAAATATCTAAAATATTGGACCAATCATATAGCACTGAACTGGTTTATCGTATTACATAATCTCAAATTAGAGAGAGTTATCGTCTATGTGGCCTACTGGATGAGGCCACAAACTGGTTTTGAGAACTGTAGGTTCGGGTCCTTAGGAGTAGGTTATTTATTTATTAATATAATTTATTTATTTCATACTGAAGTACGTTCAAACAGAAGTAAAAACAAGGAAAAATAACCAGCAAACTGGAACTGGATAACAATGATCCACTTTTACTTGATGCCAGAGACATGACCCACAACTTCCGTCCCTTATTGTGTGATATAATTCTGAATGGAAGCTTCATTGTTAAGTAGCATACTCATTCTTTAGAAACTTAAAATATGAATAGGCAAGTCATAAATCCTTATTTCAAATTTCTTATCCAACACCTGCTGAAATGACTGCGATGTAGTTCATTAACATTCTGTAGAATACACCGCTCCAAGTGTACGAAAGTAGGTCCATAAGTTTCCGGCCTAACCATTTTCTAGGTATGATAAAGACAAAAACTATATTTCAATTTTCAATATAGTTACCCTTTATTGCAATACACTTCTCACATCTTTGAATTAACATTTCAATCCCCCCCCCCAAAAAATAGCCAGAAGTCTTGTATGCAAAATGGGCTTAAACAGCATTTATAACTTCTTCGTCACACATTTCCTTTCTCGAAGATCCTTATTGAGTTTCGAGAAGAGAAAATACTCTCTGGGAGCTATATCTGGGCTGTAGGGTGAATGGTCCTTGAAGACACATTTCTTCACAGCTCCTGTTGCAACAAGATCTATGTGCACAGCCGCGTTGTCGTGAAGAAAGCGTACCCACCACTCAGCTTTTCTCGCCTTTTCTCTTTGATGGAAGCACGTAGTCTGTGCAGTAGGTCAGCATAGTACTCTCCATATACTGTGGTGTTCCTCTCCTTGAAGTCTATGAAGAGTATTCCTTCACAGTCCCAAAAGATTGTGGCCATGATCTTCTTGGTTAACTGAGTGACCTTGGCCTTTAGAGGCGGTGCTTCGCCAGGTTACGTCACTCTATTGATTTTCCTTTGGACAAGCGATCATAGAAGAGGGCCATAGTTTCATCTCCTGTAACAAATCGTTTGCAGAATTTTCTCTCATTGCCACGGCAGAGCTCCAAAAATGCCTGACATCAGATGACTCGTTGCTGCTTTTGGACTGATGAAAGAAGTCCAAGCCCCCACATTGCACTATCCTTATTCATGTTTAAATGCTCATGATTAAATCGAAGGACTGTTGTTTCCGAAAGGCCCAATTTTGCTTCTATTTTACATTTTCATTGTAAAGATAAATATTATTTTATAAATTAATTATTCAAAGATAAATTCGAGATTAAAGATAAGAGTTTTATATTTCCTTTGAAGTTTTAAAACTTTGTTATTTTTGGTATACAAAACCAATGTTTTCTTTAAACTATTAAAACTTATGTTAATACATTTTTGTATTTTTATTTTCTGTAACTTTGAGTCACCGGTATTCCATAATTTCTCCTTCCATAAGAGCGATGTTTTCAGGAGTGAGCACCTCCAAGGGCCTACCTGCACGCTCTTCGTCTTCAATGTTTTCTCGACCCATTCGAAAAATTTTGGCCCATTCTTTTATGGTAGAATATGAGGGGAATGCTTTCACATATACACCGTCCAATCGCTGTTTAATTTCATTTGGAGTAGGTCCTTCTTTTGTGCAGAACTTAATAACATTTCGAAACTCCATTTTGAACATGTCAAAATCTTCTACGCATAGCCTTCTTCATGTAACTATATCTGTACAACTGAACACGGCGGAACGGAAGTTACAGTTGCAATTATTTACTTAAGGTATGATACGATAAGGGTTTATGAAGGCGATAATCCTTATCGGCGAGGCCGGAAACTTAAACACCTACCCTCGTATATACAGAGTAAGGCATTTATAGTGTCGCGGCCATTTTCCTTCGAAACGAAGTGGAAAATAAAAAAATGCTTCAGAAAAAATTGTTAAGTGCTCTTTGGGGGACATAAGATAGCGACCTTAACTCGTCCTTGAAAGGTTATTCTTAATGTCATTTCAAGGTCAAATTGCTTTTTTCAAATGGAGTGATGCATTTTCTTTCCCGGGAATGGGAAAGAGCATTCAATATTCAGTATAAAAGTTCTAATTCATATATCAGCTAGGGGTGATTATTTATGTCATATTGGACAAATAAGAAAATGATTTTCACTCATTTTCACTTCTCTCTTTTATTTTGTTATTGCTATGAAGGAAACTATTTTTTTTTTTTTTTTTTTTTTTTTTACACACAGAAACTCCTTTGTTGACATCGATACATAAACCAGCGCTAATCATTGCCAAAGGTCGTTATTCTCAGCAAGTTCCACTTCGGTTTCCCCCCTCCCCCGCAATGAGAGGATCGATATGGCTTACATTTATGGCAAAGCTTATAAGAACGCTAGAGCACCTTGCAACTTATACGGAGATCGATATCCTGAAAGGAGGCAGCCATCTGTTAGAAATTTTCAACGACTTGCGAACTTATTTTCCAAAACGGGAGGTGTCGCATCAAGAAAACATCATCGAATGACAAGTGATACTGGGAAAAATTCGGAAGTCGCTGTATTAGCTGCAGTTGCCGCTAATCCTCACCGAAATTCCTGTCAACTGGAAAATGATTCGGGAATATCTCAAAGGCGAGAGATTAAACGTCACAAATACAATCCATATCACATTAGCCTACATCAAACTCTTCATGGGTATGATTTTCAGAAGCGTATTGAATCTAAACCGACGTCTCTACTATAAATTCAAAACGGTAACTTTTCCAACATACGTAAAGTGATGTTAGTAAAGTGAAAGTGGGTGAAAAACATTTGCTGTCCAATTTTACATCACCCTATCCCCCCTAACTGATAGATGTACTAAAACTTTTATACTGAAAATTGAATGCTCTTTCCATTCCCGGAAAATAAAATACAGCATTCCAATTGAAAAAATCAATTTGGTCTTGAAATGACATTCAGAATGGAATTTCAAGAACTAGTTACGTTCGATATCTTAGCCCCCCTCAGAGCACTTCAAAATTTGTCTGAAGCAATTTTTAAATTTCGCCTTAGTTTCGCAGATAAATGGCCGCGGCCATTTATTAACACATTACATTACATTAATGTAACACTGTTAACAATGATACTAAATTAACAACAATTAGAAAAGCAGAAATGGATAAAACACTAAGAAAAGTCGATTACAACTCTGACTTTTTCTTAGTGTTTTATTCTTTTCTGTTTTTCTAATTATTGTTAATTTAGTTTTTGTGGGTGTGTGTGGGTGTGGGTGTGGGTGTGGGTGTGGGTGTGGGTGTGGGTGGGTGTGTGTGTGTGTGTGTGTGTGTGAGAGAGAGAGAGAGAGAGAGAGAGAGAGAGAGAGAGAGAGAGAGACTTAACACGTGGGAACCTCCCAGGAATTAATAGAACCTAAAGTCAATTAAAAAAAAAAGTTAATTTTCACATGGTCAATTTTCAGTTTTCAAGTCTGTCTATATATACTGACACATATATATATCACTTGCTCAGTTCTGCAGAAAATGGCCAAAATGATCACCATGACATCTAAACGGCTTCCAAACGCTGCCTCATAAACTATGTTACTCTCTCCCGTAGTCTACTCTTACTGTTGACATGTTCCTTTTCTGCCGGAGAACTTCCATATTGTCAATAAGTCTAAATAAATAATCGTATACGCAGAAATATCTATAAACTGGAATAAGGTCGGAAGCAGCAACATGCTAGGTCGCCGACGACCCTATTCACTTACTTGGCAATTGCAGTTCTTGAGGAATCAAACGAGATGGCGTGCTCTTGCATGAACCATATATATGTATGTATTAAGTTTAATGGGGCTTCTTCCAATGTAACACTTAAATGTTCCAACAAGAAATAACGTTATAGTGTTCCTGTCAATACATTCCTGATTATTGTGTCGATAATTATTACAGCCAATACAATTGTTGGTATTCTCAAAACTGCATAGAGACTGTCATTAGCACTTTATTCAATAGTAACTCTAATGCAACTGTGGTAGATAGCAGATGGCTTTGACTACAAACCAAAACATAACAACAATGTGCAAAGAACAAAAATATATTTGGCTTGTTTATAATACGTTAATTGATCACGTATTTATAAGAAATGTTTTGTCCTTCACCAATTCCATAAGTTTCGTCATGTGTGAAACATTTATATAGTGAACTAGAAATTTGAAATTATAATGAATAAGTCAGCCTATTTATAGTAAAACAAAGCTAAAACGTCAGTGTTAACCACTGTGCGATCCATTTGTTTTGACCTCGCATTACACAGCAGAATAAATACCGACAGTGAAGCTCCAAGCAGCCATCAGACCGGTTCTGTCAAGATCGGTGATCGGCAAAATACGTTCTTATAAGTCAAGAATAGATTAGATTAATCGGAGCATTAATGAACAGACAAAACCGAATTACTTCTGCAGTTTGTAAATTTTAAATGATAGCGTGTCTTTTTAAGAAGTTGTTGCAAATGTTCATCGCATTCAACTAATGCTCTGGTTAATTCAAGGGAACACCACTTAAGATATAGTTTGCGCCATAATTCCCGTACCCTTACCTAGCCATCTAAAGGGCCTGTGTGAGCTCCATCGTTGTCTCGACAAAGTTGGATTCATCTTTGTGACGTTTTAAGCAACATAATGGTGTAATGGTTGTAAAGGCGGCTCTCACGGCATCTTTAGTTCATTATTTGTTTGGAGCGATTTACAGCCACTTTCTCTTTTATGTAACTCTATATGCTGTTGTCCGGTGTCATCAAATAGGGACTTCGGAGAGGCCATGGTAATGATGATGGTGATATTGGACATCCATGGCCAATCCATCTTCCTCGGAAGTTACCATGTATAAATTACGAACGTGTTTTGCAAAATGAGCCGGCGCACCTTCCTGTTGCAATCATATCTAGTAAATAACTCCACATTTGAGGTATTAAGCAATCTCGAAGCATCTACAGATAGTTTATTTTATGAACAGGTCCCTCAAAAAATATAGCAATACCTGAACACAACGTAACATGTGGATTATGTACCAATTCCAATTGAAATGTGGATTTTCCTCTGCCCAAACACGATATTCCGACCGCGATAGCTGTTGTAGATCGCACACTTATAAGAAAAAGAGGACACGCTGTCGAGATGACGGTGTAAACTCCTGGAGTATAAAGTACACACTTCGTTACGTTTGTTCATATCAGTGATTAAGTTAACTAACGAAACAGGGACGAAAAGATCTCAGTTGTAGGTCCTTTTTCGTGAGACGATAAATTGCTAAACATGATGCTCCGAGTTTGGCTGCCCGTTTGCATGTCGGTTTACAGGAAACCATTGGATTGATTCTGCAACTTCAGTACATTTAGTTCATCTGGTGACTGGTTGACCACTTCTTGGACTATCTTTCGTTTCTCCCAAGTGTTGCTTTTCTTGGAGATGGCTTCCCAAATCTCTGTCCGAATTGCATCATAGTTTGTTGTCTTATCAGCAAAATGTGAGGTCTTTCATAAACCCATGAACTCGCAACTAAGCGTTCTTCGATCCAATAACTTATTCGTGCCTGTCATTTACGCCAACTTCCACAATCACGATTTCTACTTTTTGTTATTGTACCAACTGTTTCCATTGCTGCCTACGTATTGTTCCATTGCTGCTAAATACTCTTGTTTATCAATAAGTACTATTTCAAATTCAATTTACATAAATAAATCACATAAACATGACATATTGTGAAAAAATAAGAATGTAGTGATTTAAAGGGCAGGTAGTTCTGATTATTAAAATATGGATTTAAAGGTGAATTTTCTCAGATATTCTTGATTCAAATTTTTACTAATATTATAATTGAACTTAAAATTGAACTAAATTTAACAGAATGTTTCCCAACTTAATTTTATTCTGTAGAAATAAATTAAGAGGAAATACACATTTTTTTTAAATGACACACTATTGAGCGCTGGGTATTAAAAAAACCGTAATGTTATAACTAAACACGCATGTCTAGAAAATAAACGCGGTATTTCATTCATACATATATCAACCAACATTTCATTAAGCTACACATTGTATTATCTACATCAAAGTACGTTAAAGACTAATCTTGAAATTTTCAATTTTGTCCATAGAAAAGCAATTGGCTTGTGGGTTTGTAAAATACGGATTTAGGAGTGCTATGTGCAATAGAATACTCTTAAAGAAAGCATTATTAATAGGAAAAATTAGATTAGAGGATAAGGGGAGAGAGAGGGAGAAACGATGGTTAAAAACAAACAGTAAAAAATGGGGAAAGTAAGCAAGAGAGAAGAGGGAGAAAGAGCATATCAAAGCAGAAGAAAAAAAAAAAGAAAGACCTGGAATGCGGTTGCCCCGAAACACAAATCTGTAGAGAAAGTTATTGTTAGACAGATATTAATCTCACAGAGTGAAGTGCCAATCATTTCTTTATAGTCGCTTTAAAAACAATTTAAACCAACGAGGGTACCGTTTAATATATAGTTTTTTTAATAGAAAAGTACATTTAATTACTGTTCATAGCACTCTGTTACTGTCGTTTTGTAAAACATTGCTTTTAAGTACGTAGATATTTTTAACAGTTAGTTGCATAGTACTTTACTTCATTTTTATATGTTTGATACGTCAGAACCAAATAAACGAGTTAAGCAAATTTAAAGAAACAAGAGTACAAATAAAACATTATTTTTTATTGGTGTGGGGAAAAAATCAATCCTGTCCGGAATCGAATCCTGGATTTATTGGATGAAAAAATGCAACTCCTGAAATAACTTCAGTCTGCTTAAAGTTTTATTTTGTTTAAAATGCTTTCATTTATTATTGTTTACTTTTCAATTGTTGCATATTGACCAAATAATTAGTTTAAATCATTAATCTATCAGTTTCAATTTTCTCTAACGATATAAACAATTAAAGATCTATAAAGTCATTCATCTTGATTCAACTGCAGGTCAACCTATTATTTTATTTATAAACCCTGTCCGTTCATGTAGTATCTTGGCCACTAGGCGTTGATACTTCGATCCGCCTTCGTCTTTGTCATGCCACTGCATTCTGAACGTGTTCACGGTAATGCAGGACTGCTTCTAATATTTCCTTACTGCTCGCAAGGGGGTTTGCATCTTGGCAGCTAGAAATGCCACAGCCGGTCGCACATCATGCATCTTGCGCTAACCGCACCCCAAGCTCCAATTTTTCTATCCTAAAGACGAATTTTGGATTTTAGAACACTAATAGCGAGTGTTGTAGTGTTCAAACCATCATTTTGGTGGAACCACGCCCCATCCGAAAAGAAAACAAGCTTTGAGTCGACTAACCCTTCAGCCACTAATGAAAGAAACCATTCACAATAATGCACACGTGCTATGGGATCACCTTGCTGTAAACAATAGACAAGTGTACACTTGTAAGGTTTGAGTTTTAACAATTTTGTTGCCGTATATGTAAAAGAGACTGAAAATTCAACCTGTTATGCTAATTTTCGTATTTTTTTTCTCTAATTTCATCTAATTTGTCTTTTGTTAAAACTATATGTCTTCGTGTGGTTTCTTGTTTTGCACTGAACCAGTAGTATCAAATTTATGCACAAGATCATGAATAGCTGTTTTGGAGGGAGGCAATTGCCCAGGGAACTTCCGAATAAATTCCTCACGAACGCGACAAGCTGGTTTGCATTTATAATAACATTTACACACACACTCACTCATAAAAGTACACGTTACTATAAAAGTATTCACAAGCCAATGTAGACTGCTGACTGCTCGGAAGTTTAAGGACTGGCAATCATACAGGCGGCTGAGTGGGGAGGAGAGCCGGCCTTGGCCGAAACGCAAAATTCCATGCAAGCGGTGAGGACATATTCTGGAATCCCGGTAGATGGTTAAACAGCTAGTTCTAAAGCAACTCACTTTTTGGGTGTAAAAGTCATTTTACACAGAATTAACTCGTCGTGTGCGTATTGAATTTATTCATAACTTTCTGTAATAATTTCCTCCTTCCAGAACTGCAAATCTGTTTATTGTGCACAAATTTTAATGTGCTGGTGCAATGCAAGACAAACATTATGAGCGAAAATGAGCAGTTATAACAGAAGAAAAAGTAGACGAAATGGTATCAATTTAGAAGTTCCGCCATTAAAACACCACTCCGAAAATTAACGTAAGGGGGGGGGAGTTCAGAATGTAAAAGAAAACATTGCAATGAAATAAAAAACATTATGGCGCCCGAACATAATTGTATCAATTAGAATGTTTTCTCTTAATAAAATGTCTGTTTGGCCGAAGATAGAGCAATTCCAGCATCTTCTAAAAGGCAAGATTGCACTCTCATTTTAGGAAGCGGGGTTTAAGCATGGGCACTACCGATTGCAACACCTTAATAGCCGAGACGTAAAACACCGCGTGAGCATACAAAACTAATATACTAGAAGTTCACCGGATAATACGTCAAATGGAGTATAGGATTAAGAATTATGGTGGGGAAAATGTATGCATTAGGATGCAAATTAAAATTATTGATAAAAATATGAATAATTTAGAACATCTAAGGCAAAAACCATTTGCTAAAACCATAAAACTGGCGAATCTTGGATATTATATTGAAAAGAGATAATCGTGGTTTCTGCTAAGATTTAAGAGAGCATATAGAAACAAAATTTGAGTAAATATTCCAGCCCCCGCCTTCTCGTGGTGTCTTCTGGGTAAAGCTAATTGACTGGCATACTGTCTCAGAAGCCTATCTTTGTTGAGATTCAATGTCATATCTTGATGTGAACTCAACAGCGTGAGCATAACGAAGTGTAGCAACATTAAGAGTTTCGCCTAATGCAAAAACGATGTCAAACGCTTTATGATTTTACTAATGAATGAACAGTGTTTAATGCCTGTTTTTACTACTGAGGCCCCACAGGAGATGGACACTGATGATACATTGAGATGAAATTATTTATAGGGAAAGGATTTTTAATTTTAAAAGAAAGTTCCAGGCCTAAGTTTAGGGTACTTCTCCGGCACTTGTCATTCTTCTGCAGACTACTGTGCGAGTGCAACACTTGAAAGAAGAAAGGGAAAAAATATATTTTGAGACAACCTTCAGAAAAAATAAAAACTATTGTTCTAGATCTACTTAAGGATTCATGCAGATGTTACATTGATCAATAACATCAGGGATGGGAGGGAATTCATTTGTATGAAAAAAGATAAACGATATTGTAAACTTTTGGGTGGAGTGCACATTGACAATGCAGGATTTGCACGTTACAAGAATATTTCTAGTTTAGCTTTGTTATTTCTGTCAATTGAAATGCAGCAGTTCAAAGAGCATTTTCAAAACTAAAATCATTAATACATTGTTTTTATTTTTTATTGATTTATTTATGGACGCTCTTTAACATCTCAGGTCATCAGCGCCCCATTCAACTCAGGGCGTGAAACGGCCGACAAATTTTGCTCAGAGGCCTCTCTTTCAGGCTTGAGGTTCTTTTTCGTGCCGTAAATGTACGACACGGGACCCACGGCTTTACTTCCCTTCCGAAGGAAGTCATACTTAGGATTTTTACGCCGGAAAAAAATCCATCGGTCCTGGCCGGGTTCGAACCCGCGTTCTTGGGTGCAGGAGGCAAGTATGGTAACCACTACACCACCAGGACCGACATTAATACATTGTCAATTGAAACTATGCTGTATATATTAATGATTAGATATTCGTTGAAGGTGGGACTAATATTATCTTGTGCATTTCAAACCAACAAAATCCATGTTGGGAAAATTTAATTCTGCAACGAATGATCGAAAAATTGATGTTGATATGGAACATTATAAAAGTTTTAACGTGTAAAACTGTAGCATGCTATTTAATTGTTGTGCCACTTAACACTTCTGGTTGTATTTTTAGTTTAAAAAAATGTTGTTCCGTCACCCTTTTGTATAGTACTGCATAGTAAAAGTGAACTTGATTTAATATTTTTTTTGTTTGTGTGAACATACCTTCCTTTAACAGGACATAACAATTATAATATTAAGTATTATCAGCTAATTAGCTGCTGCTTATGCGTTTTAGGGGGCTTTAGTACTAAGATGTTGGCAACAGTGGCACGCAAATTGATGGTAGAAAAGCATATACGTATATTCCATTAGGAAGCATCATTTCCAAACAATGAATCGCTTTATGCGAGCACTAAGAGTGCCACTCCTCTATCTCATACAAGAAGCAATTAAACAGATGCTTTTGTAACTTACCTGAAGGCAACCGCACCAGCCCTTGCGCCCCCGGACTGCTGGCATGGCGGGAAGAGTGGGGCAGTGGAGGCGAGACACGAGCGCCTCCAGACCGCCCCTCAGGTTCAGGCGCACAGGACACTCCGGCAGCGTCTGCAAAACAAGTAAGTCCATCAACAAAGAAAAGTCAAAAATTGAAAATAATCATCCCCTTGCATCAAGTTTACCACCGCTATTGTTGCAAATGAAGAGTTTTGACTGTGAAGCAAGAAAGTGAATGTATTTAGTTCGACTTTCGCGAAAAAGCTGTTTCTTCTTTTGATGTAATCACCGCATTCATCGTGCTTATTTTCAGTAGGTAGCAATGGCGTGTAATTAATGAACATATTTTTCTTAAGAACATGTGATAATATAGCGAAAGAGATTCTCCATCTGACCGCACCAATAATATTTTAGTTTCAACCAATAGCAATCTGGAATTTAACAGTATACAAACTTCAGATGGAGTGATGTAATAGCGTCAGTCAATAGTAATCTAGTAGTAACAATGAGAGCTTATCAATGTAATTGTTGGAATATGAGCAAGGTCATACATCAAACTTTTGCCGCCTCTTTTGATATCGGTTGGGTATACGATGAGCGCGGTAGATTTATTTATAAAAGGTTATCGATTTCATGAACGCAAGAGGCGGAAACGCACGCGACATTTGAAATGATGCAACAATATTACACATTTAAACACTATAACTTTATTTCTTTGTTTGTTCCCTTACGCCAATATCATCAAAGCTTCTGAATTTTTGGAATATATATTTCAATTTTTTAAAACAGGTAGAAAAAATGAAAATCCTGCAAAAATTCTGTTACTTGTTAATTACGTAAATGGATGTTGAGAGTTAATGGAAACTATCTAATACCACAATCGTGTGTCACCATGCTTATGAAACGACACTTTAAAATCTTTTTCTGCAGACAAAAGAAGACCGTGAAGTCATGGCGAGGATTTAAAACTATTTATTGATATAACCCTTAACCCTTAACGTAAAACATTTCAAATGTATGCTAAATAATAGAGGACTCAAAAAGGTTTATTATACGTTTAATGCAATTCAATGTGGCTTTCATTTGCTGTACTACACACTGGAAACCTCAACTCTTAACACAAACGACGAAACATATCATGGTGTGGCATATTAAGCAGTTTTTCTGCACACTCTTTGAGGTGTGCCTACCGTTAACAATAACACGATATACATGTTGCTTGATGCAGCCCCAAAGGAAAGTTTAGTCACTCTTGAATACAAAAAAATTAAAATATTTTAATGTACCATGATATTATACAGATTCAGAAAAGTGAAAATAATTTAAAGTACTCTGTACAGATTTTAAATGAGATTTTAAAGATAATTTTAATGTTTCAATAGAGAAGTCCGAAATTTTAACCTGTAGGAGGAAATCGCTGATTCGATCAAAATTATTAAAATAATATTTCCTTGAACCAAGTGTTACGCTTTAAATACTTGAACTGCAATATTAGTGCAGCAAGAGAAATTAATACAAACATAAATAAAAAAATTGACTAAATTTCAAGGACATGTGAAACCATTCATAAATGCTTCAGTAAAATTCGAAAAGATAGAAAAAATAAATTCAATTAAATGCAAAACAATGAGAACACAGGCGAATCTTAACATCCTGCATGTAAATTAAGAAATCAAATAAGAGCAGGAATGACTTAAGAACGAAAGGACTTTTATGTCGTTTAACGTCCTTTTAACTACTAAGGCTTCAAAGGCGGTGGACACTGATGATACATGAAATGAAATGATAAACTAGGAAAGAATTTTTATAATATAAAGGAAGAAAACGTCCCAAGCCTAAGTTTAGGATACCTACCAGGTATTTGCTATTAATTAGGGCTGAGGAAAGCTTGAGAAAATGCTCCCGTCAGGGAGGACGGTCCTGGCGGAAATTGAACCCCAGAGAAAGAGATGAAGGCAGGTAGGTTCCGGGGGGTAAGGCACGGACGTGTTTCCAGACAGAACACCCGGACGCTGGCGGAGCTCCTCCAAGAAAATGGAGAACCTCACAAGTGCATTTCCATCCCAGATATTGGGGCAGAAATTTTGCAAAGTCGAAGTCACCATCACACTTCAACAACACAGTGCACTGGCACTCTTGATTATGTTACAAAAAAAATCGGAATGAAATGAAGAGTGGAAAATTCATGGAAAGAAAGATACATCCAAGCATTCGCGATATAGGGAGACTACGAAAAATACCCAAGGTCAGGATGGCCCGCCCCAAGGGATTTTTACTCGGGACCTCCAGAATGCGAGTTCCAAGCGTTGTCGTTGGGCCACTCTGCTCGGTTGATGAGAAATTATTAACTAACAGGAATTCTGAAGTTCATGGAGATGTATTGCATAACGAAAAATCTTATTTCGAGATACAAAATAGCTACTTAGCAATATGTCATGTGAATGCAACAATTGAGAACTATGCCCTTATGCCATAGCTCGTCAAATTGTCCAATTGCACCGCGGAAGAGCAACAAAACTTCTGAAATCTATAGCATAATGTAGATTCAATATAGAGACAGTTTGACTTGGAAGAAAGTGTATAATGGAAAGATTTAAAAACGTTAGTAATGGCACCGGAATTACAGACCAGTTTGCGTTACAACTGAGCGAATACATAACTATACAGAAGAGTTGATGAAACTGCCGTAGAATTCAACATAAATCAGCGCTCTACAAACAATATCATTCTTGATAACCTCGAGTATAGGAACGGGTGTAGCAGATAGGTTTCAAAGTACCTAGGTTTCAAAGTACCTGTGCGTGCTTATGAAAGAGATGCTTTCCACATCGAATTATGAAATAAGATGACTCCTGGCTGTACGATTATGGACCAGAAAGTAAGGAACAATCAATACAGTGTAGTTAGGCATCCATCGTCTCCGGTCAGAGAGAGAGAAAGGAAAAAAAATTCAAGAATTAGGCTTTCGCTGCTCAATTCATTTGACGAAATTTTGGGGCACTAATGTCCCTTCATTGGTGCACTGTGACACTGATTGAATCTCGTGTGACTACTTACGGAACAAATTATAGCAATATCACTGCTACACAATAAAATCCGCCCCTATATAGCTGCGCGTACAGTGAATACACTAAATGATCTAAACTTTGGGGTGTTGAAACATCCGCCGCACAATTGGAGCCTTCATACACTCACTTATTTGCACCTTCGAAAGAACATTTCCGGGGTCAGAAGTTTTCAGACGAGGTAGTGGAGGGGGTGTAAACGCCACACCAAATAGTAAACTTTCATTTTGGTTTTGATGGTGTATTTTATTCCATAAGTAAATGTTTAAGAATTGAGCGAGTGCAGTTTTATATAATTATAAAATATTATGAACGAGTTTCATATGCTATTTTTTGTATATCACAATTATAAAGCAATATTAACAAAATAAAATAAATATTAATGTAAAGTGAAATTCTTTATTATTTTTACGACGTTACTTTATCGACGGAAATTATTTAGTTTGTCTGCCTATTGTCGTTAGTGAAGATGGATTGCATCAAGAAATTCGGCTAAAAAACCTAAGTTCGCTAGTACTAAGAAAAGCTAATGATACTTAACAGATTCATTAACTGGGCGAACAGTAAAAAAAATTAGGATATTTCAGAAACGTTTATGTTGGCAATATATATTTTTCAGAATAGGTTAGCACTTGTTTAATAATTATGTAATTATGTATTCCGTTTTAAGAAATACATAAATTGTTTCCCTAATATTATCGTAACATAATATTCAGTTGATGAGAGCATTTTAGCAATGAAAACAATATAATGAAGTAATTACTCTGTCCTGATGGCGTAGTGGTAACCATACTTGCCTTCTAAACCCAAGTTTGAGGGTTCAAACCCGGCAAGGATCAAAGGATTTTTTCGGGCGTAAAAATCTTAAGTATGGTTTCCTTCGGAAAGGAAGTAAATTCGTGGGTCTCGTGTAGATTTATGGCATGTAAAAGAACTTCAAGCCTGAAAGAAGAGGCCTCAGGGCAAAATTTGTCGTCCGTTTCACGCCCGGAATTGAATGGGACGCTAATGATCTGAGATGTTCAAGAGGTCCTTAAATAAAACGAATAAAAAAATGAAGTAATTATTACTATGGCAATTTTATACAATTGGTGTCATATTGTAAAATTTTATTACGGTTTTGACCAACAATAAAGACTTAATAATTGTAATTTAAAAGGTTTTTTCCTGAGACATCCACAAATTTATGGACACGTGGATCAAGTCCGTTGTGAATCAGGGTGATTATGTCAAAAGTAGGGAATAAACAATTTTGATAATCTCCCTTGTAAAATGTAATTCCTATTTAGTGTTTTCATAGGGACAGTTTTAACCGTTCAATGAGAAACAATTGCAGTGCGCCCATAAAAAGGTTACATAATATTTTACAGATAGTAATAACAACGGTGGGAAGAAAGTAAGAGTTTCCTCTTGTGTCATGTATAAGAAAGTGCTTATTCTTAACATTTAACTTAAGAAAAGTGTTTAATAACTGCAGCGTCATTGTTTACCCATTACCTGAAACTCTCTACCCGCCCTGGCTGTCTTTATGTCAGTCGCGCACTCACTGCTTCAGTTCCTTGGTTATCTGTCATGTTGTAGGTCGGTCGTTTATTTCTTTGTTTTGTCAGACTTTCTCAAACATCAGCTGACCCCAACCTCCTGCATCCACACGTTACAATTGCCAGGAACTCTTTTGTTGTTTATGCATATCGTCATTCGTTGCTATCATGGGCAGGGACAAAGAGCCCACCATTACAAATAATTCAGTAGAAGTCAGAAAAGTTTAAAATACGCACAACAAAAATAATTTTTAAAAAAGTATCCATATATCCGCAATGTACGTTTCTTAGCTTACCATTGTGTAATTTTAATGGGTCTTTTTTTCCCCTTCCTTGAAGCTAACAACGCGTAATGTATTTAAATGTTTTAAAACAACACAGTTTACAAAACATAGTCCTTATTATTACGTATATTCTTTTCAAGCGAAATAAATGTTTAATGCAGTGGCTAAAATGGAAATTTTACGAAAAAGAATCCAATTTATCGTACACATTACTGTTTTAATACTGAAATAAAATTTGAAGCAAAGATAAATAATCAAGAACAACATTCAGTAAAAGCAAAATTTACAAAATCAGGAAAGATGAAAGGCTTGTAAAATTTGTTGAGCAGTCCACCAAAAGCAAAATAGCTAAATAAAAATTATACAATTACACCGATTTCCAGCGTTAATTCGCGGCACCCCGGAATAGTTTAAACAACGGAACGGGGGTAAGTTGGAAACCGCCTGATCGCAAATCCTTATGTAGAAAGCTGAGATAATAGCTGATGAGGGCAACTGTGCTGACCACATAACCTCTCTGTGATCTGATGACCTTCAGGGTGAAAGCAGACTCAGCAGGCCTATATATCCAGAGGGCTCTTGTGTTGGCAATTTCATTTAAAATTTATTCTGTGTTCATGAATGTAAGGCACTATATTTTAGCATCATACAGCGTCCTTTAAAAAAAAAGAAAAGAAAACATTACATTTCCAATCTCTCTGGTATCTATGGCATTGGTCAAGCACGATCAAGGAGATTGGACGCCCCTGAGAAACGAAACAAAAGCAAAAAGCGCGGGAAGTAACGGGACGGGCAACCCGCCACCCTGTGCCCTGCTTTAGCCCAGATTTTGTCTGTGCCAAGTTCATGGTCGTCTCTGCTCGTGTTGTTGGTCAGACGTGGTGAAGCTATGACAGAGGGGCCGAGTTCGATGCTTCTAGTGTTACGCAATAGCTTGCCATGGAGAAGGTAGATTGTACTAAGTGGGTACAAGGAAGACTTGGGTATGTCAGCAAAAGACATTGTCATCCGATTCATTCACGTTTTATCAACTCTACGTATAAAAATCATCATTACTGAAATTCCTTTGTTGTTTATTTATTTGGTGACGTGTAATGCAAAAATTATATGTCCAGCAAGTAAAACAGTTTATATAAAAGATGTCATTTTCTTTTTTATGGTTTTTTTATCAAATACTGAAGATGTATTATGAAACATTAAATAAAAACTGTGAATTTAACATAAAAAAATTAACTTAAGAGCATGTTGTGTTTTCATTTACGTATCAGATAATGCAATTATTTGATAACCGGCGTGACAACGGGAACTGCGTCGGCCGATAAGCAATCGTGCACGGCAATGCAGGAGCCAATTTATTACACTCTAATTAGAAAAATTACAATGTAATAAATTATAATGCATTTAAAAAGTTAGGTGCCCACCGATGCCACAAAAGAAAATAATGGAACTGCCTGCCTTTATTTTCCACATGTTTCTGACATCTGCTTCTGAAATTACCCATTGCTCTTCTTACTTCTCTTTGAGAAATGAAATGCACTAATTCAAGAATCCAAATTACACTTGGAAATCGGCCACTTCGAAATGTCCCAACATATAATCTCCTACAGCAGGGGTGGATTAGATATGGACATATGAATCATAAACACTCGTTATGGAATAGAATAAAATAAATAGGCCTAATATGCTTAGCTGACTTTAGGATTAGACACGTGTTGTTTCCTCTTAAGGCCAAAGTAAGCATGCCTTTCCCAACTCTTGTAGCCCGGCTGGCATTAAAAGATGGTTTATCGGCCGATACAGTCCCCAGCCGCCCCGTCGGTCATTAGATAATGGGATGACTCGATACTACTCAATCGTAGCATACTGAAAAGTTTATTTTACATGATCTTTGTAATTACAGTCAGTAACCTCATACAAAATGAACTAAAATAGCAAATTGTTCTGCTGTTGCGCCGAACCCGATGCTGCTATTTAATTGGCACAAAGTCGTGAAATTTTTAATAAGACATGAAATTATTAAAGAATTTGCACATTTATAATAGCAATGCTTACAGTCACCTAACGCTCACTCAATGCCTAACCTAACTAACTACTTATTGGTATTGGCAAAGAACTTCAGAATTTCACAGAATCATATTGTTAACACCAACAATAAACCCATTTGATAACTGTAACAAAACACAATATTGCTCTCAAAGATCCGAACCCGCCACTATGAAACAAATAAAATAGGATAAAAGTCAATGCCAAAAGTATATTTTTAATATTAAAACATACTCTGAACAACTTCTCATTCCTATAAACTAGAGATAAAATCGCCTTTGGATCAGACAATTCCTGTTCTTTGGTGATAAAATATTCGTGGTGGAGGAATTTTCAACAAAATGACGTCCATGTTTGTACATTTTTCTTTAGAAAGGTCTTCAGAGGTTACCAAGTCACATGTTACGCATTGTAAGGTAATGTTGGGGATTTTAATTTTTCTTAAAAATATATCAAAGTTTCAGTTGGAAAAAAATGAGCTAAAGTACAACTGGTTTATGCGAAAGGCAATGGGTAAAACTGGACCGAAAGTAGGGCGAATTTGTTTTCTTTCGCTGTGCTTCCAACGAATGTAAGCATAGTACCTATCAGAGCTTATCTATCATACTACAGCCAATTAGCTGAGCGGCTATCAGGAGGGTTTAGTGAACAAGACGCTGTGCCGAAGTGGACTTTCACATATTTACACTTCAAGAGTTTTTTGAGCAAAGTTTTGAAAAAGTTACCATATTCTTCACGCTTTCTGATTGCAGATAAGTTTCAAATAATTCAAAAAACACCAAAGCACTTCGTCTCTGAAGAAATTCCTGGCGTAGATAGTCGCAAGCTCCTACTATTCCAGCTTGTCTGAAAGAAAATGCTGTTCCTCCTTGCATATATTTTAACGTTTTGTGGTGTAATATCTCAAATTTAAAAATTAACATTTTAAAATCGCTGTATTTTGCTATATGCTTCACCTACGTTGTAACGGATTTATAACTATACAATGCATTGTTTTAATTATAAACAAAAGATTAACGATTTTAAACAATTTTATTCAAGTATTTTTAATAGTGTTTAACGTCCAATTTTACAACTAAGGCACCACAGGCGGTGACACTGATGATACATGAAACGAAAGGATATATTGGGAAAGGATTTTTTTTAAGGAAGGAAACATACCAGGCCTAAGTTTAGCGTACCTCCCCGGCATTTGCCATTTATGAGGACTAAGGAAAACCTGGAAAAAAAACCTCATTCAGAGAGGGCGGTCCTGGTGGGATTCGAACCCCAGACCTCCTGCTCCGAGTCCGCGCCTTAATGACCTCGGCCACCCGCCGCAGTTTATTCAATGGTAACCAAGTTATTTTGTGAATGACAACTCCGGTAAAGATTTTAAAATACACGGCTATAAAGCCTCTGCGGTTAGCGATCCCTTCTGCATGGACACCAACAAACAAACGGAAAAGAAATATGGAGAGAGTTCAAATGCATGAAATGTTAAACCGCTATGGGTGGCCAAGGTCGTTAAGCCGCGGACGCGTAGAGGTCTGCGGCTCGAATCCCGTCCTCCCTGACTGACGTTTTTTCCAGGTTTTCCTCAGGCCACATAACTGGCAAATGCCGGGGAGGTACCCTAAACTAAGGCCTGGAACGTTTTCTTCCTTTAAAAAAAGCCTTTCCCAATATATCATTTCATCTCATGTATCATCAGTGTCCACCGCCTGTGGACAGTAAAAACGGGCATTACACACCATTAAAAAAATGAAATATTACTTCTTCCGTCTTCTCTAGTAGCTCTTGGTACTAGTGCAAAACGTCGAATGGAGTGTTTAGTCCGTCATTGGTAATGACTTCCACAGAATAAGCGAGGCCACCTCCTATCAAGTTCTGTATTCCTGGTATATTATGAATACGCCTTATACCTATAGTTGCGGCGTATTCAATGAGACCAGGTTTCAGCGCTTCTCATCTATCAAAAGTTCTTAGGGGACATTTATATCCTTTCTCTACACACTACTTTTAGATGTCGAAAGATTATTAACTCAATTTTATTCCTAAACATTTGTTACTGCCGGTTCTGGTTACCCTCTCCCTATGGGGAGCATTTGGTGGCATTTAAGTCCTGCCTTTAGAATTTTAATGTGTCTATCCACTGTCTTATGTATCTATGTGTCCTTAGCCTTAAGTCTAATCCCTGCAGGTTATGATTATAATTTACTTTCTAGTTAACGCCAGTGTGAACAGTAATAACTCCAATATAAGAGAGTATTTCTTCCTTTGTTTTATTTATGGACGTTCTTTAACATATAAGTTCATTAGCGTCCCATTCAATTCAGAGCATGGAACGGCCGATAAATTTGCTCAGAGGCTTCTTCTTTCAGACTTGAAGTTCTTTTACTTGCCGTAAATCTACGTCATGGGACCCACGTTTTTACTGCCCTTCCGAAGGTAGACAAACTTAGTATTTTTATGTCCGAAAAAATCCATCGGTACTGGCCGGAATTTAACCCGCGATCTTGGTTTAGAAGGCAAGTATGACTACCACTAGACCACCGGGACCGACCTATAACATAAATGAAGAGCATTTTGACATAAGGGAAAGAAGATGCATTCACATATTAGCTCAAACTGACTTCATATCTACGACTAGTTACAGACCGTTGTGAATGCATTAGATATTGAAAACTAGCAATGCTTATTTTGTTTATCATATTAAAATCAGCAACATTTAGAGTCGTTCAAAAATAAAAATACCCGTTACCCTTCAAAACTCTTGGAATTAATTTTTCTTTGGTGAAAAATAAAACCTTTTGGAAGCATATAACGACAAATTTCAGCTTATTTCTTCCTAATTAATGTTAAATCTTATAAATATAACACATGCTACTAGAAGCTGAGAATGTGAAAATGCTAATAAAAATTACCTTAAATTTATAACTTATAAATCGAGTTATAATTATGTTTCGAATGTTAATAAAACATTAAAAAAACTTAGGTACACAAAAACGAAAAGATGGCAGGTATAAATACTGATATTACTGAAAAACAGTTAATAGTAGATATGTTATGTGTTGTAATGCAATGGCTACACTGAATAACCACATTCTCCTGTCATATATTATAGTATGTTCTTGCATCTGGAGAAATTCCGCTCCATAAGTACATATTTGAATACAGTAAAGTGTTTCTCTTACTATCTCCAAAAAACAGCTACTTATCCACGAAGTGCTTATTTTACAAACAGTTGAATGATTATGGTTAGATTAAAGCACACTTTGCGGCTTGGCAGCAATTTTACTTTCTGATTTCCCCTTCACTAGCATTGTCATTTTCAGTTTGCTTCGCTACCTCCAGTGCATCATAAAAGTGCAATACCCACAGTAATTGCAACGCATGCCAAGTTGCTTTAGTTCCTTTTGCTATGGTTGCTAGAGTACGGAAGATTGCAGATTGAGTTCTGCCTCGATATGGATGTTCGTGTTAAGGTGTTTGTGGAATTTAAATGCCATACTATCAATATACGAGGGGCATTCAAAAAGTTTTGCAACCAGTCTATCCATTGATGGACAATAATGTTTACAAAAACGTAACTAACCCAGCTGGCAACAATGGACCTTTAGCTATCAATATATGTATAAGTGCAAGTTTAAACTTGCATAGTCACTGTCGTACAGTCTGTTGAGTTCAGTCCTGTGTCAAAAACTGGTGAAAAATCATGAAGTTTTCTATAAAAAAAAACTTTAGATTCTACATTTTTACACACTATATGCTAGGTGAAAAAGCGTGTTGGCAGTGTTAACAACAATGACAGTATACTGCATGAGCATTTAAAGCTGCGAAAAATCTGCGCAAAATGGATTCCACATTCCCTAACCATTGATGAGGAGAAAGGAATGTGCAAGGAAACTGCTGATTATGTTTCTGCCAAATGGTCCTAAACGTTTGACAGATATATGCATTGATATGAAAGTTGGTTTTATTATTAAACCACCCCAAATAAAGCTCAGAGCTGCGAGTGAGTAAATGAGAATGACTCAAGACCAGTTGTTCTTCGACTAGATTTCCGTTTTCCGTTTTCTTCAACTATGAAGAGCCATTATTTTGGATTCTTTATTTGAAGATCTCAGGCGACGACATTCAATGACAGGAACTTCAAGGCTGTTGCTTTTGTACGACAATGTGTCTCCTCACAGAACAGCTGCAAATTTGAGGAAACTTGAAGTCGCCAAAGTCCAGTTACTTGACTATACACCCTACAGCCCTGACCTTGTACCGAGCAACTATTTCCTCGAGGGAAATCTTGCATTGCTGGAAAACCATTTAAACGAGTGAAAATCTTGCTTAAGTTATAAATTCAGCTCTGTTGAGAGCGTGTGCGCGTGCGCGCGTGTGGGGGGGGGGGAGAGATGGGGAATACTTGGAAGGATTGTGCGGATAAGTTCTCGAATTCAGTCCATAACTTGGACTTTAAGATGACAATGGGAAAACTTTCTGAATGACCCTCATATCCGGATTTCGTTTTGTTTTTCCCCGCACGCGAACCGGTCACGGGGGTACACGCCGAAAGTCAAGGACACATACTGTTACTGATAAGGCCTATTAATACCTGTTTAGGCTCGGAACAGTAAAGAGCTACCGTGTTATTGCGTTTCATTTTGTTTGTTTGTTTGTTTTTGCCATGATTCAAGGATTTAATTCGTTTACTGTAATTTGTTTTATGAAATAATTCGCCTCCAACATTTCAAAAACGTTTTTCGGGAATTCATCTATCTAACCGGTTCTATTGTTCGTAAAATAGAGCTGAAATTAAAAACAACAGGATCAGCGTTGGACAAGAAAATTAGACGCAGTTGTCACATGCTAACAGAAGAAAAGTTTCATATCACTCCTCGATTAGAAAATCAGTGCGATAATCAGCACATTCTGTTACAAAGTTCCTACACGATTACTGAAGTGCATGTCTTACTGCCCAGCGACTCGGGAAGGAGACACTTCAGCAATTGTGAAAAAGATAAGCGCTTTGTGAGTACTTTGCCGATAGCATGACGGACTGGATGTGGGCACCTGTGCTGTGTACTTCAGGCTGCCGCCCAGGTATTCGGTGAAAAACAAAACAATATTTCATACAATTCGGTTGATTGTATTTGCCGTATTGGTTGCCAAAAAGGAAAAATGTGGCTTAAATACAGAGTGTCAAAAAATGTATACACATTTCAGGCAAAGAAAAAACTGTGTTAATACAACAAAACTGAATTCACACAAACAGAAAATGATGAGCACTAATCATCTTAGACTTTAAAAGTTAGAACAGTTGCTCAAAATGCCCACCATAGGTGTCGATACACTTCTGAGTACGAAGGCCACATTCTCTTGCACCATGTTCCGAAACCACTCCGATAAGGGTCATCTTCATTTAATGCATGCAAAAGTCTTGGGATGAAAACTTTTCAACTTCGCTGTTTCAATAATATGACGTACGCTGGTTCTGCTAATTCCAGTCTCACGTGCACTTTGCTTTGTAGATTTCTGCGGTGAGTGCTCTAAAGGTTCCAAAACCACAGCCGAGGACGCGGGGCTTATTGCTGTGCGAGGTCTCCCAGATCTGCCCTTGTGAAAATCTCATACGGTACCATGAGTCTCAAATTTGTCTCGAATGCGTGCAATTGTTACTCACGTAGGCGGTTCTGTTCTGTACACACGTCTCCATTACCTTTGAACTTTAACAACATTTTCGGTTTTCCAATACCACTTCAAAATTGCTTTCCGCTGTTCAAACGATAATCTTGCCTCCATTTTGTTATAGTAACGCTAGAATAAGGTAATATGAGCAACATCTGTTTACAGAACATCATACGATAATCTTGGCTTCATTTGTTCATTGTTGATTTACCTGTCACATAGCAACGCTATCATAATGTATGTGAATCACATCCGTTTAGAGAATATCATACTACATATTAATGTTGTTTTTCGGCCCCCACACAGTCCTGATCTTGCTGCCTGAGATTTTCGTGTTTCTGCACATTTGAAGAATCCTTTGAGAGGAGAAATGGTGTTTTTATCTAACAGAATTTTATACACGTGTGTATATATATAAACATATACAGAGGGGGCCAAAAATGTTTTCCCACTTCAAGCAAAGATAGAACTGTGTTAACATAACAAAACTGAATTCACACAAACAGAAAATGATGAGCACTAATCACCTTAGGGTTTTACTGGTACAACAGTTCCTCAAAATGCCCACCATCGGCGCCGATACATTCTGAGTACGTTGAACTACTGATTGAGCAACGTTTGCGAAAGTGTCATCAGCGATTGCAGCACATGCCGTTTCAATTTCTTCCTGTCGTGCTGCCTGTGTAGCTGGTTTTCTACGGTATACAACGTCCTTAAGAGTTCCCAATAGGTAGAAGTCCAACGGCGGTTCTGTTCTGTACACATGTCTTCATTGCCTTTGAACTTCAACAACATTCTCTGTTTTTCAATACCGCTTCAAAAATTGCTTTCCGCGGTTCAAAATAGTCTTGGCTCTATTTTGTTGTAGCAACGCTATCATAATGTATGTATGTCACATGTATTTACAAAACATCATACTACATATTTCTGTTATATTTCGGTCCAACTTTGAAATATATTAAATAGATATCTACTGTGAAAAGGTGTATACATTTAATTTTACACCTTGGAAATAAAATCACAATTATTCATGCTGGATAATTACTACTCCAGTATTCATAACACTAGTTCCAGATTTGTAATTGAACTCTATTTTTTACAAAGAGCTTTCCGCGTACATGCCTAAAGCAAAAATTTATCAACTTAAAATCCCCTTAATGTGACTTTATAAAACAATCTAGAAGGCCTTGAAACGTGCGTAATCATACGTAGAAGTTAAAAAAGCACTATTAATGGAAGTACACCATGCCTAAGAAGTCTGCTCGCTAATGAACTGTCAGTAATGAATAAAACCGCAGTAATAACCAACGAGAGACCAATACTACATGAAATGTGTGAGAATTCCCCACAGTTCTCGGTCTGCAAATGTTTAACATTCCCCGATATGTTAATTTAGATGCCTTGAATTCCGCTTCGTTCTTGTTGCTTTTAGCACGCAGCGATGTTTTCCAAGAAACAAGGAACGCTGACATGCGATGGAATTTTATCTTAACGTATGAACTCCCAACAGCAGCAATGCAATTTCTGCTCGGAAAGCATTACTCAGTGATAAGTAGATTAACGAAGTTCGAGACATGTATTGCAAATCTAATTACAACTATGAAACTGTCTATATTGTGATTTTACCAGAGACTATTGACAAATTCGAAAGAGCGTCGTAGGAGATCATTAGGAGTTTCTGGCACTGTCCCATAATTGCATATATTTCATTCGTTATTATTGACCCTCGCTGGGATAGTTCCTGTGGAGTTTCTTAGAAAAATGTTCGGTCACAACCTGTGCTCTGCCCATTATCTTGGCCTTGAAACTGAGTCATCTTACTTTCTTGGCGTCGTTGGGTCTGCTCCTGGAGAAAGAACTTTATGTGGTTATTTGTTTATTCTTTCCAGAATCTCTCTTATTCCGTTTCGTTTCACACAAATCCAGAACTGCCTGCAGCATTATTTTCACTTTCACTTAAGGCAACTTCTAACTCTGGGATAATATTATAAAATTAACTGTTCAGGTATATTTATTTATGATTTATTTACGGATGCCCTTTAACATTCAGGTCATCAGCGTCCCATTCTGTTAAGAGCGTGAAACGGCCGACAAATTTTGCTCAGAGGCCTCTTCTTTCAGGCTTGAGGTTCTTTCTCGTGCCGTAAATGTACGACACGGAACCCACGGCTTTACTTCCCTTCCGAAGGAAACCATACTCAGGATTTTTACGCCCGAAAAAATCCATCGATCCTGGCCGGGTTCGAACTCGCGATTTTGGGTTTAGAAGACAAGTAATACAGTAGCGCTCAAAGGTATTTTGTATACAGTTTTTTTGTATACAGGAATTGCTATTTGAAATTAGAAACTGCTGATCCAGACAGCAAATCGCTGCACGTTGAATGTGATACGTATCAATCATGGTTGATATTTCTGTTATCAACAACTTTCCATTTAATGCTAGGTCTTAAGGAGAGAATATAACTTAAAAGGTGTGTCAATTATTTTAATGTCTTTATATATATATATATATATATTGGCTGCATGCTATGATCCAGCAAAACATTTTTGATATTTCAATTTTGAAGTCCATTTTCCACAAGTTTGATTTATATAACATATAATGAACATATTTACTCTTAGAAGCTAAAATTTTTATAAATCATTAGTTGAAATGTTAAATAACCTGAAATAAGTTTTGCAAATGGTGAACTTTTAATCACATTATAAACTAATTTGTAATATAAAATGAGGAAAATAAATTACTATCAGTTTACAATTCCACTAAATTTTAAACTATTATTCCTGCTTCTATTTAAGTGTTACACTATCTGTAAAACTTTAATTTTCCATATAGCATAGCTTTTGACAAAAAATCCTTATATGTGCTGTAATTTAACCTTGTCAGAATAGGATATTCTGACCCTATTAAGTATTTTGTAATGTCGTAAACACACAAAAAACTATTGTAAACACATTGAAATGTTTTAGTACCTTTATTTTTCTATCGGTAATTCTGGAATTTAAAGAATGTTTAGTTCATTTCAGACGGGCTTTCTTAAATGACCATAATTAAGGTCAAACAGTCTTAAGTCTCAAAAGAGTTTACAATCTGTCAGCAGTTTAATTTTTCTGTTTCCTTCTTTAGAAGAAACGAGCGGTTGTAAATGACAATGTTCGATGCAGTCGGACTCTGAAAACTACATAAAATATCGAGCAATACAGGGATAATCTAAGTGAAAATCGTGGACTAAACGCCCGTGTTTCTACGGTAAAACAGCCTCGGCACTGTAGTTCTCAATATAGGAAAAATTCTCGAAAACCAATGATAAGTTTGGAGAATAAAATAGTAAAAAAGTATAAATCCTGCAGCATTAATGACTGGTACAGAAACCCATGGAGTAAGAAGAGAAAGTTTCATAAGTTTTCATTTGATGGGACCGATCAATAAGAGAAACAATAAAAAAATACAAAGTTCACAATGACACATACTGCGGGGTTTCTTCTCTCTAAGCACGCTGCTCCTCTGACTGAGAATGATGACACAATGAACCGATTCAAGTACAGTAGTATTCTGGAAAACAATGTGGTCCCACATGCAAGAAAGAATGCGCTAAACAAGTGCTTGTTGCAATGTGATATTGATCATGGGAATATCAGGAACACATTGAGCAAGAAAAAGAAAGTGGCTGTATTGGATTGGCCAAGTCAAAGTACCAATCTTCAACCGATCGAAAGTAGCTGGAAAACGTGTTCGAACAAACCCTACTCCTGCAAAGATAACTTCTTCATTGCATTGAACGAGTATTGAGGGAATTTCTGCAGGAGCACTCGGCCAAGCTCAATGATTCCATGCGTTCATCATCTTCACTTGTTTGTGCACCTGAGAAATAGTGATCACAGGTGGCAGTCACCAATAGGAGAAAAACAGTGGAACAACAAAACGAGACGCAACTGGAGAAAAACAAGTGGGTCAAAAAAAGTGATAATAAAATTGCCCTTTGCGAGAAATATCAAACGTGTAAAATATATAGGCAATAGTGTTTAAAATTATGAGAAATAGTTAAAGAACTTGCAGCACGATTAATCATTAGGGAAATAAAAATACTCTAAATATTACCACAGAAGTCAGCGGCGATACGGAAAGACAGTGCGTCAAAATTTCAGTCACAGTGCGCAATGCTTATAAAAAAGAGGAATGTTGGATTGTATGCTTTGGAAAACATTCTAAATAATAATAATGAAACTGTTCGCCAACTCTCTAAAGAACGATTTCATTGGCCGGACAGTGCTTGCAAGGCAACTGCGTCAGGCGGCAGTAGCAAGCATAGAATACCCGCTACCCAAGCAGAGAGTTGAGTGGGAATGCGCCAGCGGTTCATATTTATTCATGTACTCTACACAGCAGTGAGATTACGACTATTTAAAATACTCTTAGTGCAACGTCAACATTTTTGCGTCTATGGAAGAATTATTCTTATGTACTAAGAACGGTCCACACCAACTATCCAATTTTATAATAATATATTTTTTCTAATTTACTGGAACGGTCATTAATTTTCCCAAAAGTGTATTACAAAAGCAAAGCATGTAAATGCTCTTATATTTCATTACGATTTACTTACAAAAGTTTGAGCAGAGTTAAAGTTTTGTGGATTTATTTGTAAGATTATATTCTGGTGTTACAAATAATGGCCAATAATTTCGTAATGTCTATTAGAAATAACGTATTATAAAAACAGTATATGGTTTAGTAGACAGTTATACACATTTCCTTATGTATTGAAATGTGTTAATATTTTGACTAATACGTTTGATATATTTTTTTTTATTTCCTGAAATAATATTTATATTCAGATAAGTTGTAATTTGTGGAACAATATTTTTGTACAGTAGTTTTTGAGTGACAATGGATATTTTGTGCTAATTCATAAAGCATATAATTAAACAGAATATATTAATTAGATGGGACATATAACATACCTACATGTACATAAAGTAAAGACTTTATTGTGCAGTTATGAAAGAAGTGCACACATTAAATGTATGTAATAATTACTTGCTTAATTATTATCATAATATCAAAAAACTGCAAATAAGCGCTATAATGTTACATTACTATTAACTGATTTAAAAGAAATAAAGTTTTTAACATAGCATGTAGCATTAGGGCATATTTATTTGGCGATAAAATCAAAGCAATTCCAAACGTGTCAACGTAATATTAAATTAAAACTCTCAAAATATTTCCTTGCTAAACAATATACACAGTATCGCGATTACTCCACTCGACTGAATATATATTTCTAGCATCGCGGGGCAGAAAAGCCCTAAGTAATCATACCACAGAGCAGTCTTGTTGACGGACACGATTAACATTCAGCAGGAAGTACAAAAATAAGGGCTAATAACTGCGACCAGAGCAATGCAATGATGGTGCAAGAAGAATGCAGAAATGGGTGATCCTCGAAACCAGAAGTAATTCAGCACTTGTTTAAATGTTTTAGGAGAGAGACCATTACACTTTTTCAATAGAGTACTAGACCACAAAAAGAAATGTCATTGCTCAAGAGACAGATCTTGAAAACAATTTCATTTTTCGGCAAGATATCGCAACTTGCCTTTCAGCCTTTCTAATAAAGCAGGCCAAAAACAAGCTCTCCAAACAGGATGAAACTTAACTGACTCCAAAAATATGACAGAGTAGGTAAAATCAATCTCATGGAAACCTGAGGCAATATTCAAAGCAAATGCCAAGTATTCGACGACGGAATATGTTTGTAAATGGCATTCTCTGTGTAGAAAAGGAACATATTCTTTTGTAATTAATATTTCGGAGAGTACTTATTATTATATAACATTGTTCTGATACTAAAAATAAAAGACAATTTGTAATCATAATTTGTTATTTATATATTTTATAGCACCCCATTCCTATTCCTATTAGATATTGACTTCCTAGGTATACATACACTTTTTGCATTTACTATATTAGGTAAAATGTAAAATTAATGGTACATTGTACAATGTACATTTCTAAAATCGTTTTAGGAACACAGGAAATCAGATTAATCGTACATGATTCACTTATAAGCTGGACTTTCGCTCTAAGCACCTGCTTAATGTGTTTGATTATATTTTATTGTTTTTTAAAACACATTATTAGTGCACTCGTCTTACACAAATATATTATTTTACGGGTAATATTATCACAAAACATTTAAAAGTACACATCATAGCAATTTTTCTGCGACACTCTGTATAGCTTCTATTAAATGAAAGGTCAAACGGCCTAAAAGCAATGGAATGTGGGACACAATGGGCGTCACTGAATCTATCTGGTAAGTCGCCAGGACATGTAGGCTGCTTCTCCTAACCCAGTATTATCAACAAGCAGCCTTGCATTAACATTTCAAATGATAATCGATTTTCACTTGTGCTTAACGCAATGCATGCATCCCAATGATATGCATAAAGGAAACCAGACAATTGTCTCCTTCCCACTCATTTATTTATACACTGGCGTGGGAAAGTGTGGAATGTCTACCTATTCAGAGCGCTTCTGGTGTTTTGAAACAAGAAAAGTTAGCTTTGAGGTGCAGCTTTATAATTTTTTAAATAAATTTTTTGACTTCAGCACCGACTCTTTTAAAAAATGTGTATCGATTATCGTTACTAGTTTATATTTAATTGTATATTTATTTTAACTATATAGGGAAAGCTCGCGATAGTAATAAACTTTACCTTTTTCAATAATGACAGTTTTATTAAAGCTGTACGAATAAACAAAAAAAATAGGGAAAATGCCAAAATGTTTACCAATTCAAACACAAAAGATCAAAGAAACATGAATGAATAATGAATGTGTTTAACTCTCGTTTTTGCTACAGAGGCACCACAGGTGGTGAACACTGATGATACATGAGATAAAATATATTGGGAAAGAATTTATTTTTAAGGAAAGAAACGTTCCCAGCCTAAGTTTAAGGTAACTCCCCGGCATTTATGAGGACTGAGGAAAACAGTCAAGGAAGACGGGATTCAGACCACAGACCTCCCGCTCACGGGTCAGCGCCTTAACGACTTCGGCCACCGGTGGCGGTCAAAGAAATATATCTTTATACATTTTTAAATAACTCACTGCACATTTCAAAACTAGTTCCACTTACATGACAAGTTAAAACAAGACATTCGGTTATTTGCAACGGTACACAAAAATGTAAATAGGACTTTACTTACACAAAGTGATGAGTCTATTGTTTGTACTGTAAACACTGAACACATGTTTCCATGCACTTTAAGCAAAACGTATTATTATTTGGTTATTGTCCCTTTATCAAAACTCATTTGATACCTTCTGATACCTCAGAGCCTTTACTTTTCTTAAGTTCTTCTCATTGTCTTCTTTTTTTTCTACTCTCCCTGTGTTGCTGCCAATTGCAGGCTATAAACACAGAATCTTAAAGTGAGTCAGTTGGTGTTTTTCGCAGCTTTGATCCCTGACCCTTCTGCATACGGTAACCTTGAGGCGACCTGGTAAAGCGGGACGGCAGATGAAAGTGGTGATACTTGGCGTGTGGGTGCAGAGGTCTGTCAGAGTTATTGGGGGCATCTTGAATTCTAGAACGTTATGCTACATTTGCAGCAACCTGCAGCTTTCTAACATTCTACCCAGATTCAGACCAGTTGGGTTTCTTATGAGTCATAAAATGAAACTTAACAAAATCATTTTAGAGTAGGCTTTATCGTAATATATTTCCTTATTTTCGCGTCGATGGAAAGAAAGACTATCAGAAGTTTCCTATAATAGCATAGGTGCCTGGTTCCATTATATTTCCCAAATTATAAAATATGCAGGCAAATATACTTGTCGTTTTTTAAATGGTATTTAATGCCCGTTTTTACTACTAAGGCACCATAGGCGGTAACCACTGGAATATATGAAATGAAATTATATATATATATATAGGGAAAGAATTTTTTTTTAAGGAAACGTTCCAGGCCTAAGTTTAGGGTACCTCCCCGACATTTGCCATTTATGAAGACTGAGGAAAACCTGGAATAAACCTCAGTCAGGGAGGACGGTCCTGGCGGGATTTGAACCCCAGACCTCCCGCTCACGAGTCCGCGCCTTAACGACCTCGGCCACCGTGGCGGTGTCCTTGTCGTGATGTCATCAGTTACGTACTTTTGAACGTCAATGTTCTTATTATCAAACTGTTTAAAAGACCTAGCCTGTAGATCAGCATTTTTAAGATCTACGAATAAGGGATGAGGTTAGGTTTAGACAGCAAGAGAGCGTTGTGTTACTTTTAAGTATAAATAATGACAAAACGTTTAAATCTCCTGTCGGTCCTGGTGGTATAGTGATAACCATACTTGCCTCCTAAACCCAAGATCGCGGGTTTGATTTCGGATGGATTTTTCGGGCGTAAAAATCCTAAGTATGACTTTCTTCGGAAGGGAAGTAAAGCCGTGGGTCCCGTTTCGTACATTTACGGCACGATAAAGAACCTCATGGCTGAAAAAAGAGGCCTCAGCAAAATTTATCCCGTTTCACGCCCTGAATAGAATGGGACGCTGATGACCTGAGATGCTGAAGAGCGTCCTTAAATAAAATAAATAAAAAAAAGTTCAAATCTCCTCCACGTAATCGAGTTATACCTATGTGTTTTGATGCTATCATTTACGCATTGTTTTATCCTAAGGTTCTTTTGGCTTCTAATTGACTCGGATTTTGCAAATGGACCGGTTTACACTTTGGACTCTTCTTAGGAAAAAATCGTTTAACATTTGCATACTTCGCGTTTTGTGCTCTAAACAGAACAGTTTAAAGGACATGACATGGTTTTCAATTTCGGTTCTCGTATACGTTGGCGATGTTATCGTAAGGGATGTTACAAGGAAAGTGGAATTCGTTTTTAGTGAAAGCAGTTAATCGTTGTTTAATTCAGGTTATGTCCAAGCACGCAATGAAGGTCTCTGTTGTGTGAAAAAAATGAAGAGTTGGAAGCGGTGGGTTGTGAGCACTTTACAGTGAATCATGTTTGTAATTTTATAGATCCAAATTCCTGCCGGAACCGTCCTCCCTGAATGAGGTTTTTCACGGATATTCCCGAGTACTCGCTGGGGAGGAATTCTAAACTTAGGCCAGGAACTTTTCCTTCCTGAAATTGTTTTCCTAATTTATATAATGTATCAGCAGTGTACACCGCTTGCAATGACACAATAGAAAAAAATAAAGATCGTTAAATAGTATTTTAAAATCGCGCACACCAGACCACCGAATATGTGAAACGTAAGTGGGGTAATACAGACGAGGAACAAAGTGCAAGCGGTACAAGGCAACATTTTGATAATTAATGAATTTCTGTAACCTTTGTGTGCTCAAGAGAGTACGGTCCGTTCATTTGCTTGTTGAAGGACATTTCTTTCACATTCCCTACACCTAGCAGAATTGGCCAGGATAGTGACGTCACCAATGACGGATTTCGGTACGTACACCCTTTGACAGAGAGAGAGAGTCATCTCCATATTTACGTGTCGATCGGAAAACTTCGGGTATGCTCATAAACGCTTACACCAAGAAAGATCTGAGTCTGGTGGTGGGGTAAAGTAGTTTGAGCTGCAGTCCCGAAGCGGCAGCGGAGAGAGCGCACACAGCTCCAGCAGACTCAGATTTTATATTACAAAACAGAGTTTTTCATTTTTTACCGCGGGTTGTCTTTTTGGAATTTGTAAATAATTAATATATTTATATATTGTAAAATAGTGTAACGGTTGGAAATCTCCTCTTATTTGGAATTCGCAATTGATTCATATATACACACACATACTAACCTTAAAGCTAGCCTTGAGTAAATCCTAGAAACCATTGGACCCAGTAGTTTGCTGGGGCCGCTACGGCATAACGGCCTTAGCTCGCCTCCTATTCGTAAATATAAATTGATAGGGGCGGGTAAATCACTATAATGGTGGCAAATCTCCTTTGATTCCAGCAGGGAAAAAAGTTGTAAATATCAATTTATAGTGGAGTGTGTGCGTGGTTCTACGTTAGCGAATGAGAATGAATGAATAGTGTTTAACGCCTGTTTTTGCTACAGAGGCACCACAGGCGATGGACGCTGGTGATACATGAGATGAAATGATATATTGGGAAAGGATTTATTTTTTTTAAGGAACGAATCGTTCCTGGCCCAAGTTTAGGGTACCTCCCCGGCATTTGCCATTTATGAGGACTGAGGAAAAACCTGGAAAAAAAACTCAATCAGGGAGGACGGTCCTGGCGGTATTCGAATCCAGACCTCCCGCTCACGAGTCCGTGCCTTAACGATCTCGGCCACCCGTGGTGGTACCTATGTTAGCGAGTAAAAGCATTAGATCGTGAGTATTCAAAACCACTGTCTTCATTAACTACTTTAACAGTCTGAGCTATCATGCCGTTGCGCTTACAGCCTTCTTGCTAGTTTTATCTTTTATAGTCGCTCGGGACTGCAGCCCTAACCGATCTACCGCATCAGCAGACTCAGATCTTTCTTGATGATATGTACAAATGTACAAATATGTACATATGGACAAATGCACGCTGTGAGTCCACACTGCAGTGGGCGCTTTGCCTGTAAACGTAATCATAAGCATCTCGAAAGAGAACTTTAGGGTAGATAGCAGTGGTGGTGGTGCGGTTTAGAAAGCATTGTTCTTCTGGGTAAGCTCCTGGGTTCAAATCCCACACTTTTTATTTTATTTTTTATTATTGGTTTTATACGTGTACACATGGAATATTGTGTTGCCTTAATATTATATTATATTTTAACGTATCATTTGAGTTCCATGGCATTACCTATGCACACACAAAAACGTAATCACAAAGTAACATATTCTTTATAAATAACTAAATAAATACTTGAATAGAAACATTCATTTTCTAAAGGGAAAACACATGGAAATAAACACAAATTAATATCGTATATGAACCCTCAGCATGTATTACTGGCTTCAATCTTCGGAGCAGAGATGATATCAGATTTCTACAGTAGTGAGGACGAGAGGTTACAACATCTCATGTTTCTTGAATTTGTGACCATAAGTCATCTTTTGTCATTCCTGCATATACAGAGAATCATATCCATCATATTTGGCCTTTAAAGGTATTAAAAGCTGCTTTCAAAACGCATGAAAGCTACATAAACCAAGCAAAGCATTAAAAGAAACTAATTTATAAAAAGAACAAGTATTAAACATGGAAATAAAACAAAATGTGTTACTTTACCGTGTACAATTATTGAAGTGGCTTTTATGTGGCGTGTCGGAATTCTGAAGAAACTTGTAATTATATTCGCCAGTCCGTCAAACACGTTTCAGCAGTGGATGTGGATAAGATTATCTGACACAAGTGCTTTCAGTGGAAAACACAGCTGTCATTCATAATGTTATTGTCTAGCGAAAATGTTCATTGAACTTCTACTAGTCACGAAGTTACATCATCTTTTCAAGAATCTTTATTCCTGCCACAATGATGGAGAACTATTATTTTGTGAAATCCTTAACAGTATAATTTACACTGGTACATCCTTTCTCTCTGTTAACTCCTCGCATATTAATTTGCTTGCCTTTGGTATGTAGTTCCTTCATAAATGACTAGCAAGTGTTACAATGAAAATGCAGGCAATACTGCTCAAAAGTAGAAGAGCTATCTATCTAGACCCTATTTGAAAATGGGATAATTCAGTTAACGGCTATCACAGTCTTTATTTACATCGACTCCTGATGATAGGTTAGCCGAGGCTATGTTAGCTTATCTTAAATATTTAAATATAAAATCTAATCCTTTTAGCAAATGCAACATTTCTTGTCGGGCCGTTGAAAAGCACTCTTGCGCATATTTTGAAGATATACTGACAGGTTTAATTGATATATCACACTAGCTTACACTAATAGTTTAATACTATAAAATGTATTTATATAATCAGTGTACATTCTTCAGGTCTAAGTAATATGGAAAGTATGTTACCTAGCCTTAAATGAATGTGTGTGCGTGTGTGTGTGTGTGTTTTTTTTTTCATATTTGGGTAACCATAATACATAATTAATCCAAAAGGTATTTGTTAATTTATGAAAAATCCACACTCATTCTTTTCAATTTAAATCTAGACATATAACATGCAACGTGAGGAATTTTTGCTTTGTATTTTTGTCGGTAACTTAAAAACAACATTTTGGCGTTTACTGAATATGGTGGCTACAAGTTGTTGTTGGACCGCCACGGGTGGCCGAGGTCGTTAAGTCTCGGACTTGTGAGCGGGAGGTCTGGGTTCGAATACCGCCAGGACCGTCCTTCCTGACTGAGGTTTTTTCCAGGTTTTCCTCAGTCCTCATAAATGGCAAATGCCGGGGAGGTACCCTAAAATTAGGCCTGGAACGATTCCTTCCATAAAAATAAATCCTTTCCCAATTTATCATTTCATCTCATGTATCATCAGTGTCCATCGCCTGTGGTGCCTCTGTAGCAAAAACGGGCGTTAAACACTATACATATATAAGTTGTTGTTGGTTTGGTTTATATATGGACGCTCTTTAACATCTCAGGTCATAGGCGTCCCATTCAATTGAGGGGGTGAAACGGTGGATAAGTTCACAGCTTGAAGTTCCTTTACATGCCATAAATCTACATGAGAACCACGGCTTTACTTCCCTTCCGAAGAAAGCCATACTTAGGATTTTTATGCCCAAAAAAAAATCCATCGACCCTGGCAGGGATTGAACCCGCGACTTGGGTTTACGAAGCCAGAAGAAAGCATTTTGTGTGCTCGAATTTCATGCAAGAAAATTACAAATTTCGGTTTAACGTTGCTTCCGAGCATAGTACAAAAAGGTTTCGCCAATAAATAAATCAGTCCGTGAATGGTATACCGTTTAAAGACTGGCTGCCTATGTAAGAGGCCGATTGCAGCTTCTTCAAGCTCTGACTTGATACTGACTTTTGTAATAGCTTTCACAACTTAGCTGGATGATAAGAACTTGCTATCACATGATAAATACACTTACTATCTAAGCGGCAGAGTGAACCGCCATAGCATTCGTGTAGGAAATTGAAAAATTACATTTATATCTACAATATTTGGAAGATTTTCCCAAAATAAGCATCGTTGCGCTTTGTGCCATTTATGAACATACATAGTTTAACATTCTTCTTCCCTGTAACCAGGTTGTCACAACTGGACATACTGGCAATGTGGATAATGCATCAGCTACAAGACAAGCCAAATGTTCCAATAAGATGAAGCGCCCTCGCACTTTCATTGAGAGGTTTGCAGCTAATCTGAAGAAGATTCAGCAGTTGTTTTGGTTTTTTAAGAATCGTGAACAATAAATCTCGCTAGCAACACTGGTATGGTGAAATGGTATTGGTCCGAGAGAGAGGACAGTGTAGGTTTCCCAAATCTTACTGCAAGCAGCGGGAGTTCAGAAGAAAGTATGTCTGCTAGAGTAAATCATGTCTTTGAATATTAATTTATCGAACATCGACGCACTTACAAGCAAATCTGCTAATATCACCTAGGGTCCTAAAGGGATTTAAATGTCTAGAACAAGCAATGTGCCCAGATATACAGGAAGAAATAAAATTCTTCTTTTGGTTAACTCCTGGATAGAAATGACGAACTGTAGAATTCTACAGTTCCTGCTTTGAAATCATGAAAAAGCTAATTGCAGCAAAAAGTGTATTTATTGTACAACCTTCCGATGTTTTCTTCTTCCGCCTGTACAAAAATGTTCTTAAAGTGATCACTGATACAATTAAGCTATTGCATCACAATGAAATCAATATATGGCACAGAGATCTGCTCATTTGTTGTGCATTTTCAGTTCTCAACAGCAAGAGTCTCCAACTTAATCAAATTTACTTTTTTCCGAAGTGATTACACCAAGACATTTCTGGTGTATTTCAAACACTCTTGGAGTACCGCTTCGAAGGTTGAGTAAAGGAAGTGTGTTTCCGAAAGAACTGTGTCCAACTTGCTTTCATAAAATGTGCATGCACAATGCGAGAAATATGTATGCATGGACACGCTTTTATTGTTGACTTGCATATTTTTTGCCTCTGATCTCTTGACAATTATGCAAATTCTGTTATCCATGTTATTGACTGTTCGTCTCAAATAATGTATTTGTTTCACAATAATACAAATAGTCATAGTAACCCTATCGTCACTTTGAAGTCCTTTATGCTCTGTTGTAATAGTCCATTGCAACTAAAACTTGTATAGTGTGCATACACACTTTCACAGTAGATATCTATTTAATATATTTCAAAATCTGACCAAAAAAAAAACAGTAATATGTAGTATGATGTTCTGTAAACAGATGTGACTCACGTACATTATGATAGCTTTGCTAAGTTACAGGTAAATCAACAATGAACAAATGAAGCTAAGATTACCGTATGATCTTCTGTAAACAGATGTGACTTACATTACGTTATGCTACCGTTGCGTCGGTCCTGGTGGTGTAGTGGTTACCATACTTGCCTCCTACACCCAAGATCGCGGGTTCGAACCCGGTCAGGACTGATGGATTTTTTCGGGCGTAAAAATCGTAAGTATGGCTTCCTTCGGAAGGGAAGTAAAGCCGTGGGTCCCGTGTCGTACATTTACGGCACGAAAAAAAACCTCAAGCCTGAAAAAGAGGCCTCTGAGCAAAATTTGTCGGCCGTTTCACGCCCTGAGTTGAATGGGACGCAGATGACCTGAGCTGTTAAAGAGCGTCCATAAATAAATCAATCAAAAAAAAAAAAAGCTACCGTTGCTACAACAAACTGGAGCCAAAATTATCGTTTCAACAGCGGAAAGCAATTTTGAAGTGGTATTGGAAAATGTTGTTGAACTTCAAAGGCAATGGAGACGTGTGTACAGAACAGAACTGCCAACGCGAGTAACAATTGAACATATTTGAGACAAATTTGAGACTCGTGGCACCGTACGCGATGTTCACAAGGGCAGATCTGGGAGACCTCGCACAGCAACAAGCCCCGCGTCCCCAGCTATGGTTTTGGAACCTTTAGAGCACTCACCGCAGAAATCTACAAAACAATGGTCACGTGAGTCTGGGTTAGCAGAACCAGCGTATGTCTTATTATTAAAACAGAAGAGTTGAAAGTTTTCATCCCAAGACTTTTGCATGCATTATATGAAGATGACGCTGAAACGGCATGTGCTGTAATCGCTAAGGACACTTTCGCAAACGTTGCTCAATCAGTAGTTCAACGTACTCAGAAGTGTATCGATGGGTACTTTGAGCAACGGTTGTAACTGTAAAAGCCTGAGATGATTAGTGCTCATCATTTTCTGTTTGTGTGAATTCAGTTTTGTTATGTTAACACAGTTTGTTCTTTGCTTGAAGTGTGTATACATTTTGGCACCGTCTTTTGTGTTTTTCTATTTATGTATATAATTTACTCAACAACATTTCGTGAAGAATACGAAACTGCCACGACGCTGGACCCAGCATGGTTCTCAGAGCATTAAACGCCTCTTGCCATAACTTTCAGAGGCACATATCTTACACTTTGTAACATCCTTCCTTGCCTTCTGAAGATGCATATGCCATTGGCGATGCTGCGGCAAGTATGGAGGGAACTCGAGTATCGCACTTATGTGTGCCATATGATCCATAGTGAGCACAATGGACATCTGCAGAAGTCTTTCACAGTTACTGTTTCTGTTGTATTCTGGCAAATTTTAAAACATTAGTGTAGTGAAATTGTAAGCTCTAATCTTTTTGACAAGAAAGCTAATAACTTTATGTTTTGTCATTCGTTTTTGGAATCAGAGATCAGAAACAAATACCAAATAGCCTCGAATCACAATACCGCCATGATAGAGAGAGATAGATAATCATCGTAAAATATACATAATACGCAACATGCGGTCCTTGTGCTCAAGTCGGTCCTGGTGTGTAGTGGTAACCATACTTCTAAACCCAGATCACGGGTTCAAACCCGACTAGGATCGATGGATGTTTTCGGGTGTAAAAATCCTAAGTATGGCTTCCTTTGGAAGGGAAGTAAAACCGTGAGTCCCGTGTCGCACATTTACGGCACGAAAAAGAACCTCAAGCCTGAAAGAAGAGGCCTCTGAGCAAAATTTGTCGGCCGTTTCACGCCCTCAATAGAATGGGACGCTGATGACCTGAGATGTTAAAGAGCTTCCATAAATAAATCAAATCAATCAAAAAACTTGGACTCGAATCTTAAAAGGCAGTTGTTAAACAGTGAAACATTTTTTCCTACTTGCTTTCTTTTGTGCTGACAGTAGATTTCCTTCAATTCTGATCAATATAATATCTTATTTTTATTCACATCCACAGCATTAATATGATGAGAAATGCGCGAAGCCTTAATCCTTGTGCTGGAAATTATTTGGAAGCGAGAAGTTGCAAGAAGCTGTCGAGAGTTCTTATTTACATGTCGTGTCTTGTTATATTTGACAAAATGTTTGGGTCCCTTGTCCCGCCTTAGGCAGTTTAGGGCTTATGCGGAAGCTAGACTGACTGGTCTGTTTGTGGAGGGAAGAGGTTTCATCAAGGCTGCCGGAGCAAGGTCAAATCGGGCATTTCTTCTTCATCAAAGCAAGGGCCGCCTTATTGAAATAAAAAAATATTAGCTCACGGCCATTCATTCTGTTGTCTGCTTGTACTCGACCTGGTTGTCACAAACATTTCTAGGTACTCAAGGATGTGTGTTACTAAGGATTTCATTGTCAATCAAACTTCGTAAAAACTCCTTTTAGATATACCATTAGTGTATCTCTATTGTGTACATTACTAGCTTAAAATTATACAAACTAAACCTCCAAACTATCTAATGCTTTATGGGACAATCGTCTGCCTTTCCGTGTCTGTATTTTCCTATTTCTTATTCTCTCAAACTCCGATTATTGGACTCTAAATATTTCATCCGCTACATCCATAGCATTTACTTATCTAGATTTGCTAGCAAACGAAGATACAGACACGTTATTTCCTCTATGTAAGAAAATTAGACACCCAGGAAGTAACAGCTATTAAACCTCTTTTTATATGGCCATCCAAGTTTTTAGAAATTCTGTGGTCAAACTTGAACGTTTAGCGGTATCATACATCCTTAATAACAGCTTTAAGCGTCATTGTGAATTGAAGGTTAGAATGATTTTTTTGCCACGTGCTCTTGTAACTAGAGCGGCCATTGATGTTATCCATCAAGCAAGCAGGGAATAAATTTGTATAAGCATTAAAATTACCTTAAAATATAAAAGGCATTTACATCTTTCTTATGCGACATAAAGTGTAGCATTTAGGTACAAATGTTATTCTCCAGTTCGTCTAAGACGTCCAGATTTGTCTTGTACGCTTTATATTTTAATACTCCCCTGAGAAAATCACAAGGCGTTATAACTAGGGGACTGGACACCAAAACCTTGCCTAGGTGCGGCTATAAATAAGATTATAATGAAGCGTTATTCAAACAAATAGGCTTCACAAGACTGGTCTTTACAGAGAATAAAAATTGAAGGACGTTGTGATTCTATAGGTTATTGGTATTGAGGCGGAAGAAGCCTCTTTATCACCTGTTTCACTCCCTCCCTTAACATTATTCATTAACGCTACATACGCTAAAATGAGATGCGTATGTGCTTCTCCATAAATACGGCGGGCTGCTTTATGTTGTACAATACCTGGAAAAGCCCCTAAATGTCTAGTATAAATTAAAGAAAATAGGAAAAGGAAATGTTCCTTAAGCACAAGTACGACTATATCTTACTTACATATTAGGTTAACAAATTAGATCACAGTGAAAATCCTCAAGCTATAATGTCTCTTGGCTATCGAACTCTTAACAGGCGTGAAAAAAGAGCAGGTTAACATTATCAACTCTGTAGTTAGTTACGAGTATGTTAATACTAGGAGTAGGTTTAAAGCACGCGTCGAAAAACATGAATGGCTAAACCAGGATATACGAGTAGGTTATGATACCCTACGACTTGATTGTAAGCAGCTTTTCCTGTTCACGACACGTTTGCTTGCTATACATGCACTGCAGACATCCAGCCTGCCAAGCCTACTACGTCGCCATTAGCCCAACACTTAATCCAGACTCACCCAAGATTTGTTAATTGTTTTCTACGGTGTGTTAGTAACAGCGGCCTTCAAGGTAACTTTTTTTTTTTTTTTTTTTTTTTTTTTGCATCCGTGTGCTTCTTCGCCTCGCATGAGGCGCCTTAGTTTTCACGTACTGTAATCAGTAATAGTCTAATTTTCTTAGTATGAGTCTATTTGTATAGTTTTAAACATATAAATTTAAGAAAATCCATTTTTTCATTCCTGTAAGTATAACTATTCCTTGCAACTAGGCACAGCCTTGCATTTGATATTTACGTGTAGGTATAAAAAGTATTCTTTTTTGCTGTAAATTGATATTTAAGTGTGCAAATATTTTACTCTCAGTGTAAATAAGTTGTTTTAGATGGTTGATTCACTGTAAGAGAATGTTGTGTAACTTATATTTGAACATATTTTCTCTATCAGGATATTTTACAACATATCCCAACGAGAAATCAGATTTACTTTGAATCCAAACTAATTAATTTTGCACAATGGTTGGTTTTTATTCAGAGCTACTCGAGACATGCTTGGATGGCCGGATATCTATTAACTCCTACGGACAAGTAAACATATATGTATGTACCTATGTCTTTTTACTAACTATTGTATGTGGAAGTGGATTACGATCCGAATGCATATCATTAAATAAAGATCTGAATGAATTTCTTCTACCTCCCCCCCCTCTCCGAAGAAATGATATGGGCTAATGAGTCTTGTTTGCGTAAATAGGACATTACATTTCTCAGGTTCAAAAATTGTTGCAAACACATGCATTAGCTACGACGATAGAAGCGACATCAAGTGGATTCACTGAGAAGTGAAGCCAACTTGGAGATTGAAATATTTGTATCTAAAATACACATTCATTTTTTTTCTTTGTTTTTCTTTCCTGGTAACATAGTACTTTTTAATAATTCTGAAATAAATAACTACATTTTGAACACATTATTATTATTATTATTATTATTATTATTATTATTATTACATTCTCTTCTTTACACGAAGATTCAGTCGGAGCTAAATTGATGTTTTCGGATCAATCAGAAAATGTCATCCTTCCTAAGCAGAAAGAAGGGAAGTAAAATCGATGTTAATGTCAGCTGGTTTCCTCTACTAGCCATCAAAATGAACGGAATATACACATTAATTCCATGTGTAACAATTTTTCGAACTGATATTATTTTTATATATCAACTTCTGAAAAATAGATATTTCTACTTTAATCTCTGAATGTCCATTCCCATTAATGCATAACTTTGTTCCAGTTATTGCTCTAAACTTGATATGTTGAACCATGGGTGTTCAAGAAGCTAACAGAAGCCGCAAAACCGTAACCACTAAAATGCCTTCAGCAGGTTATTTGTTCTTGTTTATCAGCAGAATTATAGTTTGTAATGTTTTGTTTCAGAAAGCATTGAAGACGAAGAGCGGGCAGGTCGGCCCTTGGAGATACTCCTGAAAACATCCCTCTTGTGGAAGAAGAAATTATGGAAGACCGGCCGCTCAAAGCTACAGAAATAACAGCAAGGTTGGGTCTTTCTAAAACAACAGTTCTGAGAATTATTCATGAACATTTAAACATGAATAAGGTTAATGCAAGATGGGTGCGTAGACTCCTCAGTCCAAAAGCAGCAACAAGTCATCTGTTGTCAGGCATTTTCGGACCTCTGCCGTGGCAACGAGAGAGAAGTTCTGCAAACCATTGTTACGGGAAATGAAATTATGGTCCCATACTATGATCCATCCCTTGTCCAAAAGAGAATCAACGGAGTGGCGTAAACCTGGTGAAGCAAAGGTCAAAGTTAAACGTTAAAGGAAACTCTGGTTCTTGAGTTTGACAAAAGGTAGTAAAAGGTGCGTGGAAACGCAGAAATTTCAAATAGTGATTCTCTCGTGACTGTTCTTTTCGTTCTTGGTAGGTGGTAAAAGGTGCGAGGAAACGCAGAAATTTCAAATAGAGATTCTCTCGTGACTGTTCTTTTCGCTCTTGGTAAGAACCAGGTTGTCACGAAACATTTTATTACCATTATTTTAACTACATCTCTTCTTTACTTTTAAGCGGTTTCCAACACTGCCTGGGGATGCGTCTGTCTCATTTCTAGATTCTAAAATCTCACCAGTTTCTACAAACGATTTAGTATTATCGGTTGTCTATCAAAACGTGCATTTTCAGATAACAAACGTAAGAAAATAAAACTGCTTAATGAAGGAATATTGCCGCGAGAGCTTGAGAAAATATGTGATTGCAATACTTTTAACAAATTTCTGATACATTTCTGATGATTTCTGTATCATTGTGTTGGCAAGTTTCTCTAATTTATTCTGGTCTTCTCACTATACATATCGAGGTTCGAAGTCATGAGCTGGTAACCGAGTAACATGATATAATCGAAGATCTACTGTAGTATAGGACATAGCGTTCTTTACTTCGGAAGAAATACAACTTCAATCGTGAGCAAACCATAGTACAGAATGTTCCACTCGCTTTCGTCCCTAGTTTATCATTAGAACTTTGGACTAATGGAGGTAACATTTGACACAAACACACTTTATGCAGTTTCCCCCTGAATGTTTTCTTGCAGTTTCAACAGATTCCAGGGTTTGGTGCAATACACTTTCGCTTTCAGCAGGAAATCGGTTGGGATAAGAATAGATAGACGATCGTGGTGAACAGTGCTTAAAGATGACAGGATTTTTGAAAAGAAACAAATCTGAGCCGTGCGAACATAGAGGTTGTGACAGGTAGTCTCATTGTGCTGAAAATAGTACATTGTTCCTTTTGGTCCAATTGATTCACCTTATGGAAGATTTTTATGTATAGTGTCCACGTTTCCCTCGTTAACACCCGGAGAGACTGAGTGCTGCTCACGTACTTGTATAGCCATAGAGACTATGTGTAGCCAACAGGATTTAACAGTAGATAAGACTACGTGGAAGAGATGGGGGGGGGGGGTTACCTTTCTTTGTTCTGCCGCTGATTAACAAGAAGATCGTGGCAGTAATAAACTGCGGTATCAACTTTATATGAATGGAAGAAGATGGGACTAATAATACAGCTACGCGACAGGGCATATCAACTGCAATTTTTTTCATTGGGAATTGTATCTCATTCACAATATGAAAATTTTCGCTATCCCCTTAACTGGAACCACGCCTCGTCCGAGGAAAAACAGGTGTTCCCAAATTAGCATTGACAACTTTCTGGAACCAATACAGTTATTATATTCTGTTCATTGGGATAGTTCGATTGTTGCACAGCACCAACACAAAATGCATGCATTGTTTGATTGTTAAGATCGTTTATATGTACTTGTAGAATCCCTTCTCACAAGGTACCTCCACAAAGAGGTCTGAATTTGCTTTTACTTCCTGCGACGCTGCATCTGGCTATGCTCCGCAGACATGCTACAATGTTTCCTAGCACTGATAGAAAGGATTTTTCTGATGATTTTGGAACCCCAAACTGAGCGAAAAATTGTCTTTTTGATACTCCTTTATCGAGAGACAGCACATGGTCTGTTTCATGCTGCACCGCAGCAGTCGGCAGAGCGTCATCTAAGATGACATCACACAAAATGCAGCCTGCCAATACATAAAGGAAGATGCGGTTAATCATAGCCCTAAACCTAGGACGTCGGAATCGTAACCTTGGGGATTAATTTCCCCCTCCCCCTGAAAACGGCCGTTTTCTCCTTGAGCCCAACTATATACCTTAAGCTAGCGGAGAATGACTTGAGGCCCAAGCCTGTTAGGCATCTCTGAGACTGGTCGGAAGCTGAATGAGTAGCAAGTAATGAAGAAAGTAATGTTTCTACAACCTGAGAACATCATCATAATTTCCTGGCAAGTAAAGCCTTGTTACGGCTAGGTACTGCCTTAGATTTACCCGGCCAGGCTCCTGGCTGCTTCTGGCAAGGATAGGCCAGGTCCTAGGCTCAGTACTGCCTGAATACTTGTAGTGTGTAGTGGACATGCAATAGAGTTGGCTTATTCTCGCTTGCCCCGATGAAAGTGATGTCATCGACGCATGACGCACAATTTGCCTACTGCTGATGAGCCAGGTCATACTGTACTGTACGTACTGTACTATGCGAAACACAAAGACATGACGACTGTTGACGATGCGGTAACAACAGCACGGTCAGATGTATCACAGTTCTGTCAGTGTCCCGCTGCTACAACATATAAGCAATCGAACTGCATGTCATGCGCGATACACAGGCTAAGAATAGTGTCACATGTCTAGATGCTTCTCACATATCAAGGTATGTCCCTGTCAAATTTCACTGAATTAGGTTTGGAAGTTTAGGGGAAATCAGGGTCTTAGGTCATAGGTCGAGTGAGGTATCCGATACAATTTTATGGGCTCAAATAATATTTTTTTCTTTATCGTACACCATTTCCGTAACTAAGAATTGGAACACGTTCACGTGGAAAGTCGGGAGTTGTCGTACATTGCTACTGTTTGAAACTAAACTTTAAAAAATCTTACTTAATAAGTCCATTTCCGTTTAAATTTGGATAAATGTATAATGAAATTACCGCCTTCTATTTTACAATATTCAAGTTATTTTATCTCTTCTTGATTTTTAAGGTGTAGATTTATTATTCATTTTCATGCTTATGTTTATTTTGTTATTTTATGTATACATGTTTCATTAAACTTACAACCATTACTTTACTTTAGGTGGGCACAAACTGAATTTTTATTTGCACTTAAACCACACAATCTAGCTTTGAGTAATACATGTTTAATCACTAATGCTAGTTGTAACTGAATATTTATTACACTAGCTTTTACACTTCATTCGCGAATAAGTAATCCTGTATTATGCGTATTTGTAGTTAATGTTAATTTCAGATGTGTGGCCTAAATACAAGTGTTGATGTCATTCATAGTATTAATTATGATTGATTGAGTGAAAGAAAAGGGCTTATGGTCCCTAACCCGCAGTTAAAATAAAACTGTTCTATTCTATTCTAATCGAATACCCGGCCAGGACCGATGGATTTTTTCGGGCGTAAAAATCCTAAGTATGGCTTCCTTCGGAAGGGAAGTAAAGCCGTGGGTCCCGTGTCGTACATTTGCGGCACGAAAAAGAACCTCAAGCCTGAAAGAGAGGCCTCTGAGCAAAATTTGTCGGCCGTTTCACGCCCTGAGTTGAATGGGACGCTGATGACCTGAGCTGTTAAAGAGCGTCCTTAAATAAATCAATCAAAAAAAAAATCTAATCGAATACTTCTACGTTACACATCGCGACGATTCTCAACTTGCGGCCCGAGGTAAGAAAGGCTTAGTCAGAATAAACTTTGGTTGTTCAGAAAAATGTCCATAATTTTAACTGAAAAAAATTTAAGAGAAAAGGATTTTGGGTAAAAGTTATAAAATCTTTCTGATGAAAGGCGAGAAAAAAAAAACAAACAAAGTGTTACCTTATATATACGAAGGTAATTTATTCCTTGACAATTGCAAAATTCTGAAATTAAAGGACAGTTTAACATTACTGTTTTCTGATTAAAATAAGTGCATACTTTTCATATTCTTGTGTTGAATAATTTTATACCTATATGAGTTTATAGGTATTAAATAAATGATATCCCTTTTTAAAATAAAGATCACCTAAGCTGTTTTAGTTATAGATTCTCAGTAAATTACCTCCTTCTATGGCCACATGTATGAGCTCATTTTTGCTACTCTTGTGTTTTTAAAGGTTACAAAGAGCTTAACTCTTTGGACACTTTGTGGGCATTCGTTTTCCGTGGCCTCTTGAAATAAAGCATTAAAGACAGTAAAACTAACTATCTAGAACCACAGGAACTAAATGTTGGGGGTTTATAGGCACATTTACGCTGGCTCGGATTCTTAAAGGTCTGGAAATCCAGGAAAAATGACCCACTAGTAATGTTTCTGAGATTCAGAGAAAACGCTGAGCAGGTGCATCTCATTCACCCGCCTCAGGCAAAGATGCTTCAGTCATCACGCAAAACGCTGTCGCAACTTCTAAGAAGCTTCTTCCGCCTAAAGAAATAACAGACATTAGCATGAAAATGAAACGCTGCAGGTGATACCGGTAACGTTCGTGACTGTCTAATGAAAGTCCTGTATATGAATCAAAATCCGAAAGCCCAGCTGGAAACTTTTGAGAGAACAGCCAGAGCTCTGGAAATTTGTAATAATTGTCTGTTATTTTAGAGCTTTCACGTACTTTATTCCTTTAAGTGTGAAGTGCTCAATGTTTTTGAATATACATGCCAAACTTTTTAGGACACTAGAGAAATTAAATCCCAGGGCAAACCGAAATTAAGGGAACGACATCCTAACAGAAAACCAAGGAACATGTGGAGCTGAGAGCCATTAATAAATTGAGAAGCCAGACTGTCTAGAAGACGGGTCTCCTATTGCGTCGAAAGATCCATAAACTGTAGTGAAAGCTGTACTTGGGGTAGTAAAAAAAAAAGCAAGTACCCTGGTCCTTCAGGCTGGGGGTTATTCAGGAGGTTCATAACCCCCTTAAGTAAAAAACATGTTATTCTTTTGGGTAACGGACTAACACTGTTGATGACACCACGATAAGTAGAGAAGAAATACAGGTCTTCGGCAAGAGGTAGCCCTTCTCCTCCTATACACCCACACCACACATGAGATGTGTTCCAAAATAACCGAACTTTCTATCAAAAAGCTGTTGGTATGATTAGTTCTGACCTTAACCAGACCCTCCCCCCATTTGCTGCACAGTATTTCAGTCGGATTCACTTTGCAATAATGTTGTGAGAGTTCTGAAAATATTACAGATAGTTGTACATCATGAGCAGAGCATTAACATTACATTTTGCGGGAAACTTCACAAATCCTTTACCGAGACTCATGAGACGATGAAAGAAGTTTAATAATAATTGTTAAGGCCGTACTCATTGCTGTGAATGGTATAAAAGAAAAGTAAATCGTGTCTTATTTACATTTCACGACCTTAACACTTCTGTTGGGGCAGCCTATGACTAAATCTACCTGTCTGTTTGAGGAAGCTTTCATCAAATTTTTCAAGGCATTTTTGCACATAATCCATTTGCACCTTGTCTGCTAATTTGTGAGCTGCTGAGAGAAATGAAGTTCTCCATCCAGTATCTTTTGTCAATCAAATTTAGATTTCCTTGAATCTGAGCATTTTTTTTTTTTTTTTATTTGTTTTATTTCCGGACGCTCTTTAACATCTCAGGTCACCAGTCTCCTATTCAATTCAGGGCGTGAAACGGCAGATAAATTTTGCTCAAAGGCCTCTTCTTTCAGGCTTGAGGTTCTTTTTCGTGCCGTACATGTACGACATGGGACCCACGGCTTTACTTCCCTTCCGAAGGAAGACACACTTGGGATTTTACGCCCGAAAAAATCCATTGGTCCTGGCCGGTTAGAAAGCAAGTATCGTTACCGCTACACCACCAGGAACGACCTAATCTGAGCATAAGCGCACCGTGGATGTTCTGTTAACATGTGCTTTATTCTTGTGACTTTTCGTCCATTGTTGCTGTTGATATTGAACCTGTGTAATTTTCATGTGCAAGGAATGTAAGTTCTGCAAACCATCGATAAATATAGTACGAAGTGCAAACGTTTCCAATTCTATCTCTCACTTAAACCTACGTTAAATTCTTAGAATGCCAAGGCATGGAAATTCATTCGCTTCAGAACTATTCCGACTTACGACGCAATACCATTGCAATACAGTAAACAACAAAACACAATCTCGAAGCGCATTCAAATTGCAGATACTGCTGTCAAAACATCAATTAGAAAAACACTGGTGATTCATTGTGATTCATTCTCAAGGTACCGCTACGGGTGGCCGAGGTCGTTAAGGCGCGGACTCGTGAACGGGAAGTCTGGGTTTTGAATCCCGCAATGACCGTCCTCCCTGACTGAGGTTTTATCCAGGTTTTCCCCAGTTCTCATTAATGGCACATGTCAGGGAGGTAACCTAAACTTACATCTGGAACCCTTTCTTCCTTAAAAAAAAAAAAAACAAACAAACAAACAAACAAACAAAAAACTTTCTCAAAATATCATTTCATCTCGTGTATCATCAGCGTCCACCGCCTGTGACGCCTCAGAAGTAAAACCGGGCGTTAAACACCATTAAAAAATAAATCCAAAAACGTTCAAACTGTCTTCATTTGTCTGTTGGATCTTTGTTAATTGAAGCAACTAGAATTTCACTTATTTTCATCGCAATGGTGCAATAAAAGGCTGACAGAGATTATACATTAAAAACAGAAACGAAGAACGGGTACTTTTCATCTAGGAAATTGTATTCAGGTACAGTGATTTTTTTGAACATACTGTATATATGGTACATATATGAGATTAACAATAACAAGTTATATTATCTGTACTTCCATGCAGACTGAATTAAAGTTATGAGAAAATCATTACAAGTTACTGCATTTTTCTCTATTTTTACGCCTCTCAGTTGTATATCCCTTTCAGCAAACGTTTAAGTTTCCAACGTATCCAGAAAACTGCCTCTAAGATAATTTGTTTCAACGTTCAGTATTAGTCATATAATTTAATGTATGCAATGGCATGTTCCCCAGAGGAGCGATGAATGAATGTTCCACTTATATTGTCGCTATCATTTCATCACGCAGATAGCAGTTTTGCAATTAGTGAGCAATGATATACCAAGTACTGTAAAGTTTTGGCTTACCATTCATATATCTCGTTTCATTTTCTCTCGTTAATGAACTTTCTCTAAACATCGCTCCCCCATTTTTAATTTACTTCCAGTTGCTTTGTAATTACTGTTCGCCGATTCAGCAAAATGTCCTTAAAAACTGTGCATGGTGAAATTTAAAACCGTGTAAGCAAATATAAAGTTTTCTCCAAGCTGACTTCTAGAAATGAATACTCCATTTGCTTTTTCCTCACAATTGTGTTACATGAAAATTTCCTCGTTTTTGAAACTATAAAAATAATGTACCTATTATTTTTTAAAATAAGGACAACTCGATATGACTCATAACCAGCCAAAAAGTATGCTTCTGATGTTCGTTTTTCTTAGCCTTTACATTTGCACAAAAACACAACCAACATACCGCCACGGGTGGCCGAGGTCGTTAAGGCGCGGACTCTTGAGCGGGAGGTCTGGGGTTCGAATCTCATCAGGACCGTCCTCCCAGACTTGAGTTTTTTTCCAGGTTTTCCTCAGTCCTCATAAATGCCAAATGCCCGAAGGTACCCTAAGCTTAGGCCTGGAACGTTTTCTTCCTTAAAAATAAATCCTTTCCCAATATATCATTTCATTTCATTTATCACCAGAGTCCAACGCCTGTGGTGCCTCTGTAGCAAAAACGGACGTTAAACACTATTCATTCATACCAACTCAAAAAAAAAAAGCAAAATTAGCTGCTTCTGCTGGGAAAGCGATGGTCATCTCATTTTTCCATATTCAAGCAATGGTTTGACAGCATGATGTACCCTGCAGGCACAACTGTAACTGGGAAATACCACAGAGTTGTATCCTGAAAACTCTGCAAGGCCACGTTTCCCTGCAAACTAAATGCTGCACCACGATAATGCACGGCCGCACATTGCAAATGTTGCTAAACATCAAAGTGTAGCGTGCAGTGTGTTGCTCACCTTCATTATAATCCAGATTTTTTGCCCCGTGCGACTTTTACCTTTTCGCCAAATTGAAGAAACATCTTCGTGGGAAGTACTTCCATCACCAGATGCAATAGTGAAGGCAATTCTAAAGGACCTGTGGAAACGGTTTCCAGCGTATCTTTAAAAAAAAACAGGTGTATTGCATCTAATAGAGTTTACTTTACTTTGAGAAATATCTTCAAAAGTATGAGGATGAGTAAAAGCATTTTGTCCAAAAATAAATAGGGTCATTCTTTTGAATAGCCCTCATATATCACAAACTCGTGTTTTTGTTTAGCCGTGGTAGAATTCAGAAGGTTTTTCGTAGCGATATATCTGACCATACATCCTTTCTAGCATAAGTATTTTGATTACACAAAATGTCTCGAAGTACAAGAGACGCAAGAGAATTATCTCTAGAACGCTCAATATTCTCATAGAAGATACTCCTAAGAGAGAAAAAAGGTAAGAGAAAAGAAAAATTGGCTGTTTCTGTCCATCAGCCAAAAAGAAGAAAAATTCTTACAGATGTGATAAATCGGCGTGTTTGGAATGCACAAGGAAAACTTGCTGTGAATGTGCTTAAGCCAAGAAAAAGTAGAACATTTAGTAGAACATTTAGTAGAACATTTAGGTACAAATAAATTATCCTTTGCAGTTTTGCACATAGGCATATTTTAAGTATAGTGATTGGTTTTTTACTTATGGACGGTCTTTAACATCTCAGGTCATCAGCGATCCATTCAATTCAGGGCGTGTAACGGCCGACAAATTTTGCTCAGAGGCCTCTTCTTTCAGGCTTGAGGTTCTTTTTCGTGCCATAAATCTATGACAAGGGACCCACGGCTTTGCTTCCCGTCCGACAAAATCCAACAACCCTGGCCAGGATGAAACCTCCGATCTTAAGTTTACGAAGTAGCGTTCAGTGATCAACCGTTTATATATATATATATATATATATATATATATATATATATAAATTAACACTAATAATAAAAGAGTCACACTTGCAATTTCAAGTGTGACTCTTTCTCTGAGTTTTATCTTTATCTACTTTTATTATTAGTGTTAATTTGTTACATGTTTAATAGTGTTTCTTTATTTTTATGTTTCATTAATATTATATATATATATACACATACATACATACATACATACATACATACATATATAAACTATGCAATTTATTATAGTTATAGCGTGCTCACTGAAATGTGAAAGTAAAAACATTCTCTAAATTATTTATACCTATACAAAACGTGTACATATATTGTTAGGTATTTAGAATTGAAGGTACTGAAATTAAAATAGCAATTTATTTTTATTCCTTTTACGATGTAAAATCTTATGCATTCTCATTACTAAGATATCATATCCATGTTAGTATTACAGAAACACTATGTCCTAGTTAAAGGGTTAACCAGACGAAGAATATAAAAGTATATTTAAAACTGAAAAACAACGAAACAAACTTTTATGACGGAAATGCAGCAATGTCGTGTTTTCAAAAATTATGTAATAGATTTAATCACACTATTCTATTCTTAAATTGATATCCATACGTAAGAAGTAGGCCGAATAGTAGTGGTAATAAAGTACCGGAGTTTCTTGACCATGGCACAAGATTGTTCACCATACTCTGTTCGCTTTCCGTACCGTAGTATGAAAGAAAGAAGATTACCCAGGTACTCATTTTGACAGCAAATTGAATTAACCTGTAATGACAGAGCAAAGAAAAAGAAAAGTCCCACCGCTAAACATTCCGGATCTTCCCGTAAGCAGTCAAACGCCTTACTCCAAAGCTTCCCTAACTTCATGCTTTAACCCGTTCAACTAATATTATGGGAAGGCAATGGAGAAATTGCAACAAAAAATGGGGATATATATTACATACAGAGGGTGCCAAAAATGTATACACACTTTCACAGTAGATATCCGTTTAATATATTTCAAAGTTGGACCGAAAAACAACACTAGTGTATAATATGATGTTCTGTAAACAGATGTGACTCTTATACATATGATACCGTTGCAACGTAACAGGCAAATCAACAATGAACAAATGAAGCCAATATTATCGTATGATGTTCTGTAAACAGATGTGGCTCACATTACATTATGCTAGTGTTGCTACAACAAAATGGAACCAAGATTATCGTTTGAACAGCACAAAGTAATTTTAAGTGGTATGGGAAAACCGAGAATGTTGTTGAAGTTCAAAGACAATGAAGACGTGTGTACAGAACAGAACCGCCGTTGCCCTTCTACCTATGGGGAACTCATAAGGATGTTGTATACCGTAGAAAACCAGCTACACTGGCAGCACTTCGGGAAGAAATTGAAACGGCATGTGCTGCAATCGCTGAGGACACTTACGCAAACGTTGCTCAATCAGTAGTTCAACGTACTCAGAAGTGTATCGACGCCGATGGTGGGCATTTTCAGTAACTGTTGTAACTATAAAAGATTAAAATGATTAGTGTTCATCATTTTCTGTTTGTGTGAATTCAATTTTGTTATGTTAACACAGTTGCTTGAAGTGTATATACATTTTTGCCACCCTCTGAATATATATTAAGCTTAAGCTCTCAAATTTGAAAATATCTGTCCTATTTTTCACTTCAGATATTTTTATCGAGTGTTGTGACAATTAAAAGGTCATATGTAGGTGGATGTGGTCATTTCTAGAGCCTAAAATGCAGAAGGTATTTCATATTTTTAGCATCAAGTTGATAATGGTTTGGTCCTTTATAGTTGTCAAGGTAAAAAAATAAATAAATCCACTGTAAAACTTCCACAGTATTTGGAGTAAATGTCTATACAGAGTTTTGTGTCGATGTAGTAGTCACTTCAACAGTGATGTTATCAACTTTCCTGCTCCACATTTTGTGAATTCTGGACACGGGGGAGAGAATGGGTGCATTCTTAAAATAATGAAGTCTTAAGATTATTCCAGAACTACTAAAAGTGAGAGTTTTAAATGTATCAGATAAAGAAGCTCATGAACATCTCGAGAGGTAGATTGTTTAGGAGAGAAATATCATTTTTGTGGATAAATTATTATAAAAGAAGCTTACTATAGTGTGTTAAAAAATAAAAATGATTATAAGTGACCAAACGTAAAAACAATTTATTTCGTAACGTTTTCCATAATGCTGGACTTAAAAGGGTCCTCATGTAGTAAGCACCACAGAGTGGGGATTAGATGTGCGACTTCTGGAAAGCATGGTGGCATGCACCTGCTAGGGCTGACGGCAAGCTGTTTTATGAAAGCTTTACACCCAATATTCGTGACTAGTTTTTTTTTAACCGTGCTAGCGTGACCTGGTGGTTAACAAAACCGCTTCCTACCAGCTACAAAAACACTTCATATTTCTTACAGGGAATGTTAACAGAACTTTGACTACTCTTAAAATAGAATAAAAAGCGTTTTAAAATAACGGGCTAAAAATTACAAAATTATACCTAACTTTTATTCACCCGGAAATCTAAGCAAGATTTCCTCAAAGCTTTATACTGTAGGAAATGCATCTACTGGATATCATTTCAATACACCTCAGGTCGACTTGGTTTTTAGTGGTAATCATACTTGCCTCCTAAACCCAAGATCGCGGGTTCAGTCCCGGACAGGGTGAATGGATTTTTTTCTAGCGTAAAATTTTTAAGTATGGCTTCCTTCGAAAGGGAAGTAAAGCCGTTGGTCCCGTGTTGTACATTTACGGTACATAAAAGAACCTCAAGCCTGAAAGATGAGCAGAAGTTACCGACAGTTTCACGCTCTGAATTGAATGGGACGCTGATGTTAAAGAGCGTCCGTAAATAAACCAAATGAACAAAAATCAACAATCCAAAGGAATGTCATCACGGTACAAGATCGTGAACCACTCTGAAAGCAATGAAGTCCTGCTTGAAATAATCTTCATTAATTTGAAGCCTATGGTATACAAATTCTAAATCAATTGATGTTTTTCTTCTTCTTCAGGTATTTGAAACATATTTCTTGAGACAGCAGCTAGTACGGTAAATCCATATGTTGAGACAATCGATCCACATGCTTCTGGTTAAAGTTAAAGTGAGGTACATCTTCGTTTATTCTTATTTTGCTAATAATGTTTCATTCTATCCCATGCTCTGGATAATGTTGAAATTAAGTCCTATTCCTTATACCTACACCCGACCCAAGATTCAAATTTTACTTCTGTACAAAATGGTTTTGATAAACACTGTTCCTTAATTTTATCTATAACGGCAATAATTTAAGGTTTAGCATTTTTAATGAAAAAGTTTGCCCGATACAAAGTACTTTACATATCTACATAGATCGGGAAGTGAATGGACCAATCAAAATGAAATCGAACAAGTAATCTTACAAATTAGTAATACCTTGAATCTTTATATGGAAAGCGGGTTAAGAGATAGAAATATAAATGTGAAGGCTGTTTTTAATTCCATTGCTTTTCTCATTTTAATGCTTATATTTGTGAAAAACCAGCCCCGTTGGAACAACATAAACCCTAAAACGCTAATGCCAGACACTTAAAAACAAAGTTGACATTATAGCCGATGGTATACATTCTATAAATGTGTGAGCCATGTTTAATATAAAATTCCAACAGTGGCATTTTTCAGTTAATTAATATTTACAAACGCTCCTATGATAAATAGTAAAAATAAAAATATCGGTTTACTGTTTTTTCTTCTCGCTCTCTCTGACAAATGTTTGTTAATATTATTTAGAATATTCCAATGAGAAAAACTCCCCCCAAAAAATCTGAAATTATATTTGGAACACCCGGGTTGCGTTAAAGTAAGTCGCGAGGAGTAAAGCGATTTATTTCTTCACTCCTTTGCCTTAGAGCATAAATTAAAAAGTTATATTTACAATTTTACCATTAATTTTTTGTTATGCAGTGTATTTAAATATACAAAAAAATCCTCAGCTTGTACATGAATGACTATGTTTCACAAAGATTATAATTCACAAATATAACCTTTAATTATCTATTATTCATATTCCATTTTAGGGGCTCCGAAAGCTATATCTTTATTTAAAAAAAAAAAGACAGCTTTAATAAAATACGGTAACTGATGAGTTTTTGTATGAAAACCATCAGATCTAGGGATGTCATATTTCACAAAAAATATGCATTTATATACTTTTTTTTTTTTGAGTAGTGTTTAACGCCCGTTTTTACTACTGAGGCACCACAAGCGGTGGACACTGATGATACACGAGATGAAATGATAAATTGGGAAAGGATATATATATTTTTTTAAGGAAGGAAGCGTTCCAGGCCTAAGTTTAGGTACCTCCCCGGCATTTGCCAGTTATGAAGACTGAGGAAAACCTGGAAAAAATCCCAGTCAGGGAGGACGGTACTGGCGGGATTCGAACCGCAGACCTCCCGCTCACGAGTCCGTGCCTTAACGACCTCGGCCACCCGTGGCGGTGCATTTATATACTGCACAGTATAAATATGTACCAGTGAAATGTACAAAATGTGATATCCAGTATTTTATTTTTTTTTTTTAATTTTCCGTCTGGTTTCACCTGGAATCCCCCCCCCCCAAAAGGGCAATTGTTGATTTAGTTTATTTACGGATGCTCTTCAACATCTCAAGTCATCAGCGTCGCATTCAATTCAGGGCGTGAAACGGCCGACAAATTTTGCTCAGAGGCTTGAGGTTCTTTTCTTTTCTTTCTTTTTACTCCCGAAAAAATCCATCAGTCCCGGCCGGGAATGAACCCGCGATCTTGGGTTTAGGAGGCAAATATGGTTACCACTAGACCACCAGGACAGACTCCAAATAGGCAAGACCTTGACCTTATGTTAGCAGAGATGAAAATGTTATGAAAATTTAGATGTGTTTTCTCTGTTCTTAGATCTACAAAGCAAAGTTTTCCCCTATGCGATGCTTCTTTATGTCACAGCTTCGAAGAGCACATTTTTTCGCAGTCATAAGAGCCTTGTTGGTTCAAAGAGCATTAAAAATGAAGAAGAGACTATTTTTTCTATTTCAGTAACTATTATTAACAAAAGAGTCGATTAAATTTCTAATGTATGACACCCTCAAATGCACATCCTATCCTTGAACGTATAAAAGCTGACAGTACTCGGCAAAGTGCACTAAAGCAGCTCCTAGGACCATAAAGGGAAAGTTATCCTGACATCCTTGCTGCTTCCTAATACGGTAGAATTAGTCAGACTTCAGATACAGGTTACAGATGAGGGGAAATACACATGAACACTGTAATTAACAGCTTGTTGTCGCATTTTTAGTTATCTCAAAATCGAAGTGGAATGTGGTCGCCTTTTTAAAACTCGCAATTTTTAAGCTGTCATTGTTCTCAACCTGTTTAAAAAATGTATAACACATGTTTTTGACACTGTGCCACTAGTTGCGTCGACATAATCGTTAGCTCATTAAAAACACGAAACGCAATCATCACTTACAGAGGACGAACTTGCAGCCCAAAATAAATGCAACATTTAATTAAATTAATACGGTTATAATCGAGGATAATAATTAATGTAAATATGATCTGATGCATGTGTGTAATTTGTTTTAAGGGTATTGTATTCATTTAGATAACACCTGTGCTAAACCTGTAACAGAAGGTCATTATGTATTGTGTGAAAGTACAGGATACAATACCGAACTGCTCGTTAAGCTATGGAATGTGCCATATTGAAATTTGCCCCAGTGGAATTTTAAACGGTTTGACCAGAGAAGAAGGTAACCTTTTGTTCTAGTACGAACTCGTTTTTTGAAAGGATTTATGGAAGACAATTTGCCAACCCGAGACACAGAATATGCCTATTTAACTAGCGCAGAGAGAAGTATTATTTCAATAGGTAATGGTAACGATGCATAATGACAATAAGGGAAGAATTCTCTCGAGAAAGGAATACATGCCAACTTTAGCTGACAGCATATGTTTTAAAGCCCTTTTAACAGTAACATTTAGTCAAGTCAACAGGTTTCTGACATAACTTTAAAAACAAATAAATGCTTCTTCTTTTTGGCCGAGACGTGATTTATCGCGATTTCATTGTGGGTAAATCTGAAAGGCTAGAAAAGTGAAGGGATGTCAGATCAGAAAAGTTTCCGAATATTTATGGCAGGAATGGTTGGAGTCGGAGGAAGGAATAGTAAGAGCTAATTGAAATAAGGGAGCGTAAGAATAGATAATCAGAATCGGAGTGTGCGAAGTCTGTAATAAAGGAATAGTTAGTAGTCAGTTAAAGTGGTCGGCGATCGTGAACCGATAAACACTATCTAGAAGTTAACTGAGATCTCCGAAATATTTCCAAGCCAATACGAACAGTTCGATATTCTTATAATAACAGTGAATAAGTGGTTTCAACTGAAAACTTCAGGTTTTTGGGGGGGGGGTGTTTAACGTATTTAACGCCCGTTTTCAGAGAGAGAACGTTAGAGTTTCTATGTAGCCTGCTAGATTTCTGACCCTCCCCTCTGGCTCAAACGAGTCACAAAATGCCAGAATTTCCCCAAGATACAATATTCCTAATCCCAAAGCAAAGAGGCATCCAACCAATAAAGTAAATAATCACTTAATTTCCTCCTCCTTATCTCACGAGTAACGACCGCATCCCCCATACGGCCCCAAATAATGCCATTGTTGAAAATACTGCGACAGCAGATGGATTTTTCACAGAGTTCTCGAGGTCTTTGTCTTCTGTAAAAATGCAGTTTTTTTATCAACTCTACTAAAATGGAAAAGTCACTGCAGATAGCATGATGACCTGTAGAAGCATCGGCTTGATCCAGTTCTCAGGAATAAAACGGTCCTCTGATCAAAATACTTCGACTATGTTTATGATTCAGAAAGGTACCAAATCAATGCCGCGCTGGCAATCATGCCGTAAACTGAGGTGATTAGACGCATCAAGTGTTTTTAAATTGTTCCTTTAGTTATTGCCGATTAGGCATATGAGACTAATCTGTTTCAGATACCCCAAGCAATGTTTACAGGAACCGTGCAATAAGTAGCACAGTTGGTGCGATAGTATTGTCGCTGCGTTCATTGTGTACTGGTGACTTGGCGTTATAAGCAGGGTCTGAAGGCTAGTGGATTCATGAAATCTCTTGCTTGCTAGTCTCCGAGTGGCTGGCCAGTCCCGAACGACAGCGGAGAGAGCCGGACTCCTCAAATCGAACGAGAGATTACACTGGGGAATATGTTCATATTCAGTCTCATTTGAAATCGCCATTATAACCTCATAAATCTTATCTTGACAACTATTCACGCTTAAGAATACAAATTTGCACATAATAAAAGATTGGTAACACAGATATTTTGGCTTTTCCAAACTCAAATATATGTTCTTCTGAACAATGTGTCGGTCCTGGTGGTGTAGTGGTAACCATAGTTGCCTCCTAAACCCAAGATCGTGGGTTCAAACCCGGCCAGGATTCATGGGTTTTTTTCGGGCGTAAAAATCCTAAGTATGGCTTCCTTCGGAAGGGAAGTAAAGCCGTGGGTCCCGTGTCGTACATTTATGGCATGACTAAGAACCTCAAGCCTGAAAGAAGAGGCCTCTGAGCAAAATTTGTCGGCCGTTTCACGCCCTGAATTGAATAGGATGATGACCTGAGATGTGAAAAAGCGTCCATAAATAAATCAAATCCAAAAAATCAATGAACACTGTACATTTATTATGATAAATTACAGGTGAGCAATGGAAATATTTGTTCGTCAACGTCACATTAAGTAAACCAATAAATGCTTTACCACGCTCGTATTTATTCCTGAAAAGAAAGCTCTAAATACTTATGATTCCTTTGGGATTTGCTAACAGAATGACTTAAATGACATTACCTCACATTCGTGTGAATTTAAAGTTATTAGCACTAGCAGCAAGAGATTCCAACAGCAGCCGATTCTACTAGCAGCAAGAGATTCCATGAATCCACTAGCATTCAGACCCTGCTTGTAACGCCAAGTGTACTTTTGGGAGCTGAAGAGATGGCTAGTAAGAGGAATGAATGTGCTGATAACGCAATGGTATCAGAATGCTTTGTTCACGAGTAGCGCTCGTATCGTAAACAGAGCCTGTGCTTGTGCTATGATGTGTGTAGAAATAATTGACCACTTATAGGTTGAAGTTAATATGCATTTCCTAACTTTGGCACCTCTCCGACGAATGGTGTGCATTGTTCATGAGTAGCACAAGCGTTTGGCTTAAGTTTTTTTTTTTTTTTGAGTAGTATTTAACGCCCGTTTTTACTACTGAGGCACCATAAGCGGTGGACACTGATGATACTTGCGATGAAATGATAAATTGGGAAAGGATTTTTGAAGGAAGGAAACGTTCTAGGCCTAAGTCCAGGGTACCTGCCTGGCATTTGCCAGTTATGAGGACTGAGGAAAACCTGGAAACACCTCAGTCAGGAAGGACGGTCCTGGTGGGGTTTGAACCCCAGACCTCCCGCTCACGAGTTCGCGCCTTAACGACCTCTGCCACTGTGGCGGTTTAAGTTAATATGCTTAAATTTTCTTAAGTTAATAACGAATTAATAAAATATAATTGGATATTCTCTTTCTGCAATTTCTATTTGCTGCGCTTATTCGCGGGACTTTCTTGATCACTAAATAGCATTCATCTATACAGTAGCGTATCACATTCATGCCACAATCATCCAAATTCACGTTCTTGTGCTCTATGTTTTCTTAGAGTAGACAGAGAGACTGCCGGCTTCAACCCCTTCTCTTCTTATCCTGTTAATTCTGTTATTCTCATTGGAATACCGGTAGAGTGGGACACACGAAAGTTTGACTGTTTTAAATTGTGTCCTATCTTACCCTTGCTTCGACTCAACATCACACGTAGCGATCACTTTCTTCCCATTCTCGTACTTCATAAGGTTTTTTTTTCTCTCGTTGTTATGTTACATTATTTGTATCTATATATAATTAACAGATCAATACATGTGTGAAACTGTACACTAGCACTTACTAAACCAGCAATGTACTTCACGTTCACTATTAATATAATGCACTTGTTAACGCAATGGCGCTAAGAAATAGAATGGACCGCCGTGAAGTATTTGAATAAAAGAGACGAGGGTAGGTTCATGTGTTTCCAGTCTTGCCGATATGGATTATCGCCTTCACAAAACCCTTATTTGGTATCATAAAAGAACTTACTACAAATGAAATTAGACAGCGATTGGACGGTGTATGTGGGGAAGCATCCCTCTCATATTCTGCCGTAAAAGAATGGGCTAAACTTTTTCGAAGGGGTAGAGCACGCATTAAAGACGAAGGGCGTGCAGATCGGCCCTTGGAGGTACTCACTCCTGAAAACATCGCTCTTGTGGAAGGAGAAATTATGGAAGACCGACGCTCAAAAGTCACATAAATAGCAGCAAGGTTGGGCCTTTCTTAAATAACAGTCCTTTGACTAATTCATGAACATTTAAACATGAATAAGGTTAGTGCAAGATGATTTCTCTCCTCAGTCCAAAAGCAGCAACGAGGTATCCAAAAGAGAATCGATGGAGTGCGTAATCTGGCGAAGCACGCCTCTAAAGGCCAAGGTCACTCAGTCAACCAAGAAGATGATGGCCACAATCTTTTGTGACTGTGAAGGAATACTCTTCATTGACTTCAAGGAGAGGGATACCACAGTAATTGGGGAGTACTATGCTGGCCTACTGCACAGACTACGTGCTTCCATCAAAGAGAAAAGGCGAGGAAAACTGAGTGGTGGTGTGTGCCTTCTTCACGACATCGCGCCTGTGCACTCAGCCCTTGCTGTGAAGAAATGTCGCTTCAAGGAGATCGGCCATCCCTCCTACAGCCCAAATGTAGCTCCCAGTGACAATTTCCTCTTCTCAAAACCCAAGAAGAACCTTCGAGGAAGGAAATTTAAGTGAGACGAAGAAGTGATGAATGCTGTTTGTGCCCATTTTGCAGACAAGACTTCTAACTATTGGGGGGGGGGGGTTAAAAAGTTAACTCAAAGATGTGAGACGTGTATTGCAATAAAGGGTAGCTAAATTGAATAGTGAAATATAGTTTTTTGTCTTTATCATGACTAAAAATGGTTAAGCCGGAAACTTATGCACCTACCCTCGTACAAACTTAAAACTATAATCTCCCCAGAAATTTGACTTCACCAAGCTCACACACTACCTTAGTGAGTGTCAGCAATGTGCTGTTTTTCCTCTTGGCGCCTCATTAAGGCAGGGATTCCCAGGGTTCAGCACTCAGAGCACTATTTTTATGTTGTACGTTAACGACATTACTAAAGAGATAAAACACTCCACTTACCGCCTATATGCTGATGACTGACAACTCTCTTTCACACCGCGCCCCGTTTTCATTGACGCCGTGACTAGTAAATGAAGATCTAACCTTCACTTTCTTCTGGACACAAACATTTGGACTAAAACTGAAACCACCTAAATCTCAGGTTATAGTCCCGCGACATAAACGTGCACTACGTGAAATAAACTCAAACGCTGTAGTGCCCACCATTATAAACAGCAATGCCATTAATTATACTACCACGGCAAAAAAAAAAAAAAAAAAAAAAAAAAAAAAAAAAAAAACTTTTTATATACATTTTTATCTAGAATGATGCATATAGGTATCCACAAATTCAATAAAATATTTTCTTTGTTTCAAACATTGAAACATATAGCAAAATGTCTACCTTTCAATCTCAAGCATATGTGCTGGTTATGCCTTACTTTGATTGTTGTGATATATGACTTTACTGCCTACAACCTCACTCAGAGTGTTATTTCCTTCCAGAATCTGGAACTCCCTTCCCACTGAAGTCAGGGATTATTGGGTAATAATGCAATTATTAACTGTCATCAAGTCAAATATAGTTAGCATCTTATTTCTTTTCTTCTTCTTCCTCTTCTCCTTTTCCTCTTCTTCTCCCTGTACTTAAAAATTATTGAAGAGCAATGGAATTGTAAAGCGACCTTTGTCACTTTCTAACTTTATTAAAACTATGTCATATTTACTTGAAGTAGATATCTTTAAATTTTTTTATGTTTTATTTACTGTCGCTTTGACTGCATTGGTCTTCTGGCTACCTCTGTAGTTGTGGACTGAATACTATAGGTGTAAGTCTGTAAGGATGAATGAATTGAAATGAAATGAATTAACAATGGCGCAAAAAGCTAGAAGTCTTTGGCGCCTTAAAGGTATCTGGCATTCACCTTCTCAGAGTAAAGAAAAACTTCGAAAAAAATCCTTAACCAGACCGGGATTCGAACCCAAGAACTCGGAATTAGTAGTCTCAAAAGCTACCACTTGACCATGAAAGAAGCCATCTTTAATTTCTCTGTATATGATCTCTGTATTTTATATAACTATGTATATTGTATTCCGTGTTATTCGCCTGCTAGAGTGAAAGAGAAGGTCCATGGCTCTTGCCAAGTAAGTAAATGAATAAATAAAAATAATAACTTTTAAATGTTGTAATAAGATTTACTTCATTAAAACATGGTAATTAACAATACTAGAGTACCGTGTTGTAAAACAAATACCTTGTTCCCTTAAGTGCAAAATGAGTTAAATAACTTAATGACAGAACTAATCTTGTAACAGCAAACTGCGACTGAATAAGACCCATTAAAATATCTTCTGTATCTTGGGATTTTTTTAGTATTAAAGTTTTTAATATCTTTCTAAGATTATCAAATCAATTTGATCAATCAGTTCATTTGTTATACAGGAAATTTCTGTACCTACATTATATCAGAGACCTTTATAGGGTTCAACCCAATGTTTTGCGTTATAGTTTCAATTTCTACGTCCTTTCATGTTTATTTAATTTGCTTAATACTTTATTTGCAAAAACTTGTCTCCCCTATATATCACTCTTAATACCACGTTTGTTTGAGATAATATAATATATCAAAGCGTAGTCTGGCAAGCACATTGTTTCCCATTATTATTATTATTATTATTATTATTATTATTATTGTTGTTGTTGTTGTTTCCCCCTTATTTACTAAGCACAGCAATATTTATTCTCATCATAAATAATTATATAATATTTTATTTTCAATACGTATAACATGGAAATAATTCAGCTATTTCACTTATAAAAGTACAGCTTGCTTCTCATAAGTATATAAATGTTACATCTGCATACACGAAAATATATTAGCAAATTTATTATTCGACTGCTAACAAAACTGGTTACGCCCCCTTCATTGTGCGTTTATTTTTACGAAAGGGAAAGTTGTTAAGATTTTAGAAATAACCAAAGCAATATATCTATATATGATATTAATGTCATTTCTATTTCAAACTTTTCCATAACCTGCAAAGGGGTGGTCAAGCTTCTGCTGTCGCCAAAAGATAAACTGTTTTTCACAATAAACTCATCGCTCTGATGATTTAAGGACTTAAATAACATGGGATCAAATAATATTTTGTTTTCGAGAGTTTCCTTTCTTTATACATGTATCGTTTATAGTCCTCACACTGTACACTAACAAAACATTCTTGAAAGCTAGTCAATCGTCTTTTTTAAGGCTTCTCCGCAAGCAAGTTTCTCACAAAATAGAATTCCAGTCACGAACAGTCGCTATCACATAGAAGCATATTGGCTTTTCTAGCGTTGTTCACGCTTCCTTACAGCTTTCTTATAATTACTAAATTAACATAATTACTGAATAAATAACGGGGAAGAATTGGTACAGTTGCGTAAAAGTCAGAGCCCCATGAAGGTTGAACTATAATTACAGAGATCAAATTTGCATGGAAGTATGCAGCGAGAACTATATCACGCCTTAATAGTAGCCCTCGGTTTAAAATTCTATGCCATAGCAGCTTAAATGATCATGAACAGTCACATTGAACCCTATTTCACGATTAAACTTAACGGTAACGTGGCAGCATTCGATGCATACATTTGATGGACGTTTATCAGCAAACAATTCGTGACTGTACAATTTTCACGTTTGACTTTATAGTTGTCTTCACCGAAGTACATATAGGGGTTATTTTCTCTCTTCCTCCCTGTAATTTTTAAAGTTCTGACTTTATTTATGCAGATATACCTAAAATCAGTCTGGTGGTTTCAGACGCACACAGATAATTCGTTTTGTTGGGCATTTCAGCACTCAAAAACTCAGCAAGAGTACTTTCTATACCCTGGTTGTGCGGATTATCTATGGAATATTAGCATTGCGGGAATTTCATTACTCTCGACCGGCCGGTAACAAGAATTCGTTCTTAAATTCGCGACACTAAAGCGACTATTAATAAAAATACTACTCATTTGCATTTATAAAACTACCTGCTCATCTACGTCACATAAGGATATGTTGCAACTTCATGCCCTCATTTTCCACCACTTCTGGTACCTGTAGAAAATTCGTAGAAATTGAATTCATATTAATCCGTCTAAGATGTGTGAATTTATCATGTACGCTTTGTATTTTAATTTCCCCTTCAGAGAAGATCACAAAGGATGTCGTGAGATCAAGCAGGGCACTTATATCGATAAGCATTTCGGAAATTGCCTATAGAGAAACATTCCCTATATGTGCCGCCGCAGAGTCCTGCTTGAAAAACAGAACACCGCCATTTCAGCAAAAATGATTTGTACATATCTATGACTATTAAATGTTTCCTGCACACAAATAATAATAATAATAATAATAATAATAATAATAATAATGAATCTACTATTCTGTAATTGCTAAGTGCGCACCATATTCATAATGAAGGTGTTTTTATGCTTCTGATGGAACAAATTAAGACTTTTCGGAGCTCCGGTACCAGAAATTTTCAATTTAATGCATTCCAATAAGTGGAGAACACTCCTTTGAAAAAATACAATGATGTTACGATCTATTTCTATGGCATGTACTTCAATCCAAACTCATATTCTTGACTACAAGGTCACCAGGTTTAAGTTCTTGCACCACAGTGATTTTATGAAGTTTCATTGCATTGACTAGAATTGTTACAATCCGAGGAATTTATTTCGGTAATTCAGCCTTGCTCAAAGACTGGTGCGAGATGCAGGACCCATGGGGCTGCCAGGCACGAACATAGACAGAGTACCGAACATCAGCTGAGCAACTCCAAGGAGTTTGAGCAACTCAGAAGTGCCGCTTTCATATTACACGCAGGGGCAAATATCTTTCCTAGATGCAAGCCACCGCCACACCGCACTTGCTCTCCTTGTCCTGGTATTTTTGGCCCTGTTACAAGCAACGGAATGAAATGGAGAGCGAAAGTTAGTGGAGAGAATTCATCACAGTATTCGCCTAAGTGACCGGGGGATACCAGAAAAAACCAAAGGGATTTGAATGCCAGACTTCCCGATTGCTAGCCCTAAGCCTTACCGCCTAAGCCGCTTTGATCGTTTATGGGGTTTTAATTAACTTCGTAGTTACTTTTACATTTGCTGGTAAAAACGGCGAAGAGATATTTAAGCGATTTCTCCAAAAGATGTCTTTCTCAAAATGTATTAATCAATTTGTGAATGGTATAAGACCTGGAACTAGAACATCTGGGAATTCCTCTTGAAAGTGCTAACAGACTCTGTGCGAACATATAAAATCATAAATAAACATAAACGAGGATCAGCCTTAAAACATTTCATTTACACTTTCATAGCGGAATGTATACAAACCATCAACAAATATACACCCAAGATCGCGCGTTCAATCCCGGTCAGGGTCGATGGATTTTTTCGGGCGTAAAAATTTTAAACATGGCTTCCCTCGAAAGGGAAGTAAAGTCGTGGACACTATGTCGTAGATTTACAGCACGAAAAAGAGCCTGAAAGAAGAGGTCTCCGAGCAAAATTTATCGGCTGTTTCACGCTCTGAATTTGATGACCTGAGATGTTAAAGAGCGTCCCCAAACCAACAAATCATCCAACAAACATGTGTATTCAGTGTCCAAGTCCTTAAGAAACTGCATACCTCACCGACCGTACCTGGTTAGGTTATTACAGCAGGGCTCCTCTACATCCAAAGACCGCTGGAATTCGTTCCGCTAACGTTTCATAGATAAATTGCTCACTTTATTTTACATACATTAGCCATCATAGCACGTGGCAAGTTATACCTACGCATATCGCAGTAGCGCATTGTATTATACACCAGAAACGTTATATACATGGAATTGGGTCATTAAAAAGAAATTAATTAAAGTAAATAATGAATTTTGTAGAAAACTAAGCATAAATTCCATTCGGCAGAATGTTTATGCTCTAAATCAACTGGTCATTATGACACTTTCAATGTGAGATAAGTACAAATGTTGTTTGGAAAGAAAAATATGGAAATGAAGCTATTAAAACTTCCCATTGCCTTTGGTATATAATATTATAATAACCGTAGACATAACATAAAGTATAAAAAGTAGTGCAGCCTATCTCACCAGTCAGGAATTATAGGAAATTTGGTTCAAAACAGTATTAGATAATTTTTCTCACACAAAATTATTATTTGTTTAAACATCAAGTAACGGGTAGAATTGATTATGTATATCACGGTTTGATGTATCTTAAAAACTGTGTAATTGCAGAGAGAAGAAAAAAAAAACTATGGAAAATTAACTGAGGTTCTCTATGGCTTTCAATTATATTTCAGTATAAAATTTTCAACATCTAAAACGTGTTTCTTTCAATTGGTCAACGGAGTATTTAGATAATAGATTTCATTAAATATTTTTAGATTCCTACATGTAATAAATGATAATGATGTCTAATCAATTTCTACACAACGAAATGCAAGTATCGACTGAACTTTTCTTCCACTGATTTCTCTGTTCCTCCATACGATCTGTGAATGTAGTGCAGCCAAATTTTTAGCTCCCTTCAATCTCGATTTATTAAGAGTATCTTTATCTTTTACCGTACCGAGCAGGTGAACTTATGCTGTTATGCTTGGACTTAGCATTTGGAAGGTATCTAGTTCAAATAATTTCGATCGAAAGTGCTGAACGAGAAGGCTGGTGCGGTGCCACGGTGGCTTGCGCTTTGGAAAGATTTCTGTCCAGAGCCTCATATGAATGCAACCCTTCTTTGGGGCTCGAACTCCTTGGAGGGGAAACTGCACCGCAGTCGATATGTTCTATCTGGAAATAATGTTAAGAACCCTCCGTACCTAACCGCTCGTGTGTCCTGGCCGCCAGGTGTCTCACCTCATTCATTCCGGGCATAGGCAGAAACGGCCAGCCATTGAGCTAGGCTGATATCGTCTCCGTCTCTATCCAATCCATTAATTATGTTTTATGTTATTTTGTTTATTTTGTTCATATGTTTCACAAATCTTGATACCATTTAAGAGAAAACAAGTGGTTATATTATTTGGAAACTTCAAACCTTAAAAAGGATTTTCAGTTGCTTACCAAAATTTGATTTACCAACAATTTCGAAACCTTTGACGATATAGTCCAAGTAAACAAAACTACTAACAATAAGCTTAGTAGTAACCACATCTGTGTAAAGCACCCAACAACAAACTATAGCAAAATACCTTATCAGAGTTCATTCTCTCTGAGATTTCACAACCAGTTGGCTTAAAACCTGAAGGCTGACAACCTTAGCGCACTTGTTATGAAACTATTAGGTAGCCTTGATTCTGCACATGGTAGATATGCCACGTCTCTCTTTCTCACTCGCTAAAGAAAAGGAAAGTAATTTGGTTCCTTAAAGGAATGTGCCCTAGAAGGTTTAATTTTTTCTTGAGGGAAATCAGTCACATTAAAGTTACGGTAAGGTTTAATCTTCTAGGTGTGTCAGGACAGTGATCACTTTTATAGGGAAAAGAATTTACCGACCAATCAAAAGGTAGCGACAACATTCCATTGAAGTTTATCCTTCAGCCGCAGACCATAACAAGTAAAGTTGCAGAACAAGTGGTAATCCCAGGGCTGCCTTTTCTGTCACGAGGTAACCGACTAGAACACGCATCTGTAAGCCACAAATGTTCTATACACTTCGTTCTGTCTTTTAACAGCTTGTAATTTAATAATCCCAACATATGAAGCAGCTTAGTGTATTTTAGAGCTAAATTAAGAAAACATGCTCCACACCTGTTAGCCTTGCTAATTTATGGATATCTATGATACACAGCACTAGTTTTATATCCCATACCACTTAAATAACTTTTGAGACACATCATCAATTAAACTGGAAGAAATGCTAGGACTTTATTTTTAAAGGGAATGCTCAATATATTTTTATATTTTCGAAGCTCTTTAAGAGCTTTTTCATGCTCCAATTGCAGCGTTATTTAATAAGAAAGAGGATGATTAATCAAATATGTTGTGGATGGAGGGAAGGATTTGAAAAAAGGAAATTTGATTTGATAGGTTTTGGATGTAATCTCAGGGGTAAATATTCCTTCCTCTCCGACGATGGTTACCGCTGTCTTAGTTTTGCCACGGCCGTTGAAACTCTGCTGCTGGATATTTTTATGGTCCTGTGACCATAGGGGAAGGAGTCCTGGAGGTTAATGATTTCCGTTAGGGAAGATGAACACAATTTATTATTCACACACTATTGCACATAAGATATACTGCACTCAACTAATACAGCTTGTCCACTCTTCCAATACTAACTACCACTTTCCACTAACTGGACTGAACTGAGAAAGTCCTTCCATTGATATTGCCCCGCTGAATACTCTTACGAAACTGACTGCAAGTAACAAAATTGAAAACTAAATAAACATGGTCTACGTGACTTTTTCCATGTAGAATCAACTCAAGCGGTTAGCTTCTTCCCTTCAAGAGGTTATGGGCCTGTCTCTTCGTCCCTGCAGTCGCCAAATGTTTTATGGTCCCTACCCTGCTTAAGAAATTTTCTAACAGAATCTTACTCGAGGATTCTTTACGAATATTGTTAGAACAGGCTACAGAAATTCCCAGTTCAGATTTATGGCTGTGGTAGCTTTCTGCACACTTGCGAGAAAATAACATTTTACACATAACTCAACACTAGTACAGGAAAATGACATTACACTCATAGTTATAACGAAGTTACATAAAATTACTTGCTATAATTAAAGATGGGGGTTCACATCTCATGTCTCACAATGAAGAGTTTGGTAGCAAATGAACTTTTTCCATCATGAAAACAAAACTATTGTACAACAACTCCCTTTCCTGTGAGAAAAGGTCCTTAAGCAGATTGAAAATGCGCCAATTGGGCATAGAAACCATTTAAGAAATTACTTAAACAGTCTTTAGAATGTCTTGCAAATTTCCATACACCAGATATTCTAAGTTGCAGCATCTTTTTCGATATACAGCTCATTCCAAATGACCCCAAAATAAGAATTCCAAATGCGACAAGCGGGGAGATCTTTTTAACCTAACCTACACTATGGTGTGGAAAAATGTAAATTAGGATAAAGCGCCATCTTGCTGAGGAAAAAATGTCAACTCGCGTAGTTACATTTATTAGCATCTCGCCAGAATCGACGAGGCAGCTGTTGACAAATCCAATCAAGAAGAATGTTGCATCATCAGAGAAACTTTGTAACTGGCACGCTCTGCAGCGAGAATGGAATGATTGGGATGATAATGATTAATTATTAATGCTTAATTAGCGGAGGAAAATATTTTGAATTGATTGCTTAATTTGTGGTTCTTATCTCAGGGATAGTGTTTTCTTCTTCCTCGATGATAGTTTCCCGCTGTCTTACAGTGAGCTTTAGCTGAAATTTTTGTTATACGTAGACAACAGGGAAAGTGATATTAGCAGGAATTTGACAATAGATTTGTTGTATTGAGTGATGAACTGCACTGCATTGTTTACTGTCTATTGTTTTGGAAGAAGACTCGTTTACTGCCTGGAGGATTTGAGACGCTGTATATATCAACTTCGCATAACCATTACAGTTCCCTTATGACGTCACCAACGATGTTTGGATCGCGGCACTTTTTCTGATGTACTGTTCGTTCCCCATCAGTACAAAAGTTTACCACTGAAAGCTTTTAACTCCGAAGTTAAATCCCCTGACTGCAGTCTAAGCACAAACGTTTATAAAACGTTGTCCAAAATAATTTCTTTACAGTTTTAAACTTCACAGACTTAAACTGGAATTACTGGTATGGAATGCCTGATTTATAGCTAACTCACTGACAATAATTTGATACTGAGCTATAAACTAACGCTAAATTCTCACGCTGGAAACTGAGCTGAACTGAATACTGCATATTCTCCCTGAGCACTGATCTGAATACTGACTTGCCTTAGAACAAATGCTGATTCAACTGACCACCAAAATACTGAACGTCCGCGCAACAACTTCCACCGTTAGCACCTTCCTGTAAAGTTATCGGCCTGTCTCTTCACCCTTGTATTTTATTACTTTGAGCAAATTCTGTAACTACAAAAGGAACCCCCGCTTGCCAAGGACAGAGCCTTCTTCCCTCCAGGAAGTATCCGAGGGTGGATTCGTTTACAAAACATATAAAGGTTCTGTGTTAATAGTTCAGGTCGTCGGTCCTGGTGGTGTAGTGGTAACCATACTTACCTCCTAAACTCAAGATCGCGGATTCAAACCGACCAGGACCGATGGATTTTTTCGGGCGTAAAATTCGTAAGTATGGCTTCCTTCGGAAGGGAAGTAAAGCCATGGATCCCATGTCGTACATTTACGGCACGAAAAAGAACCTCAAGCCTGAAAGAAGAGGCCCTTCAATAAAATTTGCCCGCCTTTTCATGCTATGAGTTGAATGGGACGCTGATGACCTAAGAGCGTCCGTAAATAAACCAAATAAAAAATAGTTCTGGTCAGCTTAACGGTCTGTTGGGTCTGGTTGCCCGCTTGCAAAGAGTGTGCCTCATAATATTCCGACATATTTTCCTAGAACCATATTATACTGTAATCATATTACAGAAAACACATATAAACTTGCAATTATAGTAATGGAACAACAATAACCTTACAATTATAGTATATGAGATGACTTTAATCTTACAGCTATGAATGTACATACATATTACTTGGCAATAATTAATATGTATTACTCTTAGAAAAAAAATTGTGTTTTATTTTAAGTCTCTTGACTGCATGATCTTATTGCAGCTACCTATATTATTATTATTATTATTATTATTATTATTATTATTATTATTATTATTATTATTATTATTATTATTATTATAAATGACATAAATTTAATGGTAAATATATTGGTTGTTAACAGTCATATAACTGAATGTTAAACAACCTAACAGCTATAGATACAAATAAAATGATCATTTACACAAATAAATTACATAAAGCAATGATCACTACATACACAACAAATAACTTTCCTTCATACAGTATATAATATATATTACATTTAAGTAAATATTTACAATTGTTAAAGAAATTTATCTTAAGTAACTGTATTGTTAAATTATAAAAAGATATATAATATTCAGCAACTAATGTATTTCAGATACAAAATAATATCATAGGAAATAATAAAGAATTCGCCGAAATAGTCTCCTATAAAAAGAAAACTAATCCAATCTTTAATTATAAAACAAAAATAAACCCTTTTATTTTGAAATGAGGAAAATTATGTAAAAGATATACTAGATCTGAAATGTGCACAGAGATTCGCTCTCTGGCTCATTTTGCTGATTGTAGAGTGCCCACTGTGCAGAGCAAACCAAGAAAAGAGCCGCAGCGTTTGTAAACAGATTACTAGCAATTGGCAACAACGTTCTAAAGAGGTGTTCCCTCGGACACTGATGACTTCCACCACGAGGTGTATTGAATTGTTTGATCAGTATCATTTTTTCCAAGAATAAACAAAGTTTGAGAACTTTTGGGTTACGAAATATTGTGACTGAATTTCTAAGTGCTCCTGCATAGCCTCCCACACAATGTTTACTGAGCACATTGCGCAGTAAATGTGCGAAGTTCCATTATGAGCCAGCCATATGTGAGGTAAGTGCGTTTATCTTACCGTGACGTGTTAATGTCCACATTAAGTACTGCGTTTACGTTATACAGGTTCGCATCGCTTGAATGGAACATTATCAGAAATGGCATGAATAAGATTCTCCCAACGTGATAACAATGACGAGCGGCCACGGAGAGAGAGAGTTCACATAGAATTGCCTGAAGCATTTCCTAGTTGCCAAATTTTCAGCATCTTTTATCATAGTGTACCACTGTAAACCTTTTGTTACTTTCCTAAATGTCGTGAGAAAACTTCTGTACCCGTGTGTTCACGCGATACATCCCAACAATTCATTTCACAATTAAAATATGTTGACAAACCTTGAGAGCTATTTAGAAGGTTGCTGAATAGCTTTCCTCTTTTTAACCGAACTGCTTTGAAGTTTTGAATTCTGAATAAAATTGGCTACTTTTATTTGTTTTAAACTTTAAGAAATTTTTACGCAAAAGGATAACAAAAATGTTGGCATACATAAAGGAAATAAAATCAAAGGTGTTTTTAACACTTGCTGAAATAATATGTTTCAAAAAATTTAGAGCGTATCCTTTTTGTCCATACCAACTTTCATCAAACGTTTGTACTCCCAGATTTCAAATCATATGCTAACATGCTTCTCTATTGTCTAGTTTTTATCAAATGGCGATCAATTTACCTTGGAAAAAACGAGCACTATTTTATGTGCAGTACCTCTCAACCTTCGTACATTACTTATGAGCTAGATGACAGCGATGAAGGTTAGGTTCAAAAATAGAATCTCAAAGTTATGTGCTTTAACAATAATTGAATTCCTTTTGGCAGAAAGTGAATCCCTCACCAACATTCAGATGTTTATAAAATGTGTATGGAAAGATGGCGATGGATAAATGTCTGTCACTCATTGGACGAAAACGCTGTCGTCATCAAAAGAAGGTCGAGGCAGTTTCATCGATTATTCACACTCCGGTCGGCAGCACAGTACAGTCATACCTTAAATGATGAAACGTGTGGCATGCTTATTTGAGAGGATCGATGAATAACAACCAAAACTGTTGTTCAACGTGATATCTCTGTCAGTGTCAACACAGTTACCCACAGTTAGAATATTCAAAGATTTATGCTAACCTAACTGCCTAACGATAATACGTAACAGAGAACCACCATCTGTTCAAAGTTAGCCAAGATCGCGGGTTCGAACCCGGCCGGGACCGATGAATTTTTTCGGGCGTAAAAATCCTAAGTATGGCTTGCTTCGGAAGGGAAGTCAAGCCGTGGGTCCCGTGTCGTACATTTACGGCACGAAAAAGAACCTCAAGCCTGAAAGAGAGGCTTCTGAGCAAAATTTGCCGGCCGTTTCACGCCCTGAGTTGAATGCGACGCTGATGACCTGAGATGTTAAAGAGCGTCCTTAAATAAATCAATCAAAATAATCATTAAGGCTGAAGATGACGATTTGTTGCCCAGCCTTAAATGGGAGGTTCACCCGAAACCAAAAGATAGTCCATGGAGTGAAATTACAAAAATTCATTTTTGGAAAAATGTTCAAGGCAATACTCTCAGTCGATGAAGTTATGGATATTCTTCTGGTACTCAGATATATTGTCTAATGATGAAACAGTTAACTTCAAAATATATGTCAAAAGTTGCAAGAGCAGTTGCAACGTATCCGTTCTGATAAAAATGTGATCAGAGAGTACTAACTTGAATGGATGTCCTTCCTGAGCCATCCTACAGTATTGATTACCATCTTTTGATTTCTATCGCTTCGATTCTCTAAAAGCAGAAATCCGCAGAGATTTGACGACGGTGACTAAAAACAGTGCCAAGAGGAAGATAAGACAAAGAGTGTTACCGCGACGGCATAAATTTGACAAATAGGTGGGGCAAAGCGGAGATTATATTGAAAAATGTCAATGTATGACCACAGTATAAAATTAATAAGCAACTGAAATAAAACAGGCCCTGAAAAATTTAACTTATTGCATTATCCTTATTTCCATTATTTTTTCTTGGTTTTTAATAATAAATAAAATCAAAACCCATGCACGCCAAAGCTACATAACCGTGCATTTTCATTTTTTTAATGCTTCTCCGTTTTAAGGCTAAAATTCCAGGTACCTATAATTAACGCCAATATAGACAAAATAAAAATATTGCAATATAATTCACGATTCTTCCTATTCGACATGTCTTGGCAGTAAAGCGGTTCTGCCCACAGGATAACGGTCTGCGTTTAATCTTGTAGCCCACACGAATCTCTTCTGAGATTAAAACGGGAGTTGTCGTTGCCAATGGCCATCACACTTTAAGTGCCAGCTCTTCATGTGCAATTCAGATATAAGGACCAATTTTAAACCTTGTCGGTATTCAAATCGTTCTGGTATTTGCTGAGTGTACATTATTCCTGAAGAATAATAATAGTGCAAAGTGAAATGTTTATTGAATGTGTTTAACTATTTCAAGACTCTTGAGAGAAATTAGGGAACAATAATTAAATCAATTTTAATTCGTCTATTTTACATATTATTTATACTAAATTGGACATTTATAATATTAGAATCAGTTTCAAAAAATCCAAAATAAAATAGCATAGCATCTGATCTATTCAAATGTGTCATGGATAAATTATTTGAAAACTTAAGAAATATGGATGAAGAAATTCTCCAGAAGAATAAGAATAAGAAATATGGATGAAGAAATTCTCCAGAAGAATAAAATATATCTGTGTGTGTGCGTGCGTGCGTGCGAGAGAGAGAGAGAGAGAGAGAGAGAGAGAGAGAGAGAGAGAGAGAGAGAGACTGAAAACTCTTAACAATAACTGAAGTATAAGTTCTTTGTATGGAAGACGATTAAAAGTTTCTTTTAATGATATGAAAAGGGATCTGTGAAACAAGCTGACTTTAAAATAGATTCATTTACTACATTTTATACAGTGAGGTTATTTAAGTAGGAGCCTACTGTTGCCGTAGCAACCGGAAAACGGGAGGTAGAATTAGTATTTTATTTTATCTTATTTGTATTTTTCTCTTTCTTTGTTTTTAGGCATTTCCACTTGTCAGCATTTGCCCCTTCAAGGTCTTCACGGTCTATATGAAGAATCAGAATTTACTTATACTTAGAATGATAAACTGTCAGCCAATCACTTTAAGTGTCATTCAGTGTGACGCTAAGGTATTGCTTGGACGTAAAATGGCCAGTAATTTTGTCCAGGGATCTCTTTTTTAGGCATGGAGTTCTTTAACGTGTCCCTCCGGAGTACTTGTGCTCGAGTATTTTACGTCCCAAAAATCCTATGAACCTCGACCACTTTTGAACCAGGGAATCTTGGATCTGGATGAAAGTGCATTACCCTTAGACCTTAGACCACCGAGGAAAGCATTCAGTAATACTGTATTTAAAAGTATAATAATGGAAAGCACTAACTGTATTATAAGAGATGCTGAAAATGATGCCCCTCAACGGCAATACATTGCCGACATCTGCGTAAGAAATTCCTGATTTCATCTATCCTTAAAGTTTCTTGTCATTGAGAGATTCTTCGTAAAAGTTGAACAATTTACATACAATGAATGCGCCGAGTAACCAATCGCTTAGGAAGCTTTCCTCAAATCACAAACTGCTATCTGCACATGCATTATACTAATAGACTGATTTTTTCCAATATATATCCACACTATGCCAACCCCTAACGCAAATATACTCACTGTACATTCTTTTGAACTAATTTATAGAAAAGAAAATTGGACTCGGGCTGCTAGTGCATCTGAAGGTTTCTAATAATAATCTTCATTACAAGATTACGGGTTGCATTAGAAAAAAGTAGAAATTAATACTACAATGATAAATCAATGCCGTTAAAAACTATCATTATTCGACAAAAATAATTTAACTTTTAAAATATTTCTCTTTAAGTTTGGAGAGAGGGATTTATGTTACTGCCACGGGTGGCCGAGGTCGTTAAGTCTCGGACTCGTGAGCAGGAGGTCTGGGTTCGAATACCGCCAGGACCGTCCTCCCTGACTGAGGTTTTTTCCAGGTTTTTCTCAGTCCTCATAAATGGCAAATGTCGGGGAGATACCTTAAACTTAGGCCTGGAACGATTCCTTCCTTAAAAATAAATCCTTTCCCAACATATCATTTCATCTCGTGTATCATCACAGTCCATCGCCTGTGATGCCTCTGTATGAAAACGGGCGTTAAACACTATTCATATACGAATTATGTTTAAAATGTATGTGAATCAAGCACTTTATGTGTGAAAGAGAGAATGTGGAAAATGGAAATAAAGTAAACAATAATCTACAATTTGTGAATGACAAATTGATTGCCGTTCACTATGTATTAGTACCATGAAAACTTATTGAAAAATATATAAAATGAGCTTAAATGTACGTGTAAATTAAAATAAATATGACCAAAGGTGATATTACTCAAAATTTAGTATTAGAAGTGCAAGGTAAAACAACAATGCGACACACATAAATATATTGTTGCAAAAATACTGTACATGCATGACAAGATCAAGAAATTAAAGGTATCAAAATCAAATGGTATCTAACGGGAAAAATAAATCTCAAAGGAAACTAAATTTCTCACTCGCACGCACGCACGCAACACATACATAATACACAAATGGCTATTATATTATTATTATATTTTTAACGGCCTACTTTTTCTTGAAAACGGGCTTTGGCGCGAAATATATAGAACTTTTAGTGTGTTTTGTGTTTATGTGTGCTTTTTAAAAGTGTTGTGATATCTGTTCAGTATTGAGAAATACTTCTCTAATAAATGTTATTTTATTTTTCTCTATCTGATATACATATACGTTTATAATTCAAAGTATTACAAGGTATAGGGCTGAAATCTGCAACTGCTTCAAAATTGTTAACAACAGAAGATTTGCAAGAATCTCTAGGAGAGAGAAAATTCCAAATCAAGCACTTGTTTATCAAATTCAATAATAAATTACATACATCAAATGCAACTAGTGGTATGGGCATGTGAAAAAAATGCGTGATGCAGGAGTGATTAAGAGTCGTGATCTGCTGGAGGAAGAAAGAGGGGCAGACCAATGAATAAAGTACAAGAGTAATCAAGAATAAGAACTTAGAGAAAGGTATTTGTTTGATCAGGAATCATAATTAACATAAATTGATATCCACAACAGAAAAATACGTTGCTAACTATTAGAGAACAATATATATATATACATATAAATGGCAGGTATATTTTTACATAAAGTGCGTATACCACTGACTTTAAATCTTACATATTAATCCCCCCCCCTCTCCCACTCACTCTTGTTGCTTGTTTCATCTGTTTCCATGCATAACGTTAGCTTCGATATTCAATATTTATTTTTACCGCCTTCATTTGTCTTCTTGCCATAGAAGAACTCATGCAGTTCCAAACATTGCGATTACTGGATCTGTGACTTATTCTTAGTGTTTTATCCTTTTCTACCTCTCTAGTTATTGTTATTTTAGTTATGGGGAGTAGCGGATTCAAGACTTGAGTAGAGCAATCATTTCTAGACACAACTCGCACTGGAAATGTCAGCGGCCATCCCGTCGCCTTGGAATAATCATCCAAGCTTATATGATATTGGAAACTTTGGAATTGCTGACGCATCACAGCTCAGCTGCCCCAAGCAGGTAGACGAGAGCTTCGCTTCCACTAAACCCAACTAGATGACGTCATCCTGAAAACTTACGTAGCATGGTTAACTGGATTATTTTTCTTTGGTGCTCAAAATGCCCTGGTCTGTAAAGAATTTATAAATAAAGCAATCGACCGCATGCTTCCATTTTAGTTCTCATTTCTATCCCTCCACTTTTTCGTATTTTTTCTTTGGGTATCTTTTATTCCTCTTTGGTTTGTCTTTCATTCCTTGCATCACAATGTACCTGTTCCCCCGCTTCTTATTCATCATTCACAGCACACACGTTCTTTAGTTTTACTTCCACATTCTTCGGTTCTTTTCCGGGTTTCAGTTAGTGCTCCCTTCTTCCTTTATCTTGCACAACCCCAGTCTCTGTGTGCTTTCTTAATAATGCTCTCTGAATTCTGTATTTGCTTTTTGTTCTATTCTTCACATTGTCCATTACCTTCTTTAGAACTGTTAAATATTTTTCCTAGGTATTAATGGACTCTTTGTTTAATTTCTCCCCTCATCCATTCTTTTGTATTTTGTTACTTTTCCTCGTTCCTTGATTGCATTCTTCAGCTCGTATGTTCATTTTCCTTCTATAGAGCGTTTCACCCTTCGCTGTCGCCAGTCGTACTGTACATGCGGAGTTGCATAAATAGGCAAAAGTTACTTAAAAAGAGTATTTAATTAATGTAATAATTATTACTTGCACTTCTATAAAACACCACATTAGTTTATTTCATAGTTGTTCGAAACTACTGTGGATACATATTCCTGACTTCTATTTATGAAAAGTACCCACATTCACTCAAAAAGCTGTTTCCATATTATTTCAAATTTCTGCCCTGGTATTTTCTCCAACCTTAATGGGGGCTATTTATTCTAGTGATAAAATTGCGATATAATACTCTACAGTGAAATATAATTCGCTAACACTTATAATTAATAACGCTGGTGCACCAAAACCTCGAAATAACACTTGACTTGACTTAACCACAAACTGGTTTATAATAACACAAAGAGTATGCTCACTCTCGTAACAGCAAACCGCGACTGACTGTCCTCGTGCAGCCTCGTTATCATTTTTAGAGGATACTTGGGTTGTTCTTTTCTTATTCTGTATATTACATTTAGCACTACTTTTAACGTTCGTTATATTTTTATAATATAACTGAATGTTCTCATTACTAATCTACATTCGTTACCTATATTGAGTCTCTTCCTAATGCTTGTACCCACTTTTAAGTGAATGCTACCATAGATCTATAAAGAACACAAGCATTGCTCACTTCTCTTTGCAACACCAAAGGCAATCTTTTAATACTAAAGCGCACCTTTACAATCCCTGGCTATGCTTTTTCTGTGCGATTGTTGAAGAAAGTGATTCTATCCTAATTTTCTTTATGAATGAATCTTGGTTGCACATAAGTGCATATATTAACTTCACAAACAATTGATACTGAAGTTCAGAAAAACTTCATCTCTTTCACGAGGAACACCTGCATGATAAAAAGATAGTGGCAGGCTATTAGCGGCGAGAGAATAATAGGCCCTGTGTTATTTTATTTTATTTATTTTTATAGAAACATAGCGATTGTTATGTGCAAAATATTTTGCAACCCTTTTTCTGTAAATTAACTGTGAGCGAACATAGTGGCTTTCCAACAGGACTGCGCATTGATGTCTCCTTACATCAATTCATGAAGCATTCGAAAATATTCATCACTAACAACATATGTCCCCCTTTTTTATCGCCCTGCGATTTTTACCTCTGGGGCATTAAAGGAAAAAGTGTACAAGACAAATCTACACACATTAGATGAACTGAAAAAATTCGTGAAGAAATGTCTGTCATTTCCCAGAGGGTACTGCAGTAGGCAATGATTATTTTCATAAACTGATACCAGAAATGTCTTCTTGCTTGATAATGGTGAGTAAAAGTACATTTTAAGTGTTTAAATGTTAGTAATTAGTAATAAATTATGGTCATAGCTGCGGACTTTGTGATTCCCGTTCATCGCTATACCAGCCTGAACCGACCGACGGAAACATTTGGCGTGAAGCGGTGCCGGAAGGAAAAATCACCCATTATTACTTTCATTCCTTACAAAGTATAAGTCTTTGAAATATGATGCAGTGGAAAATGTCCATAATATCATTGCATTCTATGTTCTGTTTCAATAGTTAATTTTCAGTAAAATGACCAACAATGCAGAAGTAGAAAAGGACGAAGCAAATGGCAAAATACATGCTGTCCTTTAAGAGTGAAATGAAATGTGGATGTTCAGTCTTCTTCTTCTTCTTCTTCTTCTTCTTCTTCTTCTTCTTCTTCTCCTCCTCCTCCTCATCCTCCTTCTTCTCCTTCTTCTCCTTCTTCTTCTCCTCCTCCTCCTCCTCCTTCTTCTTCTTCTTCTTCTTTTTCCAAGTTTTCGTAATTTGTTTCTTTTTCTTGAATTTCTTCTTATATTTTTCATTATTTGCTATTATTAATTACACTTCACTATTTACCGAATTCCATCCAATCATAGCGCATATAATACAAAAGATTTAATTCAGAGACACAACCGGTTCATGATAAAATGTATAGTTAGGGATAGAAATCCATTCGTTCCCCTTAGCAGTGAAGTGCAAAGCAAGACTCAGATGCTAACGTGTTTGTTTGTCAACTGGAGGACTCAGGTTCGATTCTCAGTAAGTTACCGTAAGAGTAAGATATTTTGCCTAAGTTTTCGCTTACAACATAGATAACTTTAAGGTTGCTATTGTAAACAAGTGTTAGGTACAGTTTTGTAGAAAACAAATGAATGATACTAATTTCACTTCAATGAAAGCCGTAATCTGTTGTCAGATAGAACTGCAATGGAACCTAAATTTATATGTTTGATTGACTTCATCGCTAATGTTTCGTATTCTCAGAAAGTTTTGCCCCTAATATTCCTATTTCTACTTTGAGTGATTTAACATTTAACATTTTGTAACGTCTGCTATTTTAAGAATCCCTCAACATGAACTTATGGTTATAATGTTCCTCTTCAAAACTTAAAACTTCCTTCCCAAAGTCGAGCAAATCGTTTCTCATACTAAAACTAAGTGAGCAGGTCTTGAGATCTTCTCTGCTAGAGTTTTTTTTATCCCTAGTTGCTAGGTGCGAGCTTATGTAACATGATGTGTTTATTGTCTGACGTGTACCGAAAAGCAGTCATGTAATACTCTGTTAGGATAAACAACAGCTGTAAGCTATTCTGCGCAAATGGCAGTAAAGTTTGGAGTTGATTGCTATGTAACATTCGCTGAAGCATTAGCTTGTTTGTTCATTTATGACGAATGTCCCTTCACCGCATGCCCAGAGAAATGATTGATAAGAATCTCTCCATGGCCCCAGTTGCCCCATATTCTTAGTTATCAGGAAATACTTGTATAAAGTGAATTAGATATTTGACTATAACTGCATTAAAATCTAACAAGTTCGCAATGTAATCAACTATACTTATTAATGGTGTATTACGATTCTAAACAAGTTTTGAGACTGTAAATATTGAATAAATGAATGCAAGATTAAAAAAGCACTTATCTTGTATATATAAAATATTTCATGTATAGAATATTTGAGCCTTTGCACACTATCTTATCTGCTTTAGCTAGTTGCAGGTAATGCAGTTAGGCATTGAAACAAGGTCTCTAAATCAGTGGTGAAGAAGGCACACACTATCACTCAGTTTTCCTCGACTTTTCTCTTTGATGGAAGCACGTAGTCTGTGCAATAGGCCAGCATAGTACTCCCCATTTCCTGTGGTGTTCCTCTCCTTGAAGCCAATGAAGAGTATTCCTTCACAGTCACAAAAGTTCGTGACCATGATTTCTTAGTTGACTGAGTGACCTTGGTCTTTAGAGACAGTGCTTCGCCAGGTTTAGGCCACTGCATTGATTCTCTTTTGAACAAGCGATCATAGTACAAGATCATAGTTTTACCTGCAGTAACAATGGTTAGCAGAGCTTCTCTCTCGTTGCCATGGCAGAACTCAAAAATGCCTGACAACAGAAGACTCGTTGCTGCTTTTGGACTGAGAAATGAAGTGTAGATATCCACCTTATTCATGTTTAAATGATCATGAATATTTCAAAGGACTGTTGTTTTAGAAAGGCCCAACCTTGCTGCTATTTCTGTAACTGTAAGGCGCCGATCTTCCACAATTTCTCCTTCCGCAAGAGCAATGTTTTCAGGAGCACCTCCAAGGGCCGACCAGCACGGTCTTCCTCTTCAATGCTTTCTCGACCCATTCAAAAAAGTTTGGCCCATTCTTTTACGGTAGAATATGAGGAGGATGCTTCCCCATATACACCGCCCAATCACTGCTTAATTTCATTTGGAGTAAGTTCTTCTTTTGTGAAGAACTTAATAACAGCTCGAAACTCCATTTTGAACATGTCACAATCTTCTACACATAGCCTTCTTTATGCAACTATATCGAACAACTGAACACAGCGGAGCGGAGAGTTACATCTGCAATTATTTACTTAACAGATAAGCTATGACAACAGATAAAGTGATAATCCTTATCGGAGAGGCTGGAAACTTACGGACTTACTCTCGTATATACCTATAATGTAGGAATTATAAGTATGGTCACTTTGGATACAGGAATTAAGTGTTCGGAATCATGAACCTTTGCTTTGAAGGGTAAGCGCGGCGAGTCAATGCAGTACGATCTGGTGCGAAGCCGTCTTCCCGCCGCCGCCAAACAATACTCCATGCTCAGTTACACTGTTGCGGGTTGCTTGAAACTTCTCGGTGTTCAAACGCAGGACTCTACTTATAAGCACATATCTCATTTATATGTTAAAATGTTAATATATAGATATCAACACCATAGTTTTTAAAATTCTTTGCAACTAAACGTTAGTGTTCTGCCCTGGGTGTAAGTCCTTCACTGCATTATGCCATATTTGCAGCTTTACTGCGGTAACTTCCCAATGCTTTCCTCAGCGATGAAGATTGAAGATTGGGATAATGACGGAATGAATGGCAGGAGAAACCGTAGTACCCGGAGAAAACCCATCCCGCCCCAGTTCGACCGCTTGTATTTAACCTGGGCCTTCTCTGTGGGAAGCGAGTGGCATAACTACTCAGTTGCAACGCCGCCAATTTAAAGCTAACATAAAAATAATAAGAGTCAGTTTCCCCAATTTCAAAGCATTACTTTCTAAAACATAAAGTGGCGGTTATTACAAAGGAAATGCTGCATCACTAAAAGGTCTAGAAAGCAGATGGCAGCCAATTCTAATGTAACATGATCATAGTCTTCGACTTGAGTGCGATAACGTTAATGAAATATTTTCACGTAAAACCAAGGAAACGTGTAATGGAACAGCTAGTTTCTCAGCCGTATGCTTTTATTTCCTTGTGACCTCCAGCCGCTGATCAATCGCTGCATTATCCGACCCTGATCATAGCCCACCTCAGAGACATGAAGCAGATTAGAAGGTTTTGTATATCAACTTGCGACTAATATCCTTCTGGCTATCTTTTACTCTACTTTATACAGAACCTTAATATGTAGGAATTAGCAGAGAAGCTATAATAAATATAAGGACACTTTCGCTTAATGTTTTAGATGGTTGTTTCTGTTAAGTACTGATAAGCAAGACACAGGTACAGAAATTACAAACAGGTTGTGTTGTGGTTTGTAGTTAAAGCCATCAGTTGCCTCAGCGTTACTATAAAATGAAACTTTCGCTGTTTTCATGTACGAGTCGACAGAAATCCTCATGTAATTTTGGAAACAAGACACTAAATAGAATATGAGCAGGAATTACTAGCAATCCATCCTTTTATTGTACCTGAAATATTGATAAGAACATTTTAAACAACTTTTTAACATGTTATTTAAAGTTTTGTTGCTTACTTTAAGGGTCAAAATAAGTTGTTGGCAATATCTTCGAAAGAAACGCTTCACATTTCTATAATATATATTTTAGTGCTATACAAGCTTGGTGCACGCTTACAAACACGTTTTAACAAAGAAAATTACATGATCTAATACATTCATCTTCTCTCATAATTGCAACAAAGTGTTAATGTTTTAGTGCCATAAAGGCGTGGCGAGAACCCCAGGATTAGTCCAATATGATGCATCTTTTAATAGTACTTAATGCCATTTTTTACTATTGAGGCATCACAGACAGTGAACATTTTTTTTTTTTTTTTTTAAAGGAAGCGTTCCAGTTCTAAGTTTAGGATTGGAAAAAAAGCTCAGTCAGGGAGGACGGTTCTGGCGGGAATGCAACTCCGGACCATGTGCCACATACGGTAATGGTTGCCTTTCATTTTCATAAGCGTATTGCTCTTTAAGTGTTTATGTCATTGTGCCGATGCAAAACTAAACTTATCTCAACTTAATCAAGTGGCGCAGGTTTAAAACAGAACTAAACTGACCGAAATCATTATTATTATGTAATAAACGACAGATTAATAAACAATTCAATAAAAAATTAACATTATACTTCCAAAACTGTCAAATAAAACAAATGAGTTTGTTTATTACTGAACAGCCCTCAAGTATGCTGTTGAATACCAGCATATATTGATAAAAGGAACAGAGTAAGCTTAAGGAATAAGACGATATAAAAATGCTTCCTTTTCCGGAATAAATATTGAAGATATTGATCAATGAAAATAACTTTGCATATTTGAAGTATTAAACTTTTAATACATTTGAGGATTGCGATGAACATAAGAGCAGGTCAGCTGCTGTTGTCAAAACAGAAATATGTAAAATAAAAATAAGCATGCTGGGAGAAACTAATGAGCTGATCGAATGGAGTATAAATAAAATCCTATAAAATTCAAGAAATGTAGTAGAAAGAAAGAGTTTACTATTGCACGTAAAGTCTGAAACTAAATGGTTTAATTATTATCAAGCTTATTTGGGTAACTAAGAGTAAAATAGTTACCAGTAATGTCAAATGACATAAACTAGCGGATATTTTAAAAGCGTTTAAAACAGAAGAGCATCAGGAATCAATAATAAGAGTTTTTAAAACCTTAGAATTTATGCTGGAAATAAGGTTATGTTCCAAAAGAATGAAATATAGCTTTAGTAATTCCAATTTAGTAACAGTAAAAGAAATAATATAATATTTATAAAACAACTAGTATTTTAAATGAAAATAAAAGATATGCATAAGCGGAAAAAGATGATTAACAATAATGACTAGAAGTATTTTAGAAATGTAAAATTGCTTTCGTCAGGACAGGTGTTAACGTTACAAAGTTTGGTGTTCTCCATGTCGATTATAAAGCTTGCCGCAAGCAGCGCTTTCTAAAACGCGTATACAGACAGTGACCTTAACTTTTAGAAGATAGGGAAATGTCGTTCTCTGCAAGAGAGAATTGTTTCGGGAAAATGCATTCTAATTGACACGATCAAGCTCGGTCACAGTGATATTTCTGATCTCATTGGTAATGTTTACCTTCCAAAACACACTGGTGCTAATTTCGAGAATGATATTGCTGGTGAGCATTAAAGATTTATGCCTGTTTCGTCAAGTTTTTCCTCTGTGAAGTACTCTCTCCTTCTTTCCCACTAATGCATGCACAATATAGTGGGTAAATTGCACCTTTGAAAGGAAGTAATTAATTAATCAGAATAGCTCTGAATAAATTCTAAACGCAAACAACGAGTTGATGTATATAAGAACGTGATGAAAGGAAGGAAAGGAATTTTTTGTTTATATATTAATTATTTCGTTGCATAATGGAAAACAATATTACTAAATAGTTTACCATAAATATAATACTGTATTCAGACGACTAGGTGTATTTTCTTCTACAGAGGGCAATTTACAAAGAGCCCTGCATTAAATAACTGATTATACTTTTTAAATTTTGTATACAATTAAAGTAACTTTTATTTGAGAACTAAACTAATTTAAATAAAATATTTGAAATTTTACAATGCTTCATTATCCGGGCTGCATAACTTCATATACCCGAGCGATTTGGACAATAAGATGTTTATTATTTTTAAACAGTGTGCCCTACTACAGAGGCATCACAGGCGGTGGACACTGATGATACACGAGATGAATTCTTTATTTTTTTTAAGTAAGGTAGCGTTTCAGGCCTAAGTTTAGGGTACCTGCCTGGAATTTGCCATTTATGAGGACTGAGGAAAATCTTGAAAAACCTAGGTCAGGAAGGACTGTCCTGGTGGGAATCGAACCCCAGATCTCCCGCTCATGAGTCCGCGCCTTAAAGACTTAGGCCTCCTATGGCGGTAATAAAATAATTAGCTGTAACAACTGATTAAATAATGAAAATTAATAAATTAAGTACGCAAATAAATATTAAATTCTACAAATATACTGCTTTATTTTAATTAGCCTTCGGTTCTTAAGTCTTACAATGCAACAGTTAAAGGTGAAAGAATGCACGTAGATCTTTGACTGACTACACTTTATTAAACTATAAAACAAACTGAGTGTAATATATGTCAGGAATTGAAAACATCGTAATTGGTGCTATTCCTAAAAACTACAGCTGGTTCGAGTATGAACATTAATAAGAATGGGGCCAAATACCAGCTCATATCGAGAGGTAAAATAATAGCCAGATGAGGACATTTCTAAATAGAACGTATTGTCACTTTGTTTCTTTGTTTTGCTTCCTTCCATGGTGTACATGATCATAATCGTCTGACTGCCGTTACATTGGTAGCGAGGAAAAACAAGTATATTACATCATGTGTCCCAGTCAGTCAGCAACGAGCAATGCGCGCGGGCCGTCGACAGACTAAATCCCTCGCGTTATCGATTCATCACCTTCCCATTCAAAATCGTATTTCAGTGAGCTTTTGAAACTCAGGTGCTATTTGGTTGCAGTGCGTTTAAGTGACTTCATTATAATGTGCATTGCAATGCCACCCCACAAGCTAACAATAAGACAGAAAATACCCAATACGACAGTTATGTGAAAACAGTATTTTGTATAGAGTGTGTAAATGAGATTGAATTCCTAACCGAAAACGACGTGTTCTAACGGAAGAAAAAACGTGATGAATAAGTATAAAATTAGAGCGTTCTCCAAAGAAAGCTCTGTGTTTGTCTATAGGAAAGAGGCATTTTATAGAGCAACTTAAATGCTGAAATTGAAATATTACAGAATGATTACACTCCAAGAATCGTAACCGTACGTCGTGTGAATTTCTGTAAATCTGTATAATAGCAAATTGCTAATTTTCTCGGAAGAAGTTTACATGATTATTGTTGGCATCTACAGATAGAAAAACTCATGAATATGATTAAATCACTGAGTTTCCTTGCGCTCAATGACTAAACCAGTGAGTACATTCAAGAATGGGTCTATGTTTTGTCATCACTGTGAATTAAGAGAGACATTGGAGACAAACACTTGCAGTTTTTGGAACAATTATCTGATATTAAGGGACAATATGGACATTTTCAACAAGATTCTGGTAGAGTCCACACTGACCATGATGTTTTGAAGTCTCTAAGAGAGGTTTTGGGTGACAGAATCAGATCTAGAGGGTTATAACCCTCACGTTTTCCAGGTCTTACCGCTTACGATTATGATTTGCAAGGAATCATAAAGAACAGAGACTATAAAAATAATCATACCATAGATAAATTTAAAACAATATAATACTATATAACGTGAACATTACAATATAAGATCATTTGTAGCTTCCCAGTTTGCATCTTTGACGATTCTGTCAATCTTCCTCGTGAAAATGTGTCACTCAACGGGGGTATTACACCATTCATTCAAATTCTTTTTAATCATCGTAGTCGTGAAGTAGTCCATTTAAATATTTTTCCAACTTTTTTACGTGTCCCAACTATCTCAAGTTGTTTTATGAAATTAATAGGAATACCTATGTCCATTAATTTCTAATTGTTTTATTCCTAAGGTGCTCCTGTAAATTATTTCATAATAATACCACCAGAATTTCCACTGCCAAGGTTTTTCGTTTTGTTTTTATTTTTTCATTTGTTTATTTATTTCCCGAACTTCTGCTCTATAAATTATCGATGCGAGAGAGAGAGAGGGAGGAGGGGGAGAGGGAGAGAGAAATAGCGAGAATGTTTCCACAGCAGAGTTCGTGGAAGAGAAACAGCGAGACTTTTTCCTGAGTCGGGTTCCCAGCATGTGATTGGAAACTACATCAAGTGTAGCTTTATGACAGAGCACAATCTTCTGTACAGATTGTAAAATAAGAGTTATTTATAGTTCACTGTAATGTTTTACGTGTTTGTATTTAAAAAAGACCACCATGCAGGAGCTGCGTAAACTAAGCTAATTCCTCAGCAAGCTGCATTTGTTTATTCATTTTCTAAACTTCTGCTCTATAAGTTACCGACGCAAGAAAGAGAGATAAAAAGAGGGAAAACGTTTCTACAGCACAGAAAATGTAAAACAAGTGACGTTAAGTGAAGAGATATATATGCATTTAATGAAAAATACAATTTTCAGGTTTAAAAATGTATGTTTTTCCGGTACCATTATATTATTTACGTGTTAATTTGTTAGCTTAACGTTTCCAATTGCACTTAACTGTACAACTAAAACGGAATGCGATTAACATTTAAGCTGCATAGTTAATTTTAGGCATACTATTGCTTAAGTTTCTGTGTTCCGAAACATGTGTTCTGTGTTTTCTCCGCCTGCATATATTGTACACTTAACAATACCAAAGTTGATAAGAGTATGTAACACTACTGCTTAAGATTTGTATATCGCTCCGTATCGCGATTATTCGTTCATGCACATGCGCAGACTATTCCCCTCATATTTTCACATGACACCGAGTTTATCGCTTGGAGCAAATATCCAATTGTTAATGCTAAAAATAACAATCCCACCGTATGACACATCTCTCTCTCTCTCTGGGCCACCTTAATTGACGTCCTTGGTGATTACAAAAATTTGGTTTTCAGGTATACCCCTCTCCTAAGGATCTGATTTGGCTGATTTTTCAGCAAAACGTTTTCTTGCTTTATTTAAACTCTCACTCATAATAATCTAATTTCGCTGATTTCCGGAAACTATTTTTCTTATTTTACTTCAATGATATATACCACAAACATACACATGCATGTATAGATATAGATATATAAATTTTAATAGTCATTTTGGTGCCTAGATGGAGATTTGAATAACTTTTTCAAAAATATTTTCATAGGTACAACCGCAATAGTTCGGAATTCGCTATGAATTCTTGATGGCCTAAGACATAAACCGCGTATATTCTCTCTCATTTATAATTACATGCCGCAATTAACTTATTAACTTGATACATTTAATATTAAAAAGTGTATCTTTAATTGTAGATCAAAATAATCAAAGTCTCTGGGTCTTACATTTGCCTATAGTGAATTTATAACGTAGTAATGCTTAAAACGCATTTAAATACAGAAAAAATAAGCATTTGAACATTTTTACGACATTAGAAACAAACTTTGAAAGAAGTCAGAAGATCTTTACCTAATTATGTTGTCAGTCATGAAAACATTCCCCACTCAGAATCTGATACCAGAAAGCATGATGGGAGTTGATGTGCAATGCTACATTGTAAAAGTTTCATGGGACAAGCCATGTCTCTGATATAGCCAACTGTAGCTTAAAAGGATCCAACAATTGCTTTGCCAACATGTCCAAAACAGGATTTGTAATTCAGTTACTCTGAACACCACAATATGTATATTTCCTATTCGCTTTTGGAAATTATTATTGAGTCATGTATTTGCAGATATTGCTATTAGAAATTGTAAATTCTTCCTGATCTCTTTTTCTAAACATTTACACATTTTTTCTTTGTTTTAAAGATTACAAAATAATGTACCTAAGCACTGATATCTCTTTACTTACACTTAACCTATTGCACTGTCTAAAAAGTTATTCTCTTATTTAGATATATTAAAAGATATTAAACATCTCAGAAGTTGAATGTCTGTTGAGGTTGTTTTTTTTGTGTGTGTGTGTTTTAGGTCCCGGTTTTCCCTACCACAAATAAGAACAGGAGCATCTAATTCCTGTCATGAAAGAAACAGAGCGGCGTTTGAAACGATATTATCTAATTTGAAATATTTGTTCGGCTATTTTTCTTATTGACACCAGCACAAATATTAAACAATGATTATGACTTGCATACTCCTTCATTAATAAGTTCTCCCTTCTAAATAAATATACTAACACATTTTATAGTGTCTTCATACAATATTTCTGTTACTTCAAACAATAACCTATATTCTAGACATCTACAGCTTAAGCACAGACGAAAAACGTTCAGACATTAATTTTACACTAAATTTAACCGCAAAGAGTAAACTTTTGGGAGGGGAGGTGTATATGCCACCAGTTCACTTGAGAATATCGGAATAAGTTGGCTATTTGATCGGGGGTAGCCAGTTGAGGAGTATAAATCTTAAAAAACTTATCTTTGCTTCCCATCGGTAGCTATGGCTTTAAATTTTACAGAACCCTGTTAAGAAACAACCCATGACATGCCCAAATGAACACCTACAGGTCGAAGATAGTGTGGTTATAAGTGCAGAAAAAAGTAAGGAAATGATTGTTTATGTAATTACCGGTAACTGAATCTCATTCGGGACGTTAAACGGGAAAGAACTCAAATATATCGAAGGGAATGAAAGATTAGCTTCACGTGCATTTGAAACCGGCGTTTATTTCACTAAAACAATTCTTTCACCATATTCATATCGTCTCAAAATAGATTACAATAGTTTCAGATAAAATAAACAATGAAAACGAATCAGTCATTGCCAACACACATAAATTCAATCCATAATTTAACATGCATGAACTATGAAGACTCCTTTACTTACCAGATAAATCTTCCCCATTTCAGCAGAAGCTGGATCTTGGCACCATCAGAAACGATCACCTTAGTTAATAACCCACACAGCACTGTCACTAATATATGTCAATATTTAACGTGTTTATGGTGTCACCAAAACAAAAACACTCACAAGCACATTATACTCCAGCGCCCACCGCACGTGTTCGGGTGGTACTGAAATGCGGATCAACTCCAGGTGAGTTAGGGCCAGGAGAAAGCAACAACTCTGCCCTCTCAACGACCATAAGGAGTACTAAACGCCGACCTACATCTAGGACAGCGTTTTCAGGCACTGGGTGCATCTGATATTTGGAGTTATTTGTTGGACCTTTAGCTTTGAAGAGCTCTCATGACTAGCAGTAATTAAGAAAATGTCCTTCTACGTTTTAGGCCATAGATTAAAAAGGTGAGATACAGAAGTTGGTGTTAGCAGATCCATAAGATGTAGGCATTTGTGCACATTTGATGTATCTGCAAAGTTCAGCACTTAATTGAAATTAAAAATTTATTTCGCTTTCAGTTCCTACAGAAAAAATATCAGTATCCTTAAAATTAGCATTTGATTTAAATCTTCCTTCTCTCAAGAAAGTCCTGACATCAGAAACAGCTTTATTATCTCACCGCAAGAAAAGAGTGTTACACGACCTGCTAATAATTACAGAAGTAAAATTACTTTTAAACATTGTGCAAAATGATAGCGTAGTTACATTCGTAACAACATAAATAATGTTTGTTAATGCTTAAGCGAATGAGAAAAAGTTTAATAATCCGAAAGCTGAAAATTCAAAGAGCTTAACTCTTAAACCATGCTAAATGTACTATCTCAACCGTTTGTTTCTCATGCATTAACTTAAAGTAATAATACTTTCAAATACAATGGATTTTCATTTATTGATAACGATTGTTTTTTACTTTATGTTTGAGGATAACCGCTCCTTTGCCTGGCAGCTGGCTGGGAGAACCTGGGTTCGATCATTACTACCTGCTCGAAAAGCGTATAAGCCAGGAGGTCGATCAGCTTTGTGATGGCAACTGGGGAGCTACCTGATAAAGAGGTAGCGTCCTATGACTTCGGAAGTTCCTTCTGATCAGTGATTCACATACCCCCCTGCAATAATATACTTCGCAAATGGGAAATGAAAGTCGTGCTGCGAGTCGGAGCTGTAGTGACATTGGATTATTATTTTGAAGGATAGACGGAAGCTTCCTAGTTCTTTTTTAATTCGTTTATCAGTTAGCGGGCTATATTATATTACGATTATATAATTTTTATACGTAACTGTCGAGAAAAATGAAGGTCTTTTGAATCTACTTTAAAAATTCTCCCACTTTTACACTTAGAACTACTGAAGGAGTTAATATTTTATATTTTCAAGCCTAGATACTTTTGGAATTTGCGCAAGGGTTACGAACATTAATTTTCTGTATTAAATTATAAGTTGGATGCAGTGGAGTTTCCGCGAGAAATTAGCTTCGCCTTGGCCAACTGGAGAGCCCTGGTATAACTTAACGGAATATACGGTATAGCGAAGTATGCAATCCCTTACGAGCATGGACACTAAACATATAATTTGTATACATTCCATTAGAAAAGTTGGAATGTAAAAGTATTAGGCCTAAAGTTTGCAGGTTTTTCTTTAATAATTTTTGTAAATAAATTTCAGAATCGGAAGTGTTAAAGATAAGAAACAGTGCTCACAGAAGAAATTCTGAATGACAATGCCATCTCTCCCAGGAATTTCCCACGCTTTCATACGAGTAGCTAAGAAGTTACTTAAGTTAAAACCCTAGAAAATTACTATGAAGCAAGAGGTTAAACCGAATGATCCTGTAGCCAGGAGTAGACTTTGTGAATGGATTTTGACTTAAGTGCACGACAGAAAAATTTGTCCTAACCTCACTCCATTTTCCAACAAAGCTTGGTTCCACTTACATAGATGTGTTAATTCGCGAAACGTTTGACACTACAGTTTCGAAAAATCTAATCGAATCGGCCCCTTCATGTCCATAAATTATAATTACAGTACGCCGTTAACGATGATAGAATATTAACTCCCCCTCCACTCTCAAGTAAACTAGTCATAGGTATGTGCTACCTCTTTTTGCTGTTATCTGTAAGGGAACATAATTTACATTTTTCCAGCAGGACTCTGAGACGGCACATACAAGTTTTTCTGCAGTCAGTTTAGAAAAGTATAGAAAAGAGTAATCAGTCGGAATTTCTAAGCACTAAAATCGAAATGAAGTTATGTTGATACTGGACTGAAGACAACAGGTGGGCGGGATACAATAGATGACAGACTAAAGACCATCTACTCCCCTTACTTCTGTCACTATCAGTTCTTGTTTACCTGTTGAGCGATGGCCCACAGCTAGTGTTTGAGTGTACCTAATTTGATATGTTCTTAAGAATTCCAATGCCTAATTATCAATAACAAATATGGAATTAATTATTCGATATTATTATTTCTGGGAAACACTTTGAAAGATAAAGTGTTCAGGAAATATCCACAAACTTAGACGAACGTCCGTCAAGACAATGACTCAATTTCTCAAGGAAAATTAACAATGGAATTGGGAATTTCTAAGAAAATGACCTGAAATCTATGTGTTGCATGAAATCCCCGCCATGCTCATGGTTCATTGATAATCCGCGCACACAGCATTTGAAAAGATAAGCAAACCTATCCAATTTGCGGCTAAGTCTTTGTAGGTATATGCAAACTGATTTGTTGAAAAAATAAAAGAAAACGTATATGATTTGATTTCATAAAAGTTTTTATTGGTAGCCAAAGAGAAATGCATAATTTTTTTTTCTCCCTTAATAACGCTTAAAATGTGTGGAAATCAAAGTTAAACTATACAAGTGTTAATTGAAACGCTAGGTGTTTTAGGGGCGCTGGGAGTAAGTTTTTGGCCAAACTCGGACAAAAAAAGGCTTTTTTTTTTTTCCTTGAACCTCTGGGCGCCCTCAGAGAGCCAATTTTTGCATGTCGCCCCCTCTCCTTCGAGCTCTACAGCCATTTAAAGAGCTCCGCGTGTCCTTTTAAATAATACTGTTATAAAACAGCGATTTCTCAAAACTTATTTTTAAGTCTTTCAAAATGTCCCACGCATAACAGTTTTTTTTTTCTTCTAAATCCAATTAAAACTTTCCAGAATGTGAAGAAGTGTCCATTGTAATATTCTATAGACAAAATACATGCAAACACTAATAAAAGTATTTTCAATACAAAGTATTACTTTTAAAGATTAAAATGTCTTATAGATTTAAAAAAATCACAGTTGAGTCATTAAATTTATTTAAAATATCTTTGTATACAATTTTTATATATGATCCAAAGCTCCAATTGCAAAAAGGCCAACCAATTTTCTCAACTCATGACCCACGTGGGATATTTTGATTATGCAACATATTTATGTTATAAAATTTAAGAAATACTTTATAGCCCTCAAGGCATTTATCATATTACATATATACATATTAACTTCACAGCAAAAGTTTCCGTAAAACCCACACAAAAATGTGGAACTTTAAAAATTCACCTTCAGTGTTCTTTAAATTAATTGCTTTAGACATCTCTTTTTAGCATCTTCTAATCTTCAAAACGCAACTAACATAACGCCACAAGAAGGCCAAATAGTCTTTGACTCCTCAAGTTTCGTTACGAATGTAATTTAAGACTCTTTAGGAAACATTAAAGAATATTTGTCCTTTTATGACAACATAACATCGACATTATTAATTCGTACTATAAGTTAGAGTCCTCGGAACTCTGGTATGCATACAAATTAATTTCATGTTACAGCAAACTCTAGAAATCCGAACCTCGGAGTCGTTGAAAGGCCTACAGGCTACAGAGACAGGTTGTAGGCACTTGCAGTTCTGTGCTTTCATCAGATAAGCTGTTACGGGCGAACCGCCTTGGGTCACTACCTGAAGATAAGCTTTCTGGGGCGCATTTCTTTGCGTTACTGGCTCTGCGGTTAACAGATTGCAACAGCACCCTGCATGCTTGTCACAGTCTCCGGACCAATAAATCAGAGCTTAGCTAACCAGTAACCTGGGTCAGATAGTTCCATTCCACAATATTTACTTTCAGTGTTACTCTATTGCAATCTACTCATACATGGATACCAGCGGGGTGGTTCAGGAGCCTAGCACGGGGGGTTCCGGGTTCAATTCCCGTTGAGCATTGATTTGTCGTGGTTTACATGGCGAATGATGGGATGGATATTTGCATTCCATGAACTTTTTGCGCTTTCGTTTCATGTAATCTTATTTTAATATCTACTAACTTATAAAAAGAAAGTATAACGCAATAAAATGATAATAGTTTTGGATCGCCCTGTATTATTCTCAAAGGAGTATTGCCAATACGAGAGTCTTTCGAAAAATGCGATAATTTTAAAATGGCGAGAAAATCTTTGCATATATGAGCAATATGGAACATGACCCATTGCATAATGTACTGGATTTAATATGTTTGAATTTTAATCTTTCCTTTATGGATGTAAAAATGCCATGCACTCTTCTACCTTCTTTCATTTAGTCCAATTCTTGTTGTCATATTCGCAGTATTAGATGTTTCATTTCTTTTTTATTTCTTCAATTTCTTTCAATAATGTACATTATTTTTATCTATTTTGTTTTTTAGTCAATATGAGGCTGCTCTTAAGCGAATTAAATACCCAAGATTACTGCTTGTCCCATTGTAGCGAAAATGCGAAATGCACTTGTACATCTCAATAATATTTTCTTTGGGAGCTCCTTAAAGTATGTATAATATATCTCGCGTGCTTTTTCCTCCTCCGTAGTTTAATATGGCTGCAAAGATGCTATTGTGATTGCATCTTTACACAAGGGATGTGCCAATCAATTAAATAAAGTCTCAGATAACATCACCAAGCTCATGTGACAATAGCTAGGAAATGAACAAGTAAATATCAATCGGCGGACAATTCTTGAGTGAAACAAAAAATATAAGAATAAATTTAATGTATTTATAGTAAGCATGAAACTAACAAAACAGCGACACAAATCAAGGCACCCCCCCCCCCTTATTACCTTGAAATTTGTTTCTCGTATTTTTCTCTCTGGTAGAAAAAGAATAGAAACCTTGAAATGCTAATAACGCTTGGACATGGGGACGGCAAGAGAAAGCAATAATGAGTATGTAATTTATTTACTAAATATTACCAAAGTAAAGTCATAATTCATTGACTTGCAATCCAAGTTCTCTTCTCATTCAGAGCATTACAATAGGTTAAGTTTACACTAATACAGTCACACACATTTTACAACTTGACAATAAAATTTAAGATAAAAACTACAAGCCTAACACTTTTGAAGAGAAGGCGAAAAGAAATGCAACCCAGGAGACGACTCTCTGTGTGAAAGAAAGGCGAAAGTTTGCCTACCTCTAAAAGCTGTTACGTCATAATTTGGTAGAACTTTCGATAAGCGAGGAACCAACCATCTGGCGAACCATGCTGACGTGCCCAGGTGGATAGGATAACGAAGGAGAGATGAGAGGGTATCAGGCAGGAAAGAAATGCGCACAAAAATGGCACAAATAAAAATCAAATTTTTAAAAAACCCATAGTGCTAATAATTTCTGTTTAAACGGCAGCGTTAATCGTCATAATTTTTGATAATGATGACAGCATCCTTAGAAAGACAAAGTGTGGATAGGTTTAATGAAAAACATTGCAAATGACATAGTGTTCATTTTAAGGAATTTTGAACTCTGATAATTATGTACAACGGTAATAATATCTCAGCTTATGAATAGTAGTTTCCATGGTGTCCGTCTGAATATCATCTGCTTTCAATAACATGATTACCCCCCCCCCACTTTATGCTGGAGAAGCAATATTTTTCCTGAATCAAATGTTCTCTAATAAATAACTCAAGAAAAACCAAATGTTCCCTAATAAATGACCCAATAATTCAACGCGTTCAATGGTCAGCTAGAATATCTGAACTCAATCCCCTAAATTTCTTCCTTTGGGGTTTCTGAAATCCGGGGTGTAACAAGCCCAAAAGTATGGGACACCTAAGAGAAAGAATTAGTGATAGCAATATGCAAAAGACAATGCGCAGTTTTTGTGATGGAATAGAACATTACTTGGCCTGAATGGTTCACATTTCGAACATCTGTTTACTGAAACAGTTCCATTTCATGTCAGTGGTTTGTTTGATGTTATCTAATATTTTCTGTGAAAGTAAAAGGTATAAAAAAAGTTATGGGCAACATTCCATATTTAACACTCTAAATAAGTTCGCTTCTTATTATTGATGTATACATAAATATATGAATAAGAAGCGAAATATAGACCAGAAACATGGCACATTAGTATACGGAAGAAAAATCACTACACAAAAATATATTTAGCAAGATGGCCATCTCGAAAAATTACGTGTTATATAGAGCTACAATATAATTAAAATGGTTAGGCATATCAACAGGATGGATGAAAAGAAGACATTAGATTAGAGTTTGTTGCAACTGCGAAGCAGAAGACCAAAGAAAGCATGTACGGAAAGAATCAGAGATGCCACAGATGACAGACATGCATGCAGTAGGGTAGCTAGGTTGAAAATAAGTACTGAGCGTAAACATGATTAGGTAATCGGCAGTACTTCCTGTGAACACATGAAAGCATGCAACTCACAAAGTCTCCATAACCTCAGAAATTCTTAAAGATCCTGATCCGGAAATGTAACTTTACGAGAAACGCCTCTTCCACGTCCATAAACACCGTTACCATTTTATGCACGGTCAGCTGACATTGCATTCCGCTCTCTTGTAGTATTTCCATCCTTGTCCCTTCCATTATCTCGGAAGATACGTCCCTCTGGCTCAAGTGAGAATACAATAGCATTCTAAGAACACATACCTGTGATTCATTTGTCAAAAATAGATTTATATTTAACTACAAGGTCGAATAGACATTCCTTTCATACCCTGCTTGCTAACCCTTACAGAAGTAGAAAGTTTATGGAATCCAGTGATGCATACATTTTACAGAGAGCGTGCAGAACATAATGAATTTTGTTTTTTGAAAATAAACGCAGTTACTTTTTAGTTTTGTTTTGTTTTATGACGCAAATATAAGCATAAGCTTCGTTGTTCTGTGGTTTCTATGGAGATTCAATATTTTAAGCCTTATATCTTTTCTATGTTTAAATAATTTTAAAATTCTCCTTGATTCTCACCTTCATTTTCTTGAGAAATTTTTCACTTAGGTTGGTTCCATTTCAAGACTTAAATCCAACACCCGACTGAGCTGTAATAAATCCCCGTTTGCCGTAATCTTTGTTGTCTTTGTAGGCCTTTTAAGCAATTCTTTTGGTACACAGTTGAACTGTGTAAGCGGGTTATCTATAAAACTCACGCATGAGATTAGCCTGGACCTTTGGTACAGCCTAATAGGTTACAGGTGTGGTGAGGTATGCATCTCTCTCCAGAGTGAACACTTACTGCAAGTATTATTTGATGATTTACACACGTTCTTCTAGGAAATGTCGAATGGGAAATAATAGGCCTAATAATTTATTATACTGCTGAACAAGTTCCATTCATAGATTTATCAATAATTTTGTGAAATGGGAAGTGGCAACGACAATAGCTAAGAAGACAAGGCAGAGTGATCACAGAAGAAATTGAATGTCGCCCGGAGTACTTATCCTAATATTTCTTTTGTCATCTTACACTTTTACACCGAAACTACGAAGTTAAACCCCACAAAATTACCATGGCACAAGATCTTAAAACGTGCACTCTTGTGCATGACGAAGAAATTGATTCTAACCTCATTCTGTTTTCTCACGAAGTTGGTTCCATTTACAAGATTGTTATAATTCACAAAAGTAGAGGCTGGGGTTCCGAAACATGCAATCTATTTTAATGTGGAGCCCCCCTCATGAACAAATAATAGGAGTATGGTGCCAAGCTAGCGCTAACAGAATAATTCTCTTTTTTTTCGAGAACACATTAGTGATAGTTATTGCAAATCTTTCTTCAAATCTTTTTTGCTAAATTAAATTTGAAGAAACGTAATGAAACGTAATTTTACGTTTTTTCAGTAGAGTTTTGAATGACATTTAGTTAATGTTTCTCTGCAAACAACTCAAGAAGTGTTCAACAGAATTATCAGTAACAATACATGGTACACTCTGTTTCTTGATCTAACACCCTGTTATTACTTCTGGAGAACATAAAAGATAAAAGATAAAATGCACAGGATACAGTCTAGACTAACATAATCAAGAGAATAATTTAATTTCTCAAAGAGATGTACGAAAGGTAATGAGTAATTTCTAAGCACTTGCTAGAAAGATGTGAAAAATGAGGCAGATAGTTCTTGCATCTCTTTGCGCGACACGTTGAGTACATAACTTTACAGGGCAAATATTAAGAGTTTCCAGTTTCGCGGTAAGCTTTTGTCGTTAACCGCCCGGGGTATACGCTGTGCGGCCCATAACTTCAAATTATGAATGTACAGTTTTAAAGTGATCATTGTTTCTAATGTTCGTGATATACAATCATCACACTTGGGTCGGTCCTGGTGGTGTAGTGGTTACCATATTTGCCTCCTATATCCAAGATCGCTGGTTTGAACCCCGCCAGGACCAATGGATTTTTTCGGGCGTAAAAATCCTAAGTACGGCTTCCTTCGGAAGGGAACTAAAACCGTGGGTCCCGTGTTGTACATTTACGGCACGAAAAAGAACCTCAAGCCTGAAAGAAGAGGCCTCTGAGCAAAATTTGTCGGCCGTTTCACGCCCCGAGTTGAATGGGACGCTGATGACCTGAAATGTTAAAGAGCGTCCATAAACAAATAAATCAAAAAAAAAAAAAACACACACTTGGACAAAGGATTAATGAAGCTATAATTATTAAATAAAATTATATATTTTTGTATAATAGCCATTCATAACAAATTAAAAAAACAGAGATTGTCTTTAGTTAGTTCCTAGAACATTGTCTTCCAAAATGTACCTACCAATATAAAAGTGCCGTTGCAAAAGAGGTGGGCACGCAAATGCCAGTGAAAGTGAAATGGAGAACCATGAACTATTAATAGACAAGTGCTTGAAATGTTATTTCCCCGCAGATATAATGAAAGGAAATGCTGGAATAGTTTGCATTCCTGTTCTACAAAATGTTGATACCTACTTAAGAAGTTACACTTCACTTACTTTACATATGGAGCTGTTCTATTTCCCCCCCCCCCCACTTCATTCTGCGATTATTTCTGTCATATATGTCGGTCCTGGTGGTGTAGTGGTTACCATACTTGCCTCCTAAACCCAAGATCGCGGGTTCGAACCCGGCCAGGACCGATGGATTTTTTCGGGGCGTAAAAATCGTAAGTATGGCTTCCTTCGGAAGGGAAGTAAAGCCGTGGGTTCCATGTCGTACATTTACGGTATGATAAAGAACCTCAAGCCTGAAAGAGAGGCCTCTCAGCAAATGAGTCGGCCGTTTCACGCCCGGAGTTGAATGGGACGCTGATGACCTGAGCTGTTACAGAGCGTCCATAAATAAATAAATTAATCAAGCTGTCATATATGTCCATTTTCTGCGAAGGCCATCGAGCTGATTTTGTGGAGGAAGTTTGATATCCATATGTTTTTTTGTGAATACGTTACATCTTCTATGTTCCCTGTAACACCATCAAACTTACCTATTTTTTTTTTTACAAGAAAGATTAATTATTAAACGATTTCCTTCTAACCTAGTGCAAATTTTTATAGAAATAAATTAATGTTTCAATAGTTTGGATTGGATTATTGGGAACGGAGGACCATCGATACTTCAGCCTTGCTCAACAGCTGGCCGTTTTTACCTACATCCCCAGTGTGGGACACTTCAGGGGGAAGGAAAATGGTGAAGACGACACCGAGCGGCCAGAATTATGGGGTGGTGAGCCGTGAACGTAGATGGTTTGTCTCCATACAGAACACCCCAACACAGACGCCTCCACCCCTCTTCAAACCTTCAAAAGAGCCACTTCCATACAAAATGCAGGGGCAGAAACCTTCCTAAAGCGTGTCTGTTACACGCAGCATATCTCGTCCTTACACTTTCGACCCTGTAACAGGGAAAATTCGTGGAATGTAAATAGCCATCCCATCAGGACCAGTGGCTCCCAAAGGATTTGAAGCCAGGAATATCCCAAGCGTTATCGCTTCGTTACGTTTCATACTATGGAAACTTATATGCACCTGAACCTGCACTAAGACTGAAAATGCTCGTCACTTCAAGACAATAGAGCATCGCAAGCGGGGTACATAGTTGCCGGTTTGTGCTGGAAACATAGTCTAATCTTCCTCTAATGTCTTTCTTGAAAAGCAGTTTTTTGCAATGTTTTGGTACCACAATGATGGAATGTCTGCTTAGTACATTTGTGATTAAAGGAAATGTTAAGGGAGTCTAAATGTCTGTCTTGCTAAAGCTACTTTACCATATCCAGGACCCACTATTCTTCAGTGTAAACAAAAAGTTTATATAATTCTAAATGTTGCACTCCAAATTATCTAAATAATGTCTTTGTATAGAAAACACTTTTATTAATTTTTTGAAATTGCAATTAAACATAAAATTAAGGGAAATTTCATAATTGTAGAACACGTTTTTTAATTACACTTTCCTTTTTGCTATGCTACATCAAGCAATAAGTTTTCTTCTACAGCCTGTATGGTTGCATTAATCACAGACTTTCACAGCTGCCACACAGAAATTACAGATTCATAACGACAATAAAGGTGTGGGCTCTAGGACAGTCCACATAAGAACTTTATGTTTATATTATAAAATACATTTATTTATATTTCTCAGAACTAAGCAAACATACAATCATTATATGGGATTATGCTGTCTTCGATGAATGTAATGAAATTGTACTTAAAAATGGAGCTCTAACGGTGCATCGCTAGACTAAGAAAGTTCTCTTATATTTCGTTCTCAATGCTTCCCACATCAGCAACTTATTTCCATATATACGCCATAAAGGCCTACCAAACATTGGTCGGTATGCCGAACTTTCGTGGAGAAGTTGTGACTAGCAAGAAACCCAGGCCTCAACCCATCAGGCATGTTAGAGATATGCCTAAATACGCATGCGTCGACGATTTTACCATTACCTGGAGGAACGAGCGGGGTTTCTCTGTTTGTTAACGCTTGAGAATCGCATTCGGTAGATTTCTGATTCAATTCCAGTTGGCCCAGCCATCCTGACCATGGGTTGTTTCCCATGGTCACTCAGACGAAGGCTGGGATGGATATTTACACTCCATCAATTTTCCTCCCTCCCATTTCATTATTTCGTTGGTTGTTACAGGGTGCCAGGTAGAGGCGGGTTGGCGCGGGTGATGGTGGCGAAAGGTTTCTGACCAGGCGTACGGAATGGAAATTTTTTCAAGAGACTCGTTCAACTTCGTCAGGGTCTTCACTGATGTCGGGATGCTCTATCTAGAAAATTCTTAGGGACCCCTTCGGCATCTGTGCAGTCATCGTCCGGTGTCTCCCTGCACTCATCCCTTCCTCCCGGAGATGCCTCCATTGGGAGGGGGGTGTAGGCACAAAGGGCGAGCCGTGAGCACGGCTGAGGTACCAAAAGCATTCTCCTCATTTCCAGACTATCCTGCATCTATTAAAGATAAAGATAAAGATAGCCTATTATGTCCCATAAAGGTAAAGTCATCCTAACAAGTAGGGAAAGTTCGCTTTTTCCTAACGTGGTGAGCTATTCCACGCTAGTTGTTCGTATGCTGTTTAAGACACTGACTGATTTGTTCTTTGGCTCACTGCACTAGTTGCTTCTCGAGAAATTTCCATTTTTCTCTTCCTCTTACTACTCTTGACCAATCTGAACTTGCATGTTTCTTGAAGAGGTCTGTTCATCTTCTTCTGGGTCTGCCTTGCGTCCTTTTTCCTATCCGGGGGCCCCACGTGAGATCTTGTAGGTCTTGCAATCTTGCGACGTAACCGCCCCATTGCCATTTGCTTCTGGTAGCTATTTGTGCGATGTCTGTTGTCTGAGATAACTGGTTTGTTAAAACTATAGGTATTTTGTCCTTCAAAATGTCATGTCCCAGGATCATGCGTTGCATTTTTCTTTGGCAGATTTGAATTTTGTTCTGGCTGTAAAACTTGCACCTCTTATTCAAAAAGAAGGGCAGTTTAGCAAGTCCACATTTGCGCAATTTTTTTTCCGGCAGTGTATTTTATTATCTTCAACGTCACACAACATTATATACGTACTTATTTCCCCCAAGATTTCTTTTTGAGGCACAGATTTCCTTTAATTTATCTGGTGTCATCCCACAATGGATTTCCTTTTTAATCCTATTATAAACGTATATTATATATTGCTTGTAAATTTTATTTTCTTAAAAGCACAATTCGGTTCAATCATAGTTACCACATTGCAATATTATGTAACAACAAAAAATATAAACATCAGTATAGATTCCGTCACATGACTATTGCCAATGTGCAACATTAATTATTACAAAGAAAAAAAGGATCTTTTATAGGAACAATGGTAACTATATCATATATGTTCAACCTTGAAAATTTAGAAAGCTTTGTGCTCATTATTTTCAAACAGATTTTTTAATAACTTTTAACCTACCGTTTTAAAAATATACCAAATTAAGCGCAACTTGCAAGTGTACTTATGTAATCAAAGGCTGAAAAGGGAAAAGAAAATCACAAAAAAAAAAAAAAAAAAAACATTTAGACTCTTCTTTGGTATTCCAGAAGATAAAGTGCTAAGGATATTTGCAAGTCTACGTATGCGATAATATCTATATAAAATCTGTGAGCACAATTCATACATTTTAGAGTGAGGCGTTTTCCAAAACTGAACTCTCAGAGAGTTTTCTTGAGGGGAGGGGGAGAAAATGTGTAGAATAGTATCATTCACTATTCGTACATTATCTCATGCAGTTTAGTTTTCTTCCGCTATGTGGCCGAGATGCAATAGTTTACAAAATAGGATCTCTAGGTGATGGGTGTTATAAACAAGATTATAAATTGAATTACTTTTGGTAGAAAATGATTTACACCATCAACAGTATTCAGAAGTGTTAAATTTTTATGGAGAAATGGCGGTGAATAAACAAATGTCTATCATCAATATAAGAGGGTAGGGGCAGTCTCAGTTATCCACGTTCCGGGCGGGCGCACGCTGCAATCACATTTAGATCTCACGCACGATTAGTTTGCACTCGGAGTCCGTTATTGCGGGAAAGAGAAACGTTCTTCGGTGAGAGAGAGCATCCTGCGGTTGCGCACAACCTTCTTCTGCAGCAGTTGCATTTTCCACGAAAACACTAGCTTTAAGCACGTGACAAGCGAAAGTGTTAGGTTATCTTTAGTTTATGTATTTCGCTATTTTTAATATAATACACTATAATGCAATTCTAGATAGATGAAAGATCAGATAGTAGAGAGGTCACCTCCAGATGTGTGACGTAAGCTGGGTGCAGAGATGTCGGACGTTAGGTATATAACGATGGAACATACCGACAACTTAGGAACAGAAAACCTTCACCTGTCCAGAGTTGCTTGCTGTTACGAAGTTGAAGGTGACGAATGATTTCTTGTCCATCGTTGTAACGCGAGATGAAACAGATTTATCGCTTCGAGCCTGAGACCAAAATACAGTTCATGGAATAGAATGGCAACACAAAACTTTCCCTTGAAAAATAAATCAACCACTTAAGTGATGGCCACATTCCTCTGGGACTCTAAACTTCGGATGTTAATAAAGCGATTTTGGCACATCTATCCTAACAAAGATATGACCAAAGTTCTTCATGATAGCCCGAAGCTATCTACAAGTCCATACTTCCGAAAATATATCACTAAACTCTTGTGGACTGTTCTTCCAGATCCCCAGATCCTCTAAAGATGCCTGTCAATTACAAAGAAGTCAGTCGCCGAAGGAAGCTGATTGAGAAATCTGCATAGTTTTTCTTACAGTGTTTAACGCCCGTTTTTACTACTGAGGCACACAGGCGATTACACTGATGATACATGAGATGAAATGATATGTTGGGAAAGAATTTTTTAAAGGAAGTAAACGTTCCAGGACTAAGTTTAGGGTATCAGCATGGCATTTGCATTTGAGAACTGAGGAACACCTGGGAAAAACCTCAGTCAGGGAGGACGGTCCTGTAACGAGAGGGAATTGAACTCCAGACCTCCCGCTTACGAGTCCGTGCCTTAACGACCTAGCATCCGTGTCGGTTCATACAGGTAGGACATGGTGACGTAAAGCTATAAATTATATTGAAAAATAGTTCTGCAAGGCCAAGGAATTATGGAAAAATCTAGTGCATTTACAACTGAAATAAGAAAGAGAAAAAACAAGGAAATTACTTATTGATCCCTCATATATTTAATTAATTTTTTATGTAATGGTGAAGACCGGCTGACTGAATCTATCTTTGAAGTGCCCGTTATAACAAAATCCTCCGATAAAAATAGCGGTAGTTAAAAATGTGCACAAACTTGAACCTCAGTGTTTTGGGTCGGATGAAATACATGCGACATCTGTCTGAACATGTTAGTGGGTATATTTTCCAGTCAACATGCCATATTCGATCTGAGAAGTTTTATAATTAATTTTAATCTGAAAATATTAAGGATATATAATTTTAGGTGAACACCGAAACTGATTTCGTTTGCAACTCTTTTAAGTGTTAATTCAAAAGCATCAGTAATATAGTAAGTGAACTGCGTTTATATGTTCCTCCTGGTATACCCGCTCCTTTTAAAGACTAGTTAACAAAGTCCTATGCATCGAGGAGTCGCAAGGAAACAGGCGTAACTGTGTTCAAAGACTGCATGTTCGTCACGTTCCATTGTTTCCATCTCAAATGATAATCTCTTACGCACTCTAATGAGAAACTATTCACTCATTCGAGACAAAGCGCTTTTCATGCCTTAGGCTGCCTTCGTTGCTTTTACTTTTGTTAAGCAGATATTACTTACCAAGAATCTCCTGCAGTAACCTCCATCTGTTGCTTAGTAACATGTGTGCTGCGCGAATTACAAAACAAAGACTAAACAATTCACTTTCACCGCGAATAATAATCACTGCAAACTACCTTCTAATATCCTTCCCTATCAACACTAGAACAGAAAAGAAACACAGATGTTTTATAATTTTTAAAGACGCACATTGGTTTCCTATGCTTTATGAGTCTTTCCTCGTTATACTTAAAGGCAGGATGTACGGAAATCATAGATCAGGATATACAAGTTTGATCAACGTAAATTGGTTTTAAAATACTATATATCGATTTTTAGCTTTATTCTTCGCATATTTGTACATGGAGACAATGAAACTCTTATCATTTTTAATTTATACTTTTAGTAGAAATTTAATATAAAAATTTCGTCAACAAGGGGCATTTACTGTAAATGAAACCCGACAGCTAGGGGAAAAGCGTTTTACCTACTCGAATTCCATCGAAGAAGATCTGTAAATTCTATTAAATGTCGCCTTCGAGAAGTACAAGAAATATCCACTGACAGATACAGGTAAGTCAATCAAAGAGACAGGAGGGGGGAAAGTTGAGGTAGACAAACTTAGGTAAACGTATTCTTGTATGATAAGAAAATAGAAAATAACTAAATTAGTCAACTATGCAAATTATAGGCGAAGATAAGCAATCGCAACCCTGGGTTCGAACTCCAGAATGTCAAGAGAAACTGAAAAACGACTAGATAAGCAAATATAACTAGAAGAAATATATACGCAAGTTTTTATGGTGTCCAGATAATAGGGGCAGTGGGGAAATTTATACGAGACAAAAGATAAGCAGACATAAGTAACATTTGACCTTGGTGGTAAGAAAAAGGGGAAACTAAAATAGACAAATGTAGGTAATCTAGTCCTTGCATGGTAAGAAGAGTGTGAAAATTGGGATAAAACAGGGGAAAAGATACGCATCCCATGCATAGTGTAATAAGGTCTTAAATAAATCCCCCTAAACTTAGAACTTGAATCGTAAGAAAAGTAAAATAGTAATAATAATAATAATAATAATAATAATAATAATATGCAAAAATGCTCATTATATGGTTACCAAGGAAATAGAAAAACAGGCATAATATAGGCAAAATGCGCAATCCCTGGGAAATAGAAAAAAAATAAACAGTTGAAACAGGTGAAAAAAAACACGCACGTCTTATATAGCGTTTAAAAATGGTTAGGGAAGATGCCAGAAATGAAGTGATGCAGTTCTGAGCCTAAATGGTCTGGGAGGAAAATACGATAGTATTGGGAAGAGTGTACAAAGGAAATAGAAAAATGCTTAAGATAGACAAAGGTAAATGAATATAAGCAACGTAGATTCAGAATAGTAAGAAAGATTACTAATATTGATAATTATATGGGAACATAGACCTAGAATGATATGAAAATATATTAAAGGAAAAGCAAATATGAATGGGCAAATATTTGGGGAAAACACACTCATATGCATAAGATATCAAGATAATGGGCAGTACGTAATTCTGGAAATAGCACACCAAGGAAATAAATAAATGGGGGATAAAGGGGGAGGTCTAAATAGGCAAACCACGGAACTCTAAGACTAGAATAACATTTTTAAAAAATTAATAGTTTAAAAGAAGGTAAAACAAGTAAATCTACTGGGGAAACTAAAATAAGTTGTGAAAAATGGATTAAGGCAGGCACTCAAGGTCTTTAGTTTGGGGAGCTGAATTTAAAGGCTAGGATAAGCAGATATGCTGAAATGTTGCCTACCGGTCTGCGCTTCGATATTTAAAATAGATATATAGATATACCTCGCTTAATCCTAGATATATTAAAATATGACGTTTATCTTTTTATTTCATCACTAACTATGATAAACTAAGACACGCAGAAACACTTCTAAAAATAATTCATACAAGCTTCCTAATCCGACACCTAATCTTGCATCTGTAGCATTAGATTAAAGAAAATGAGAATTAAATTAGAATGTGGAAAATGTGGCAAATTCAAATCACGTATTAACAGAAGTACTTAAAATGTGTATTTTATAATTAATATTAGAATAGTTTTATTTATAGATACACTTTTACAATAATGTCTTAGTAAATTTTTTACACTTTTACATAGTTCTTGAGGTGATAACATTGCATATTTATTAGTAATTAAATAATAAAAACTATATTGCTAATTATAAGTGTAAAAAAATGTATGTACGAGGTGCATTCAAGTTATAACACCTTCAATATTTTTTCTCAGGACTGTAAAAAAAACAGAAACATGCAGTTTTAAAATACGCGGGCACTCGTTGTCAATGTGTGACAGAAGTGGCAGCACTGTATGGTACGGAGAACTCTAGCGGCAGCCGCGAGAGTGAGGACTATTTTTGATACTCCAAAATGGCGACATTTTGATTAAAGAATAGCGTGTTCGATAGAATTCGTTTTCTCCATTTTCGTGGTTTGACACAGATTGAAATCCATCGCCAGTTCATTGAGACATGGGGTGGTGGTGTCATGGATGTGTCTAATGTGCGTTCATAGGTGCAACAGTTCAAGGAAGGCAGATCGTCGTATGACAACAAACCAAGACAATCTCGGCCTCGCACAAGTCGGTCTGACGACATGGTCGAGCGATGGAGTAATCCTTACTCATTGCGTTCCAAAGGGCACTACGATGAAGTTGCATCCTACGAGGATGATTTGAAGAAGAAGCTCCTTCCAGCATTGCGTGAAAAGCGGTCGGAAAAGGCTGCACGTGTGCTCTTTTACCAAGAAGCACCCTAGCTCATCGGGCGAACGTGATGCAGCAGTTTCTTCATGAAAAACAACTTTGAAGTGATTCCTCATGCTCCATACTCACCTGACCTGGCTCCTAGCGACTTTTGGCTGTTTCCACCTATGAAAGACACTCCGCGGTCGCACATCCACAAGCCGTGCCGCTATTGCATCAGCGATTTTCTAGTGGTTAAAACAGACTGCTACAGAAGCGTTCGCAGCGGCCATGGCATCATGGCGTCGACAATGTGAAAATGTGTATGGCTGCAGGGAGATTACGTCGAGAAGTGACGCAAGTTTCATAGTTTTCGTGTGATTAGTTAGTGAGAAAAAAATCGAAGATGTTATAACTTGAATGCAGCTCTTAATCTGTGTATTTTGTTCTATTTGTATGACGGAAGATATTCTGAGAAAAATAATCTTTTGAATACATAAGAATAATGATTGGTATAGTTCTCAGAACTGGGAAAAATGATGCTGTTTTCTGGGTGACGTAGCAGAAGATAACAGGGGCACATAAAACTGCATACAAAGAAATTTTCATACAGAGCCTAAAACTATTATCTCAGCCGTTCATACAGGTGATTATAATAGGACAAAATAGTCACGCTGATAAAAAAAATAGCCATCATTATAACTATGCTCTTTAAAGCTAAAAGCAAATTCTTCTGAAGTTAAATTTACACCCGTCTTCAAAGGTTTTAAAATATATAAATAATGAAGCAAATAGGAGGAAAACAGAACATTAATGTATGAAAATGAGAAATTATTTTTTTAAAAAAAAAATTTAAATCCTAGAGCTTATTGCTGTAGGCAGCAAAAATATGGACAACAGGAACAAAGAGCAGATGTCATTAGTCATAGAAATGGAATTTCTAAGAATGAATGTTGGTACTTTGGTTTACTTCAATGTTAATACATGCATTTTTTGTTTTATTTATATCCCTTTATATTTTAAAAACCTTCGCTATTTTATTGAGGAATAAATCAAACATCTTTAAGAAAAACCTTATCTTATTCATCATCTAGAACAGAAAGAATGGAAATATTGCCACTAGGAATATGATAGATGTTTAATTTGTCTATAATTAACATATTTCTGATATTGTTCCGCCAAAATACACCCAATTATTGCTATTATCTGGAACTCATTTCAATTAGAGACTCCATCTTAAAAGAACTGTACCATTGCCTTCTAGCGGAAGAAGACGAAAATGTATGAGAGGCTTAAAGATATTACACACCTAATGTTTTGTGTTTCCAAGTTAAACTAACCGATAAAAAAATTCACGAGAGTATAAAAAATTACATAAATTATGTAAAACTGTTGAAACTGAAGAATAAACGGGCGTTTTATCAGCATTTATATATTATTTTGATCACCTACTGCAATGTAATCTTACTGAATTTCATTACATTGACTGAAACTGGATTTTGTTATTGTACTATGCCTTGCGGCTGAAGAACGATTTCCTAGGAATGAATGTATTTTTATTTGAATTACTTTGGTAATTCTATTTTATCTAGCGTCATTTATCATAAACTATTATGTATAGAACGCGAAACTTTCTATAGCAAGGGAATGGCCTAGGAGGTGCTCCTGACCTAAGGATAAGATAACATGAAACCGGGCTCTCTGTTTCCTTATAGTATCTACTTGTATATTTCAGTTCTATTTCTGACAGAAAACTTTCTTTGACATACTGCAGATTATTATTTACGTTTACTTTGCCGAAATTATTTGCACCAGTGGTTTTGTTTCATGTTGTCACCGTGCAAGCGCTTGTAAGATGGTTTGAAGATTGCCTTTTTTTCAGTGTCCAAAGATACCTCTTGCACCTGAAGAGATGGAACTGCTAGTTGGGAGGTCGATGCGGTCACTGGAAAAATCGCGGCGGAGTAAGCTAACGGATTGTGGTTTTAACGTTGATCCAGGCTTTTCGTTTTTATATCTCTGACCTAGCTTCCCATTTTTTTAAAAAAAACACATCTTTTGTAAAAGAAAAGTTCAAATAACACAAAAGGAGTAGATATTTTTCATTTTCAACAACAATTTATTCTAAAATTAATATTTAACAAAGTTGAGTGCGCCTAGAAATAACATAAAATGTTATTAGTACATAAGAGCTTGCTAAATAACAAAATAGATACAATAAAAAGTACAAATATTATGACTTTTATCAATTTTTCACATAGAATGTGCTTTTTATAATTAAAAGTTTCTGTTTTTGAATAAATAAATATACATAAATATAATGAGCAAAAATATTAACGGAAAGTGCAGACTTTCCAAATCAAAAAACTTTGTTTTCATATTATATTTGCATTGTATGAATTTTTTTATGTTTTAATTAAGGACGCTCTTCCTTAACATCTCAGGTTATCAACGTTCATTCAATTCAGGGCGTGAAATGGACGACAAATTTTGCTCAGAGGCCTCTTCTTTCAGGTTGAGATTCTTTATCATACCGTAAATCTACGACATGGGGTCGACGGCTTTATTTAGAATTTTTCCGCCTGAAAAAATCCATCGATCCTGACCAGGATTGAACCCCGATCTTGGATTTAGGGGGCAAGTATGGTTACCTCTAGAATACAGGATCGACATTTTATGAAGTGTAAAAGGAGGCAATATATAAGATACAATATTAAAGAAAAACTCAATTTATGCAACCTGTTACAACAATAAAATTATAGCCTAAATGAACTCCGTTTATTAATATTCAAAATTATAGCATGAAATATTTTAAATAAGTTAATGTTCGGTATCATTCGTTGGGCCCATAAGTGGGATGACCACCATCTTCCAGATCTCTGCAATAGTACTGTATTTTCCGTTTGTCAATGGTAAAGGATCTCTCTGAGAATGCCTGAGCAAACAAAACACTTATGCGCTCCATGTAGCCAACGATTTCTTCCTGATACACTGCGTTCCCCAGTTGATTCCAAACAATTCGACAGTTTACTTTAAAGATAGGCAACAGGTTCTGCGCCTGCGTAGCTTTCTATTCCATTTGCATGAAATGATAATCTGGCATAATACTTTCAACATTCAGGGGAATTTTTTCCAGTATATCATTGCAATAGCTATAAGCACCCATTCATCTTTTCTGCCAAATCAGGTTCGTTTTTCCTTCCTATGAAACCCCTGCAAAAACTATTATATTATCACGAAGTAATCATTGATTTTCTGCATTAATTTCTTTTTCGTTTTCAACATAGCAAAGGGCTCTGGCATTTTGGATATTCGAGGCTAGTTCATTGCTATTTTTTTTTTTTTTTTTTTTTCCCACTTGTGAACCACATCTTTCTGGTTTCTTCACTTTTTAAGAAGCTTCGTTGCACACTCTCTTCACAGTGCAGACATAATCATCTTTGTTGTACCGCACAACGGTCAACTGTGAGTTCTTGGCTATACACTGCACATGTCACTAAATCTGTTAGTTATGCAGGTGATAAGTGCAAAAGAAAGAATAGAATTGCATGACTTTAATCTATATAGAAACTAGAGACGTTCTAAAAGTTCTCGACCTGAGATTTAAGAGAAATGTTTTTTTTAACAACCTTGTAAATGAATACATTAGTCCAACTTTCTAATGCCCTTATAAAATAAAATTTATTCAACTGTGAAAGATAAGCGTCTGTTTCAGCTTCAACCTCGTCATTTGACTTTAATCTTTGTCCTCCTAGTCATTTCTTCAGGTTTGGGACCAAAAAGTAATCACTGTGAGCAAAATCCGGCGAATATGGCGAATGTGAAAGCACTTGAAAGCGAAGGTCATGCAGTTTTGCAGCAACCATCCCAGACGTAAGCGAAAGCGCATTGCCGTGATGAAAGAGAAGTTTCTTTTTTGGCAAGGCCTGAATAGCACCCTTTAGTTACTCCAGTAATATTCCCAGGTGATGGTTCTGCCCTTCTGGAGATAGTCTAGGAGCTCCACACCTTGAGAATCCCAAAACCATATGATTTTTCCTGCAGATGGAACCGTTTTTGCTTACTTTGGTGCACTTTCACCTGTTGCCACCCACTGTTTGGATTTGTTCGTCTCTGTTTCACTTACTGTTATGAAACGTAACCGAAACTCACTTGAATTGGTTTAAATACGTCTAAAAACTCTTGCGAAATGTTCATTCGAATACGTTTATTGTTCATTGTTAACAACGCGGCATCCATTGAGCGGAAAGATTTCTCATTTCCAAAACGTAGTGGACATGGCCTATCGATGCCTTTGCAATGTCAGCCAACTCGCGCACCTTCAATTGGCAATCACTGAGTACAGTAATGAGAATTTTTGTCACAATCTTGTCGGTTCTAGCAATTTTGGGACGCCCTAAGCGCTCAGAATGTACGACCACGCTTAAATCCAGCAGCCCACTTTTAACCGTCTACTTTATCATAGATTCTATTTCAAACTTATATATTTTGTAATAAATATATAACAAAAGGTTTCTACAGAGCGTTCTTACATACAAATATAATTCTCCCACACAGATTAATATTTCACATTTGATATCTTCACAACGATGCTTTTGTTAAACAAAAAACAAATACAACGTTATAAATACAGTTTATACGCTGAATTAATTTCTCATTTTATTTTAAAACAATATAGAGAAAATTAATCGCAAGAGCCCCTTTTAATATTCGGTTTTCAAGTATACCTTTATTCCTAATAGTCCAATTTCCCTAACTTTCAGAACTATCTTTCTTATTTATTTAAAATGGTGTATACCGAATTTTGCAGTGAAGAAACAAATATTGGTGTCGCTAGAGCAATTTTTAAATTTTGGGTTTCAGGTATACCCCCACTCCTAATGGCCTGATTTCCAAGATTTTTAGGAAGTATTTTTCTTCCTTTATTTATAGAGAATATTTACGGAGTTTTGTTGAGAAAAAGCAAATACTGCCGCTAGAGTAATTTTTAAATTTTGGGTTTCAGGTAAACCCCCCCCCTTCTAATAATCGGATTTGACTGATTTTCAGAAACTTTTTTCTTACTTGATTTAAATGGTATATCGAATTTTGTCGTGGAAAAAAATATTGGTGCTGCGAGAGCGATTTTTAAATTTTGGGGTTCAAGCAAACTCCTTCTGTGCTAATAGTCCAATTTTACTGATTTTCAGTTTTTTTTTCTTCTTATTTCATTTAAATGGTATATACGAATTTCGTTCCGAAACAAATATTAATGCCGCTAGAGCGATTTTAAATTTTGGATAACCCGCTCTCCCGCTAATAGTGCAATTTCAGTGAGTTTCAGAAACTATTTTATATCAATGGCATATATTAAGTTTCCCTTTCCTTTAACAAAGTTTTAAATTAAGGCCATTAGAAGCATTATAAATTTGGCCTTTACCTCCAAAAGTTTTTCAGATATATCCCCCTCCCAATGTTTTGATAATTTTCAAAAAAAAATTTTCTTGCTTGATTAAATGGTATGAGTGTTATTGTAAAGCAATATGTATTGCTATTGCTAGAACGATTTCTAAATTTTGGGTTTCAGATCATCCAATAATTCTCAGAAAATATTTTTATTTTTCTACTTAAATGGCAAATATGGAATTTCGTTGCGAAAAAGCATATATTAATGCCACTAGAGCGATTTTTATATAAATTTTCTCTTTAGGTTAACCCCCACCCCAATGGTCCAATTTTATTGGTGAACGAAATCGACAAATCGTTTGATAACTGATGGCTATGTGCCGAGTTTCGTTGAGAAAACCAAAAGTTGCGACCGCTGGAGCGTTAACAGACACACATACACGATGTGTGCGTGTGTATATGTGGGTGGGTATTTATGGGTAAGACTGCAATATCTTCATTCCTTCGGAATACGCTAAAATATTTAATTGCTGTAACATTAGCAAATCATCCGGCAGCTATTTATCATCTAACATTAAATTTGTCCGATATATCGACAATGCTCTATTGACCTCTTAACATTAAAGGTACCTTGGCATTCTTAATGCGCCCCACAGCTCTGGAAAGTTTACCAGCCTGTAAACACCAGAAATCGATAAAAAAAAAAAAAAAAAAACCAACGGGCCATGAAGTTTTGCCCTTTGATAGTAGAGCAGCAGTTCTGGAGGGCAAGCAAAGATGTAGTTTTCAACCTTTTTGTATCGGAAAATAGCAGAAGGATTTAATAGCGTTGCAAAGAACACGCTAGCGATGGAAAGAATGTGCTGAAGAATGAAGTGCTAAATAATGAGAGCTTTCATTAGAGAGGCTGATTTTACGGTAAATTAAACAGTAGATATAAACTGCACGTATCAGATAGAATATCTTTTTGTGTGAACTAAAAACATTCCATCTAATGGAAGTATGAATTATACCAGCAAGAATTCAATCAAATTTAGAAAGTAAAACGGTAGAACATATAACAACAAGAATGGGAAGAAATTAAAGAAATTATGATTGAAGAAATATTAGAAAAAAGAAATATGCTCAAGCAAAAATAAACTATATTTGAAATATGTATCTAGAAAGGCAAGAAGTAATATTTAGGATGGTTAAGTAAAAAAAGTTTGCCATATTTAGAAGAATACAGAAACCAATCAATAAAAACAAAAGCTCGTGATAAAACTGGGAAACATGTTGTTACATATAAATGAAAAGTATTCACTAATAATAGGATAATAATATGTCCTGATAAAACATTGTTGAAGTCATGTAGGTATCTGGTTGTATGTGCAAAGGGAATACCCTGCACAGTTGCAAAGGGAAGTGGCGCAGTTTGCCGAGATTAGTGGGATAAGAAGAATGCACCATTCAGCTCTCCAGGCCCTATCTATCAGCGTCCTCGGACGGTTACACATTATTATTGTCGTAAAATCATGAGGTAATACCATTAAAAGGATGTAGTTGTAGCCTTGAAATATCAATTAATTATAGTATTTGATTTATCCTAAATTCCTGTGGTTAGAATCCATGACGTAAAAGTGTTGTAGAGTTTAGGATTGGAGTACGTCTCTAATGTACAGCCGTTTGCTAGTGAGCAATAGGAAAAATGAGGAAATAAGCGAGTGCTCTTTCGGGGCTGCGGCAATGTATACCAAATATAAAACATGACATCAGGGAGAACAAAGTAATAGCTTATAAAATAGTAAAAAAAGTAAACAAAGAAAATAATTTGGCTAATTTAGGTAATAGAAAATGGATAACTTTTTGCAAATATTTGTGACACAATATGGCTAGGAAAAAAAATACAAAAGAGTATAAAATCCCATGTTCACAATACAGCTGATAAATTGGAATACTCTGATTAGAAACAGTCTTAAAAACAGCGAGTTACTATTAAATCTATAAAAAGCTGCTTAATGTTTTCCAAGTATTAGTAAAATATAAACTTATAGAATTATATACAAAGTAATTAATAATTGCTAAAACGGAAAATACCGAATGAATAGAAAATAGCTTTAGTAATACTTTTCAATAGCTTTTTAACGCCCATTTTTACTACTGTGGCAGCATACGTGACGAACGCAATTATGTACAAGAGATGAAATTATAAATAGAAAAGAAAGTTTAGAAGAAGGTATTCTATCTTAGGTTACCCCCGGCATTTGCCACTGATGCGCAATGAAGAAAATCCAAAATAGCTGAAGTTCGGGAGAATGACCCTCCCAGGATTCAAATCACAAACCTCCCATTCACAAGTATATATCTTAGCGACCTTGACTACCCATGGTGATTCACCAATATTAAATAAGATTATGAACAACACGTAACAATATAAGGTATTGTGTCTTATGTATTATTTAGGTTGTTGTAGTGTTTTTGTTAATTGCACTAGTCAACAATTTCAACTTTGTATTTGTATTTGATTTGAAATAAATGATCCTTCCTAACTCCGTGAAAAAAACCTGTTTTTCTCCATCACACCACATTTCCTAGATACGCAATACTAACAGACGTATGCAATATTATGTGGGTACAACGTTAATGATTTTAAATGCATCAAAACAATTATACTTATAACTAATAAATATATAAATTTGCCTGATTTTGAGTTGCAGAGCTCAATAGAAAAATCATTTTTCGCTATGAGGTCACAATATTTATATACACAGCATATTAAAAAAAACATTATTGGCGAACATTTAGATAATTAAATACAAACAAGAAATCAGACTCAGAACTCAGTGGTGTTTTTCTGGTTCAACATATATACTTGTACATGAGACACTCGCATTTTATATCTAGAAATGATGCAATAATATGAAAGCAGAAAATGATTAATATGAGTTTTTAAAAAAAATCAGTGTCGATAAATTTGTAATCACCCTTCTATTTTCAGATGCTCATCTTGATCATCTGAAATTTATAATAAATTAATATTCAAAGAAATTTATATATGTAACATCACAGCCGAATATAAACTAAAAACTATTGTTCATTATGTTGAGTTAATGACTTTTCAATGAAGGTTTCCAGTCAGTTGGAAAAAAATGTGGATAATAATTAGAGTACAAAAAAAAGTACAAAAACTACTTATTCTTGGGTTGCAACTCGTATTTTGAAGAGGAGATTGATGTGGGAAAGAAAAGAGAAATGTTGTTAATAATTCATTCGGAATTATCAGCAGACCGTTAAAGGGAAAAGTCGGAAGACACGCATTTATGAAGTAGCAAAAATCTGTGTCAGGCCTATGCAAAGAAATACGTTACTCTTAACCTGTCATAGCGCCCTTCGTTTCTGAGATAATTTACTTTTCGGTCTTGCAACGCAGGAATTCAACTACATGCTGTAAACTTCTTAGCTTCTGTAACAGTAAAAGATAGTTGACTTTTGTCATAACAACGAAAGATAGATCGTTAATAGGTTCTTCTAGCATATGATAAAAATTAAAGGATTACTCAAATGAAAATTAGACATAAACGTGAGAGCTTCAGACACGATTATATGAAGGAAACGTCCAAATTACTCGTACTTAAGCCATATGGCGCTCCTGTGTTTGGGAATGTCCGTGTCGTAACATTTCATATACTCTATATTGCTAAACTGTACACCTTACAAACTAATCTCGTTTGTTTTACATTAAAAATAAACATTTGAAATTAGCTCTTAACAATGACAAAAAAAGTTGAAGATAGCTATTAAAACAACTATTTGATTCTTGAATCTGCAGCCATGTTGTAACGCTGCAATTGACGTAAAAAAGTACAGACATTGCAATGCATATAATTAATAAGAAGACTCTAAATTTATCACAAGTAATATTGCAATCGGTAATCTCAGACCGTCGAGTGATATTTATTAGGACTACTTCACGAATAAAATAAGAATTTAAATATAGTTGCTCTAAATTTGACTTACAAAATTGTAATAATTGTATATTTATACTTAACCTTTTCAAGCAATCTTGCTACAAAAGAATTCCGATTGTCAGTAATGCCAATAGAGAAGGACTATTTCATTAATAGAATAAGAATAAAAATTATATATATATTTGAAATTTGTGCACAGAATATTAACAATTGTATAAAATGTTATACTTATGAATATCTATTCTAATCAGAAACAGTGAGGCTGAAATGGACAAAAGTCAACTATTACAATGGCTACTGTTCCATTTTCTAATACCAAATGAGAAAAAAAAGGTAATGTTCAGTGTCTCTATTCTTCATTGTCTTTTGTGATTTGGAATTCCTAATGATAAGATCAATTTGCACATTTGACGCATCACCAAAACGCTTTGAAGAACCCTCTATTTTGCGTTATGATTGTCGATTGTCCATGCTTTTGTTGCTATCAATAGTTTCCCACCGCCTCCAGTGGTCAGTGAGAGTGTTCAGGAAGTATATAGTGAAGGTATAGAGTTGGCTACACTGACCACAAGACAAATGCACGTCGCGTGATAAAACAAATTTGCTACTTATTTCTCGATAATTTCACTCCGTAATCCGGCTGTTTGGTCAAAATTCGTTCCCCCCCCCCCCCCCCGTTTCGTTGGTCATTCTTAAGATGAAGTCACATGAGTGAAATAGTCAATACAAATAAATATAGAAACAGCCATTATCTTGGTTTTTCATAAGGAACATCCCCTAAATTCAATGAATTACGTATACGATGTTTTTTAAAATGTAATCAATAACCATATTTCTCAAAAACCCCTTCATAAAGTGTAAAATGACGATTTATAAAAAAAAATGCTCCTGATTAAGTAAAATAATTATGTTCACCATGTTTGGCAGTTGGCATTAAATACAAACATATGCAATAACTTACAAGTAACAGGGGAATCCACGTTTTAAAAAAGACAGAATTCACAATGAGGAAATTCTAAAAACCAAATGAAAAACAGTTGAATATAAAAGAACATAGAAATACCACGTTACAAGGTGAGAATGGAAGACACAAGAATGAACTGTACATGGTAGCCATTTGTGCCTAGCATTACGTCATAAATTATCTCAGGCTATTGTGTTATACGATAATGCCAGATGTCATGTAGCTAACTCATTTGTTAAGAAGATGTAACTGGAATGTATTGCAATACCTACCAAATTCACCACACATTAGACTTATGAAAATAACTTTTTTTCAAAGATCAAAGAACGTTTCCCTGCATCCACTTACAGCTAAAGAACTTTAGAAAGATATCCAGAAAGGATGTTGCAGATAGGGTGCACAGCCTTCCAAGAATTTGGCAACGTATTATTGATATGGCAAGAGACTATATTTGATGTGTGTTACGCCAAAAGTAGTCTAAATAAATTTAGTGTACAATATTAAATATGTTGTCATTACTTTTGTATAAGAATTTTCATTCAAAATAGTGGTTTATAATGAAATTTTACTTAGAACTACTATATTAAAGGTAAGATTACACAAATTTTTAAAAAACCTTCTTATATTGTCAATTATTCAAGAGTCTTCATGCAAGAGCGGAAACACACAATGTGCTTATTATTTTCATGGTAACAACCTTACATATCAGTGAGTTGTTAATTCATTATTGTGATATTCTGCTTATAGATAGGAGCTCAATTTTTACAGAATTGTTGTGTGGAATGCTGTGTTCTACAACCTCCGCTAGACAACGAAGAGTGTCGATTTGGAAAGCGTGAGCCTTCAGTAAAGAGGACGCATTTCCATTCTCATTAATTCATCTCTTGCCGGATCCCATATGCCTGTCACTCACATTCTACAAGGTACACGCTGGAGACAGCATTTCAACAAAACAATACAAGGAAGCTCTTTACGTAAGAAAAGATAAATGTTCTTTGTCGGCCATCGCAAAGCCATTAAGTACTTGACAGGAATTCACCTGCAATGCCATTAAAATTTCACATCAAGACAGTAATGAATTTTAATTAAGAGAGCCTCCATTGCATATTAGAACTGATACTGTTAGTGAACTTGTTCTAAATGCATAGCGAATTCCTAATGATCCTTCTTAGCATATTTCTTAGTAAATACGTTTTTGAAAGTTTGTTAACTTTACTGCATCCTATAGACATATTCCTAGAAGTCGCATAAAATGCTGAACACACTTAAGAAGGATTTAGTATGCATAAAAACCCGTAACATGCACTTTAAAGGAAGATAAATGTCCAATTAAAATCGTAATACCAAACAGTTAAACACCAAAAGAAGTTTATAATCTTTTCTAGATCTTATTAAGGAGAACAGGCTTAATGATAATTCTGCTATTTTAATATACTTTGCATTAAATAGCAAGTAATAACACTATATTATCTCCCAACACTTAAGCATGTCACAACTTGTCCACTTAAATGTTATAATTTAAAAAAAAAATATTTTTAAACAGCAGTTATTCATTTATACGAGAGTAGGTTCATAAGTTTCCGGCCTAACCATTTTCTAGGTATGATAAAGACAAAAACTATATTTCACTTTTCAATATAGTTACCCTTTACTGTAATACACTTCTCACATTTTTGAATTAACATTTCAATCTCCCCCTAAAAACAGTCAGAAGTCTTGTCTGCAAAATGGGCATAAACAACTTCCATCACTTCTTCGTCACACTTAAATATCCTTCCTCGAAGGTCCTTTTTGAAATTTGAGAAGAGGAAATTGTCACTCGGAGCTAGATCTAGGCTGTAGGGTGAATGGTCAATTTCCTTGAAGCCACATTTCTTCACAGCTTCCTTTGCAACAAGCTGTGTGCATAGGCGCGTTGTCGTAAAGAAGGCGCACGCAACCACTCAGCTTTCCTCGCCTTTTGTCTTTCATTGAAGCACGGAGTCTGTGCAGTAGGCCAGCATAGTGCTCCCCATTTACTTATATATCAGCGCGAGCGGGCCCCAGGAACTGTTACAGAATACATATATAATATTATAAGGTGAGGTTCATGTTTGTTGTGACTGAAATTCAACCGCAAACCATTTCTGAAGATGATGGCCACATCAGCAATGCTCAAGATTTCAAGATTATCGATAATATTTTCAAACACTGTTTCACTTATAAAAACCTGGAATGTTGCCAAAGATCATTTCGATGAAAATGAGTGAAAATAAAAGACGATAATGCTCCCTTCCTCCTGGCTGCGATTCAAGTGTTCCTTCGTTAGGAATTACATTGTACATATAGCAGATAACGAGCAGGTGGATGTCGCTCTAAATTCAGAAATAAAGAGAGAGGAGGTGCTCGAGTAAAAGTAAGACGAGCTGTCACGTTTTAACGCGAGCACTTTTTAATTAGAGCTGCAAGCAGGTTGTGATGCAGCTCTCCCCAAATCCTGCTTAACACGTGCTCAAACCACTAGGCTATTAGGTTTCATTGTGGGATCGCCTAATTAGAGCCCTCCGTAATCACTCCCTTCCAACAGCAGCTACAGAGAGGAAAAGCGACTCAAGTTACAAGCCCAGATTCCTTCTTCATGAATGATCTATAACTGTAGACTTTGACAGTTTAGATTGTAGATATATTGCGTAACATGACTTGCGCAGTCTAATTCATTCTTTTACGTATTATCACGTACTCAACGCCAGCGAGAGTACACCAAGCTATTATATAAATGTATGTAAACTTTTCAGATATAATGAACAGAATATCGGTACAGAAACCCAACATATTTTATCTTTGATTTCCAAATATTTTGTGTGAGATCTTTGTAACAAGAAAAATTTATTCATCTCCGGGTACTGCTTACATAATGAAGTCTGTACTTACATTGATTTATTTAATACATTCACAAATAAAGAACCTCGTTGATATTAGGTCGCATATTCTGAAGGACTGGACCCGAAAAGGACCCGGAAAAATTTCGACTAAACTGTTGCTATATTATGGATAAATGTTTTTAAAATCGCGGAGTAATAAAAAAAAAAAAAAGATTCAGTAAATATGAAACTATTTCAGCGTAGGATTTCTTTCTAATTGTTTATTTATTTATTTCGTTAATGCACATAGAATATTATTGCATTTACCCCCAAAATCAATACTTTTAAGCATTAATTTTCGCTTTTAAAGTTTTAAGTACCACAGTTACTTTTACAAGGCTTGGTTTTTTTAGCGCACTTGATTATCTAGTATATTTTTAATAATGTATATTTTATATGTTGCCTAACCTGGAGATTTTCCTGGTTTGAGAACAATTGACTAACATACATATTTGCAAACCAGATCTCTGAAAGAATGATTACAGGGAAAAATCTAAAATTCAAACTAGTCCCTGAACGCACTGGTTTAAAACAGTTGCCATAAGACAAGTTTTGCATTCAAGCCAATAGTAAAAAAGGCTGTTGGTTAGGTAAAAGTAAATGATAGAAATGTAACAAGCAGTAAAGCTCTAAGGAAAATGGGTAAAAACGTTGTGAAAACTGGACGAACCTGGGGTTAGTTAAGTAGACTTCATAATAATAAAAAGTGTCCAGCAGAAAGAAGAAAGAGAAGAACAGCTAGGAGCAAACACAATGAAGAAAAACATATTTTACGCAGCAAGAGACTACTAATAGTATTATAAAACATGTCATAAAAATGTTGTGCTTATTTTCATACACCTACTTTAAAACAAATTAAATCATTTAGAAATGCATTATCTAATAACCTTTTTTTTTTAATTTTTAATAGGTAAAAATATTAACAAGTAACAGTTTTTAATTTTTTGCGTTAAATGTAACAAAAATTTAATTCAATCCGTTAATATTCTTCCCCCCTGCAAAAAGCCGGCTTTTTAGTTCATTGAGTCCCATTGATTTTTTTTTTTTTTTTTTGGAAATAAGCACAAATATTGTAAAATGTTAATTTATTTATAACAATATCACACAGTTGTCAGTAATAACAGAAAAAGTTTTCTTAAGACTTTTTGAAAAATCAAACTATATATGAGTATTAGTACTAATTTTTATGAGTGCAGCATTAAATCTGAATTTAAAAAAAAAAAATATGTGATTTTTGTAACGTCATATATGAATGCTCCCTTAAACGTAAAACATAAGAAACTCTACATTGCACATTATTTTCTGGTACTCAAATGAATAATAAAACATTAAATTCAAATAAAAAGGTCGGGAATCCGCAAGTAGAAGTAAAAAAAAAAATCGTAAAAGAAGATAAGACTTTAAACATTTTCGCGATCGGTTCTTGAGTAAAAGTGGAGAAAACATACATCATTAAGTTGAAAACATGTTAACAAACGTTTTTAAAGTTTTTAACTTTTTCGCATCTTGGCGGTTCTTTAAATTTCAGGATTCCTAGCAATGGTGTACTCCTATATCAAGTCAGTTCATCCATCTCCCGGTCCGACGCAACCTTCCCCTTTTTAGCCGAAAATTCTTTTCTAAACAAAATAAAAAAAAACTTGCCATTTTCCAAAATGGACTACAACCTTCCTTGTGTTCAATACTTTTTTTTTTCTTTCAAAATTATTATGTTCTATGGCGGAAATTTTGCTAGCAATTTAATCAATTATTTTTAAAGTATCTATGCCTTTGAAAGTAGACATATACAGTGTGCCCGAAAAAATCATAGTGGGAATTCAAACTCCTATTAGATTCTAAAAAAACAAAATAAACCCTTGATACTGAAATTGCCACAAAAAGAATTTGAAAATATGGAGAAATCTTGCGACGCGCACACAGGCGCTCGCGTGACGTGAAGTAAATTATATGGAAGGATCAATACGACCTTTGGTTTGTGAGGATTAATCAGTAACGCGTGTTTGTCGTGAATATCGTCGCGTGTTCAATGATGAATGTAACATTCGCTGGTGAGATCGCCTGCTTCAAGAAATTGGAATACTTGGAATGATGCTTCTCGTTGGAAGTATTCGCCAGGCCGTCAATTCGCACGATGTTGCATAAGAGAGAGCTGTGTGGTAGTGCGTACCAACGCCTTAAGATCCGAGTTTACAAGGTTTTAAAATACGTCTTCGTTTTATACGCTACAACCTGCAGTTGTTACACACAACGCGCCCAACTTATAATTACAAAATAATAATAATAATAATAATAATAATAATAATAATAATAATAATAATAATAATTTTGTTGTATTATACGAAATAAATGACAAACAGTTTTTACAGAATATCCTGCTTATGATGAGATTCATGTTCGATACAATGTCAGGATATGGGCTCACCGCATATTGACCTACATATCTACCTCTATAACATAAAAGCTTGAAAGTGGTTGTTGATTTGGTTTATTTACGGACGCTCTTTAACATCTGAGGTCATCAGCGTCCCATTCTATTTAGGGCGTGAAACGGCCAACAAATTTTGCTCAGAGGTCTCTTCTTTCAGGCTTGAAGTTCTTTTACATGCCGTAAATGTACGACACTGGACCCACGACTTTACATCCTTTGCGAAGGAAGCCATACTTTGGATTTTTACGCCTGAAAAAATCCATCGATCCTGACCGGGGTTGAACCCGCCATTTTGGGTTACAACATAAGTATGGTTACCACTACACCACCAGAACCAACTTTCTTGAGAGTGAATGTTTCGTGTGCTCTTACACATACAGTGACAGACATGTTTTTCCATGCTACGTCAAGCAAATATTTTGATATACCAGTATGCAGTGTCACAAATTAGAGATGATGTTATTCTTCATCAAGACGGTACTCTACACCGTGTTCGTGAAACCGATGGTTGGAAGCCATTATCATCAAAATCACCGAACTTGGCGCTTTTACACTTTTACTTCCGCGCCTAAATCAAGCGAAATAAGTAGGGTTGGTGTCAACAATATTGCGCACTTGAAAGAGAGTTGATTATACAGGTACAGGGCAAAAATGAAAATTACATTAAATGTGTAAAACGAAATAATGGATTTGACTCTTATTTAAAATATTCTTATTTGCATTGTTTGATGTTTATGTTCACGTCACTAAATAGTTTTTGAAGCCCCACCATGACTTTACGGACACACTGTATTTTAATTATTGTATTACTGAACTGTTGTGATTATCTGAATATGAACAAGTCCTATCGATTCTGCATCTGTTTATGTAATGGTTAAGTTCAGCTAGCTCATATTAGTCTCACTTATTTTGTCATTAGATATTAATGATTAGTTACAAGTTTCGATGAACTTACAAGTGGATACTTGTCCTAAATCTCAACAATTGGAGGTGAAAATAAAGTATCCTAACAGAGAAAGAAAAATTTATATTAACATAATTATTGGCATCTTTCAGATATTTATTTTTGTTTTCATTTATACATAATATGCTCATCAGAATTGTTCAAGGAACTATGGAGAATTTAAATAAAATTATTGGTATACATAAAAATTATAAACAGTGAGTGAATATTGATTCCTTATTCTTTTGTCTATAGTTATTATATTAATTTGTTTGATTTATTAAATTGTGCTTTTTCATGTAGGAATCCTAACTTTACTAATACTGTGAAAACGGTAGAAGACGTTTATAATGAATGAAATGACTACTCAACTATGTCACTTAAATCAAGCTGAAATGTTTATGACGATTGGAATAATTATAAATGTTGGAATACAGCCTGATGTGCCAGGGTTCTGAATACCAAAACGTGGAAGCGTTATCAAGAATTTGACATTGCAGAAGAACAATATCCACGTCAACGAAGGATTATAATTGCAAAAGGCTTAAGGAACTTGAGAGAAAAGAGGTCAAGTACTGATGTGTTAAAAATGTTCACAATTAACTCAAATTGTTATAAATAGACTGCACAAAGTACTCATTTCCGTTGTCCATTACGTTGTGGAAATCTGGATAACATTAACTTGCAAAAGCAACAATGGAGTCATGCTCACTCCATAGATCAAGTAAACTTCGGTCTGCATCTGCATTGCAGAATATGTATATAGAGACAAACAGATAGCGCAGAAAGAATGAGGCACATATTCAAAGGACACACCATGATTGTGTAATGAGAAATAAGATACAGTCGTTTTGATCCCGTAACAATGAATGTAAACATACATTCAACTTATTTTACAGCCTGTGGTCCTGCCCATTAGTGAAGCGTTTGACTCTAAATTCCTTTACATGCACTATAATGCCAAAGCACAGCGTGTGTACTTAGACGGTACAAAGACACATGTTACGAGGGTATGTTCATAAGTTTCCGGCCTAACCATTTTCCAAGTGTGATAAAGACAAAAATTATATTTCACTTTTCGATATAGTTACCCTTTATAGCAATACACTTTTCACGTCTTTGAATTAACATTTCAACCTCCCCCCCCCCAAATAGTCAGAAGTCTTGTCTGCTAAATGGGCATAAACAGCATCCATCACTTCTTCGTCACACTTAAATTTCCTTCCTCGGAGGTCTTTTCGAGTTTTGAGAAGAGGAAATAGTGACTGGGAGCTAGATTTGGGCTGTACAGTGGATGGTCGATATCTTTGAAGCCATATTTCTTCACAGCTTCCTTTGCAATAAGAATTGTGTGCACAGGCGCGTTGTCGTGAAGAAGGCGCACCGCTCAGCTTTCCTCGCCTTTTCTCTTTGATGTAAGCACGTAGTCTGTGCAGTAGACCAGCATAGTACTCCCCATTTACTGTGGTGTTCCTTTCCTTAAAGCCAATAAAGAGTATTCCTTCACAGTCCCAAAAGAGTGTGGCCATGATCTTCTTGGTTGAAAGAGTGACCTTGGCCTTTAGAGGCGGTGCTTCGCTAGGTTTACGCCACTCCATTGATTCTCTTTTGGACAAGAGATCATAGTAGAGGACCATAGTTTCATCTCCTGTAACAATGATTTGCAGAACTTCTCTCTGTTGCCGCGACAAGGTTCCAAAAATGCCTGACAACAGATGATTCGTTGCTGCTTTTGGACTGAGGAAAGAAGTTTAGGCACCCATCTTGCACTAACCTTATTCTTGTTTAAATGTTCACAAATAGTTGGAAGGACTGTTGCTTAAGAAAGGCCCAATCTTGCTGCTATTTCTGTAACTTTGAGCAGCCGGTCTTGCATAATTTCTCCTTCCACAAGAGCGATATTTTCAAAGTGAGCACCTCCAAGGGCCGACCTGCACGCTCTTCGTCTTCAATGTTTCTCGACCCATTCGAAAAAACTTGGCCCGTTCTTTTACGGTAGAATATTAGGGGGATATTTCCCCATATACACCGTCCAATCGCTGTTTAATTTCATTTGGAGTAAGTCCTTTTGTGAAGAACTTTAATAACAGCTCGAAACTCCATTTTGAACATGTCACAATCTTCTACACATAGCCTTCTTTATGCAACTATATCTGAACCACTGTACATAGCGAGCAGAAGCTACAGCTGCAATTATTTAACATATAAGGTACGGCAGTAGATAAGGATAATGTGAAGGCGATAATTCTTATCGACGAGGCCGGAAACTTATGCACCTACCCGCACAGTGCTAGAGGTCCATGCTTAGTCCCAGCTCTAAAGCTGATTGAGTATCTGTGGGATTACCTTCAACAGGATATTGAAAACATCGAGAATATTCATGTCTTCATCATCAGTACAGAATATCGAACAATATTAATATTTCATTACATGTTTTCAATACTAAGAAGGAATTGAACAGAACTCAGTGCAAGAGATAGCGGTTTCATAGTTTTTTAAAATATAATATATTTTCGTTTCAAGGTTATAATCTAGATTTCACGTTGTTAAAACAATATGCATTACAGTAAACTGAAAAACTAATTTTCCTTTCTCTCTTAATTCTTTCTTTATGTATTTATTTTGGTTTCCGTTACTGTAATGATTGTACAAAAATGTCTAGTTCGCATTTATCAGTATGTTGTTACTTTGTTCTTAAACAAATTAAAGTAAAAACAGCAGCTACATTAAAGTAAACAAATTGCTTTATCGGTTTTAGTTTCCCCCTATAAAAGACATTCCCTAAACTTCCCATTTAAACCAGAAGTCTATCATGTAATTTCAGGAGTATTGTTTATAAACATTTTATTCGTTGTGTTTAAAATTCTCGGCAACTGACGATATGATTGTAACCGAATGCTTTCATTATTTTAAGAGCTTAACTGGTCATCGTTGCTAATAATGCTATAGCTTTGAACCCCTTAATTGTCAATTGCTGGCATGATTTTCCTGCTTCCGGACTTCTATCCTTTAGTACTATGCACATATGCATTAATATTGTATTAATAATAATTAATATTGCCAATGGGATATAATTTTGATACTTTATTTATTGTCGCTTTGACTGTATTGATCTTCTCGTGACGTCTATAGTTAACAGACTGAATACTAGAATGCAAGGCTGTAGGGATGAATGAATGATGGCGCAAATGAGTTGGGAATTTTTGGCGCCTTAAAAATATGTGGCATTTACCTTCTCAGGCTAAGGAAAAACTCCGGGAAAAAAAAATTACTCAGACGACTTGACCTGAGCGGGATTCGAACCCAAGACCTCCGGATTGATAGTCGCAAACGCTACCCCTAGAGATTTGCGATATAACGTTTTTCGAGTACTTTAGAAAACGTGAGATTAGTTCTTTTAAAAATAATAGTTGAAAATGCATTATTCATACAGAAAAATACTAGAAGACGATGGTATTTTATGTATTTAAACTAAATATCTAAATAAACAAAGCTAGAACTCAAAAGCATTGCCTAATGTATATAAGACTTCAAGAAAAAAATAATGAATTACAAGAGATTCCGGTCAGACTTCGTTCCTTTCGGTAACACACTCATTGGGCACAAATTTTATATTTATTATTTCATTTGAACTGAATCTTATATTAGAATAGGTGAATGTTTGTGGTTGTTGCCCTCGCAAAACGCAAATGTGAGCACATATTAAAGCATCAAGCAAGAAAATACGTTGTTTAGATAAGAACTATAGTGTGATATTGCTTTAAATAAGAAAATACTATTCATTACGAAATGAAAACAGTAGCAATGTGTGCTCAATCCTATTAACATGTTGAAAGTATCCTGTGTTTTCTAAAATATATAACTTATTGAAAGTATACACAAACAATTTTAATGATGGAAAGGAAGAATGAGACTTGAAAAATTGGAGTCACAGCCGGCATTCGAGCTCCAGATCTTCAGCCTTCCAGGCTGATGTTCTACCGATTGAGCTACCGTGTTCTCCAAGCATCGCACTACGAACCTCTCTCTCTGATTCTATGTACCCCGGAGACATCCCGTAATGGTAACTGAAGCGCAAGACTACGGATGAGACAATACAAAATGCCTTCAACCTCCATTTTTATATTACTGATATTAGTATAAGTAATAACATGTATTATAAATATTATAATCAAATTGTACAGTGTGTATGTCTGTATATCAATAGTTAAGTAATTTTGCGTATTTCCTGAGTAGTAGAGCAACTTGTTTACAAAGCTTTTAGACATAAACCAGGAAATGTTGTGTTTTGGAAACGGGACAAAAAGAGCCAGATGGTTCTGTACATCTTTTGTATATATTTTGTAAGAAGCTTTGTATAAGAAGGGTCGTCGCTAAGAATTCGAAACAGAGTGGGTCAGATCCCTAGATATGTATGAATGGACAGAAGAGTTAGTTTTTTTGTTAAAATCCAGGACAGGCCGGTCAATAAAAACCTACTAATGCAACAGAACCTTGTGGGTGTAATAACTTGTAACCAGCATTACGTAACGAAACCCAGGAGAAAAACAGAAGGAATAAAAGTTAAAAAGGGCAGTCAATCGGAGAGATTGAGGAGTAAAAAGATACAAACTGTTAATAGGGAGCCATGTCGAAAATAGTGATACAGTGGAACGGTGAAAGATTTGGTACAATTGCCGTGCAGTGATAGACTGCAATCCATCGAGTTAGTTGTCGACACTCATTAATATTTTCAGAACTTTAAGGCGGCCATTGAAAGATAAAATATTTAAATATAAATAAATCGTGTTACAGTAAGCTTCACGATTCTTGTTCGTCTTTTGCATAATTCGCAGTCCTCTCCCAGTGGCCTAAGAGGGTCATAAAATTCCAGCAGTTCATCAATTCATTCATTCCAGCAGGAGAAGAGGAAATCGACATCAATCCGTCAACAATCAATTGAATTAATACACTCCTCCCCCACTTATCACATTAGACTATCGACTACGATAGCACGGAGCATCAAATCAAACTGGTTTAAGCCTTGCATTAGCTGCAGTCAATAAGTTTACGGTCTGACCACGTTAATTAGGTGATACAGGTTTCATTTTTCAGTGTACTTTTTACTTGAATATATTTCAACCTCTCTAAAAATATAGTCCGAAATTTTGTCTGCAAAATGTTGGAAAATTATTCTACGACTAATTATTATCGTTCCGAATCTCCGTGCTCGGTTTTGAAAATAGGAAATAGTTGCTAGGAGCAAGGTCTGGACTATGCGGTGGAAGCCTTCAACCTTGGTAATAGCAACAGTGTGAATCGCTGCGTTATCGTGACCTTCTCCAATCAGCACTCTACGCCTCTTTTCCTTGATGGCACTGTAGTGGCTCAGCATAATATTTTCCAGTCAGTGTGATCCTTTCTATCATCAGAATTCCGCTCCAGTCGCAAAACAAAACAAATTGTTACCATGCTATTCAAGGACTTTGTGATCTTGGCAATACCAGTTTCTGGGGTTGCTTCGCCCTTCTTCAGCTACTTCGTTGGTTCTCTTTTTTGAAGTTTCGTCTCTATGACGATGGACTGCTCTCTCGATTTCGCCGCAGACATTCAATCAATTTTTATAAATTCCTTGCGAACTTACATTCGAACTGCTTAAAGAATTCGGATCGCCCATTTTTGGCCTTATGTTGAGGAAGAAAGCGAAGCACAGTTGTTTTAGAAAGCCCCAACTTTACAGCTATTTCTCTCATCTTCAGACAGCCATTCTGAACTTCCTCCTAGGCAAAAATATGTTTTCTTGTCTCAACACATTCACTGGCTCTCTATGCCCGAAAGAAATAATTTTTATCATTCCTTCACAGTGGAACATAAAGGCGGAAGCTTTCTCATACATACCGTCAACGCGTTGTTCAATATCACTGGGTAAAAGTCTTTCTTTCGTTAAAAATGTAATCACTGCTCTGTGTTCAATTTTGAACACCATGCTGTATTATGAAATATGTATTAAAAAGCATGGACATTATGGTCTTCTATGTCAGAAAGAAAACTTGTGGACCACAGTGTAGCTAAATATTGCTAAAGAAAACTATTCTAGAGAAAACGAGTTATATCCACCTCACTGGAAGGGTATCATCTCAAGTAGCTGTGAAATGCCAGCAAGTATTGGTATTTTTAAGATCGCAGTTGAAGTGGCTATTGGATGGGAGAGTTTTAATATATTTGACGATTATAATGCCCCGCATTGGTAGCCACAGTTTGAAGGAGTTATAAGGTGGCGGGAAGAATGGTGATGGGAATTTGATTATATGCAAATACAGATCACCATAAAATAACTCTTCTTGTCGATCTACAGGAATGTTGCTGGTTTTTGGGACCTTATAGTGCCGGGTTGAGGAAATAAAGGTGATGTGTTGACGAGAAAGAACACCTTGTTATCTGCTAGTTGACGTCGTTTATTCAACAAAAAGTGCGTACCAGGGCGTTCTCTTCGGATCGCGGAAATGAGGCGTTTGGCAGACACGCGGAGCTGCAATACATGACAAACAGTAGTTTTCTGACTACTAAGAAGAAGCACCGAGCAGAATTGATGTTCCAGTGCGAGTTTCCCAAATTAGATTCTGGCTTCCGAAGGTTGAATACCCAAAAAAGGAGATTTCCATGTCTTTAAATACTCAATAAGACTCGCCTGATCATATGAAACAGAGAAGCTCTATTTTCCCGCTACTATGGATTTAGACATCATTAAGGCTATCGGTGACGTCATGCAGCTGTCATATTATTGGCTAGTCAGATTATGTGAACGTAACAACTTGGCAATTCGTCCAGCGTTCAATTTCAACCTCTGCCGTACGTTAGAGTTCAATGTATCTTAACGGTAGCACATGTGTTAACACTCTGCCGTACGTTAGAGTTCAATGTATCTTAACGGTAGCACATGTGTTAACAGAGTGCTTCTTTGCCAACATACCCGCCCGGAGGAAAGCAACCCCTTACAATGAACAAAAGAAAGAATTTTTACTCAATTGTCTGCCAAAACGGTCCCTCCGCTGTCCGAGCAAGAATTCCTGCATTTCGTGACGTTTTTACACACTTACAGAACCCTTCACTTACAACTAGCTGAAATAAAATGTTACATATATGCTACTTAATTCCTCACAATTGATGGAGTACCAAGGACATTATCACAGTCTACCGTATACCCCACAATTTGGGTGTCTAAATGACAAATATTAGGTCAATATATACAGGTTTAGCAACAAGCTGTAAGTATCTACCAATAACTGTCATTTAATCTAAATGAATTATGCATCTTATGTACATATGTTCTAGCGACTTGGCTCCCAGAGCTACAAATGAATCGACGAGGTTCCACAAGTACGATCAACTCAATAGTTGAATGTTAGCAAAGTACACAAACAAATTAATCCATAGATTCCACCCGCAAGCTTGCAGCATGAGTTCATTAACAACTTCACACACCAATAATAGTAGGCGCTGCGCTTACCCAGCATCCTTCAAGTTTGGACATATATGCCAATTTCCATCTCTCCGAGGGGCCACTCTGGACCAATAGTCAAGCTTGTCTCCGGAAAACAGCACACTCATGCATGCTGTCATGAGAGGTCTATATCTATCTCCACCAAGTTCCGGAGTGCAATAGAAGTATCCGAGTATTCTCCTATCACTCGCTGCATTGGCATCAAAAATAAGAAAAAGCTTAGATAAAATTGGATTGGGATATATTTGGTTAAGGGGAGAGGACATTACACGAAATAGTTGGATACTGAGTCTCAATGTGGGGGGGAAAAAAAAAAAAAAAAAAATCTTAACCTCCAGGGTCAAATGCATCCGGTGTGGGGGAGGGGGGATTATTTAGATATCTGTGGCAGAGAAGAAAGAAGTGGTCTCGCATGGTTCAGATTAGGGGCTTGGAAAGGAAACAAAACAGTTACTGCTCTCGGGGAAAGAATTTGCCCATTGTGCGGAGAAAGCTATAGCTGTAGGCATATTTTGACAGAAGGCAGGAAAATGGAGATTTTAAGAAATGAGCATTTATCACCGCAATTTCTGAATTCCAATAGAAGTTTGAACATTTGCCGAGAAGTGTTGGCGCATGCAAGATACTCACACAATTTGGGAATATTTCTAGATAAGAAGGTTAATAGCTATAATAGTGAAGAGAGGGGAGCTGGAGAGGGAGTGTCAGTAAATGGCTCAAGAGTAAGGTTTCATTCATGTTTAGGTATTTGTATATAAAATTGTTAATAGAAAACGTAAATATATGGAAGTATTTATATATTTGTATGTACGTAGGTATGTGTGTATGTGTATGGTCATTTTGATTGTTATAAGGACGATATTAGCATATGCGGCCGTAAGGCCCATGCGACAGTTGTGTTTATTTGAATTAAACCTGATACAATAAAACGTCCATTACTACTACTACTATTTTTACTAATAGCATGGGGAGGCGATGTACACTTTCTTGGATGGTCCCTTCGAGCGGGATTTAAAAAAAAAAAAACTAAACAACTGCTTGAAAATCCCATAGGATGCCGGTTTTGAAACAATGACCACATTGAAACACGGACTTTCTGCGTAATCCTGACAAGAAAGAGCAATGAACATCTGGTCCTGTAGAGCTTAACTATCATTTAGATGAAACAATTTCGTTCAGAAAGTTAAACTGTGTTTGTTATGATTTTATGAGAATATTACGCATTGGAAAGTGTTCCAAATGTTGTTGATGAACTGTATGCTGAACAAGTAAATGGAGTACATTTACTTGTAGTTCCATGCTTTTGCCTTAATCTAATTAACAGAAATCTTGCAATCCTTCAACAAGATAGATTAAAATCAGACAAAAGCCAGGCTATTCTGTCTCATTCAGCATGCACTTATCCAATTGATAATATAGTTTCAATCCATGGAAAGTTTTCAATACGTTTGACGAACTAGGAAATGCCTGTAAGCAATTCTGCCAGCGGAGAGGATGAAAAACAATGAAAATAAAGGAGTATATTTTAAATGATAGATTTGCTTGTTATTTTGTGTTTTATTTTATTTTCCTATTTTTTTAAATATAAAAAATGTAGACAATGTCTATTTTTTTCATATTAAAGCAATAAATGTGTTTACTAATCTGTAAATATAATGCACATTAATAATAATTTCGATGAGGCATATGATTTCCAACTTTTACATTTAAATACACCCAGGAAACGTCATACCAATTTATATTTATTAGAATATTACGATATGTCTCGAGTATAAGACCAGAGAACATTATGTATAATATTGTATGTCTAAATTAATATATTTAAGCAATGCTTAAGACCTAAAAGTTTTCATTTTTAAGCGCTTTTATTTTCCTACCCCCCAAAAGCCGGAAACTGGTGACTTGAAGGAGCGCGACCCTACGTCCTTCTTCTTCTGAAGGATACTCTCACAGAGCAGAGTACGTGATGATAGCACATTCAAAACAGAGACAGAGTTAAAGAGCTTTATGGGGAAACGAGTAAAGCTATTGTTCCTGGAGAGCTTTAGCGCTTATCTTCTCATCATCCGGCAGCCAACACGTGGGTGTTACACGCACTGCGTTGCATTTCGGGTCGATCGCTCTGCAACCGTTTCTTTTTCACATTCTTTTTCTAATCTATGATAGCTGCAGGTAAAGCTCAAGGTACTCCCAAACCTCGGAACAATTGTTTTTCTTCTAAAACAAGAAGGCGTAAATAACAAGAATTGTTTTATAATAACCTTTTTAGACAATTCGTACAAAAGAATTTCTTTTAACACAAAGCATTCAAACTAGCACTTGCATTTTATAACATTCGGTGCTATAAAGATTATATCACTCCACTGTCACAAATTTTTATTTAATGCGCAATGTGATCATTATTAATCTATTTAAGAGGACACAAATGACATATTTTGTAGTTATTACATTTTTAAAAAAAATTAAATACCTCAAGATGGTTTTGAAAACAATATATAGTACAATTATTGTTGTTACATAAATTTGTTTCTAAGATGTATTTGCATAAGTAATCAACTAATTATATTGGCATCCCTGGAATGATGTCAGTTTGGTATAAAATCGAAAACAGCTTATCCCATTGTTATGTATAATGCAGCTTCTTTCAGCGCGAAAATTACATTTTTAAACAGCAGTTTCATATGTTATACAAAGTAAATATAATTTGTACTTTTACCAAGGTAAAAACGTTTAAAAATCCTACTGCAATAGATAGTGTTTTCTTCATGATACTCCTAGTGAGAAATACATTAAAATGGCATTTAATTTTGTTCATAATTTTCCTCATCTCGGCTTTTGGTCTCATTTCGCAAGCATCCTACTTACAAAATAAAATGCCAATTTTAACAGTCATATTATAAAGAACTATTTTACAAGAATACTTACAAAGAGTGTTTTTGACGATCACTCTACTTGGTTTATCTTCCACAAGTTTACGGATGCCTTCAAGAAAAATATCAACTGACTTTGCAACGCTTCCATTAGACCGTAATCACCGTTAAGGCATCAAATGTTCTTTCAAGATTGGAAAACAAATGAAAATCCGATGGCGTTCAGTACAGGCTTTATTCTGGATGTGTCGATACTAAAATATCAAATAATTTGGTATATCTATTGTATGAGCAGCCGTTGTAGTGAAACAGTGATACTGCCCCACCATTAATCATAATGCGGACTTCAACGAATTGGCATGTTCACTGTATAAAACACTAGTCACTGTGTGGCACTTTCCTAGTTGTGCGCCAAAATGGGACTATTGACATTCCAAAAATGTGTCAGTATGACTATCTCAACAGGAGCCTGTTTTCTATAATGTTTCTTGAGCGGAGAAGAGAGCTTCTACAACTTCGATTGTCTCTTACTTCTGGTTTGTAATGATGCACTTAGGACTCGTCGCCTGTCATAATTCCTTGGAGAAACGTATATCCTTTACGAGCATGACGGTCCAAGTCTTCTTGGTAAGTCTTTGCCTCGCACGTTTGATAAAAGGACAGCTGCCTTGGAACCCATCTTCCACACACTTTTCCAACCTGATGTTATGATGGATAATATTATACATATATTTGTGACTCATACTAAATTCTAATTCAACAGTGACTCACTTGTTGTCACAGATTTACTGCTCGATTTGCTGTTTCATGGACTCCGTTGCTACATAAAATGGTATCCCACTTGATGTTCATAATTGATGTTTTGTCTTACGTTTTTCAAATTTTTACTAACGAAGAACTTGTCAGAAGAATATTCAGGTATAGGAGAAATAATTTAATTCAGATTATTCTTAATATGATAATGTACGGGGCAATCCTTCGTGACCTTTTTTTTTCAATTCCTGGAACGAGATTACGCTGACATGATACGGCTGAGGAGTGCGGTAAGAGAGAACTGGTGCGGAAGTGATAGTTGTTGTTTATTCATTTATTCGTTATTTAAAGACACCTTTAGATATTGCTAATTTTATAATAAAGAGAAAATATTCATATTTTCTGCTTACTTTTTTATGTATTAAAATAACAATGATAACGTTGAAGAATTTCCAGGTATCTCGTGGTAGTGTGCCACTTTAGACGAAAAGATAACACTAGACACTCGGAATTTTATTACCTGAGTCGTTCTGCAATGTATATCACGCATAATATAATGCGTTTTTTTAACCAATCATCTCTATTCTGTAAATTTTGCAATGCATTTACTTGAATTTTGAAAAAGGTATTACTATTACTATTAGGCTAGCTGTGTTCACAACGTGTAATATATAATAAGAATTATCCACCAGATATACAATATGTTCAGATGTTATTGGGAATGAAAAAAACATGGTACAACTTTTATCAAAATGTAATTTTGGAGAAGGCAGAGATGCACATTGCCATGTATACAGAAGATGCAATTCTCCTGCTATAGGGACTAAACTTCTTGATAAGGGTGGTACGGGTACATCTGAATAGACAATAGTTAGGGTAGCGTTAATTATGCAGGCAAGTTAACAAAGCCCAATATAATGAAAGAAAATGCAGCACACACAGTTTATGCAAAATGCAATCAAGACAGCGTTGTTAGTACTTTGAGCTTACTTATTGATGAAGCAATACAATTATATAGATGCATAAACTAGATGACATTGGTTTCTATCCATAGAAGAACTTATTACATTTATTTCTCTTACCTTCGCTTGAAAATTGTATGGTGCTAAAACTATAATGATCAATGGTCAAAACAATGGAAAGCAATAGAATAAATTATAATAAAATCAATGTGAATATACCAATGTATAGAACTTGTATGTTGAAAATATATGGAAAAATAATTAAAAACTGAAATAGATTCTTCGAAAAATGGGTAATAGTATCACGATTAAGCTGTACTAAAAAAAACTGAGTGATATGGAAACCTATGCAAACCTAAAACTGATTACTTTGTATTAGAATACATATTCACAGTTTAGAGTTTTCATTTGTTGTTTAAATATTAACAAATAATTATATTACATATTTGAATTGTTTAATAAATTGCTAATAAAATAAACAAATGTTACGGTTCATGGAACGTAAGTTTCCGGCATGACATAGAGCGCCACGATTAATTGCTGCGATGTTCATGCTATCCGATCTTTACATGTTTCAGGAATCTAAACACTGCATTTGCTTTTCGACCACGCTTGGAGAAGCTCATTTAAGCAGATGTGTTGCATAATTCAGCATGATGTTCAACAATGAATGCAGAGCACTGTTTGAATTTTTAACCAAAAAAGACTTTCAGGGCGTGTATGAGGAAGCTTCCCCTTATTACTCCACTATGTCATTTGGGCAGAGAGAGCCTACAGATGACCCACATGAGGGAAGGTCGGTGGATGTATAGACACAAGAATAATGATGATTAATGTTTAAGAGTGCAAAGGCCATTAGCATCCAAACACACTACAACTGCGCCATTAATAATAATAATAAAAAAAATAGTTACACTGAAATATTGCGCAGAAAACAAACGACACAAACTAGTTGGCTATTACAAGTAAAAATCCCGTAACAAATAACTAGGGCAAAAAAAAAAAAAAAAAAAAATCAACAACATACAAAGTACAGATCATAAAATATACCAACAATAGCCGGAAATAAAATAGGCTTAAAATGCGCTAATAATGAAACAGTCACATATAAAATAGAAAAGAAATAAGTCGTACTAAGCTCCTGAAACCAGAAAGATGCATAAAATGGAGCACTCGCTCTATAGCAACGACATTACTCTTAAGAACTTCCTCCAGAGAGGAAGGCATACCCTGGGAAATTCTATAACCAGCTAGGTTTTACAGTAAAGTAAAATATAAAACACTGTATAGGGGGGCAGTCACAAATTGGACGTGCTAGATCAGGTTCATTTTTAAAAATGTGACGGTGACTAAAACAACAATGTCCAATCCGTAACCGTGCTAAAATTACTTCTTCGCTACGAACTGCGCAAGAAGAGGTTAAGCAGTTAAAAGGACAGATTTGCTTTTTCGAAGTTTATTATTTCGGAGCAAACACCATTCTTCGCGCCAGCACAAGGGAACCGCTCTACTTAGCCAGTGACTAAAATGCCCAGAATAAATACGTAGCTGAATTGTGGCAGAGTATAAAAGAGCTGATTTCGCTACGATATCTGCGGTCTCGTTGCCCTGAATTCCCACATGGCCAGGAACCCTTAGCAGGATTATGGTGACGCCTGCGTCAACTTGCGCAGGCATTGCGTCCTAGATCTTCTGTACAAGAGGATGTTTCGAAAACTCAAAAAACTCTCAGGGAATCAAGAACTTAAAGAGTCCCCCAGTCGCAGTTCAAAAACACTATAAATCGCGTGAAGTTCCGTCATAGACACAAGAAGAAAACACTTACGTTGTCGAGGAGTATGGTTTCAATGATAGATGTTTGAAGACAAAAGGAACAGCTGCAAGGTTCTTCCTTTCTAACCCGACTTCTCTCAGAAGTTCAGATGCAAGTGCGCGTGGAATGTTGTCAGAAGCTTTAAAGTGCTTTTTTTTTTTTTTGTAACGAGAGGTCATTATTGGTACCCATCGTCATAGAGTACGAAACTATGGTCTTCTACTATGTACATTTTTCAAAAAGAGAATCAATGGACTGACAGAAGAAGCGTGAAGAGGATTCTTAACTTCAAAGAAAGCAACATGATGACTGAAAAGTACTCTGCTGCGCTATAAGCAATGTCATAAAGGAACAGAGACGTCAAATACTAAGTAGAGGAGTTCGTTTGCTACACGACAACATACCATTCAAAACCTGTTATTGCATATGTGGCTTCAGGAGCTGAATCACCCACTATACAACCCAAACCTTGTTCCCAGCGATTGTTGTCTGTTTACAAAACTGAAATATCACCTTCGAGGGTGGAGAATCGCGATTGAAGGACATTTTGCAAACAAAGCTTCGGACTAATTGCTAATTCAGAGATGTGAGAAATGCATTGAAGTAAAGGAGATTAATTTTTCGGCGTAAAATTTTTGAACCGCAACTCGTAAATGATCCTTATTATGTTGCTTCTAGAATTTGACTTAATTTCACAAAAGTGGTCAAAATGACTTCATTACACGTTTAGATATACCATTAGTACTGCGCTCCTATTGTTGAATAAGATATTCGCAAAATAAGGACGGATAAAAGGAAGAGAACGTTAAACCAGTGGCAAAAGTCATTACAGTTATAATTACTCGAATGGCAAATTAGTTAAGGTAATGCGGAAGTACAACTAAATTCTTTAAGAACACTTTAATAATTTGTTGAAGCTTCACAAAATTTCTAAGGGAAATCAGGAGGCCAAAACCTCCAGGCTCCGCACTAATGCGCTGTTTTTAAATATTCACACCAATGTAACAGCTATTAATTGTGTTGTTCCAGTCTTTTTACAACATAATGTACATCATAAATTGATGTGTTTCACTCCATTATTTTGTAAGAAAATCTTAAATGCTGTTTAATCAGGTCCGCTCTCAAGGAACTAAAGAGGCGATAATATTAAAATGATAAATCTGGAATAAAATGTAAACAATATAACCGTACCTAACAAGTTCTGAGCAAAAAATGGTGTTTAAATGTGGTTGGGTTATTATTATTATTATTATTATTATTATTATTATTATTATTATTTACCTCGGCTCGTTCCTGTAAACAATATTTGCGACATATTTCATACGGGTATCGAAATCAGTTTTAAAGCGAAAATTAAAAGCTGTTAAATAATTTAGCATAAGAAGTTGAGTGGGTAAACGAAGTCATGACGATGGTATTTCTAACATTTGGAGCATCACGATGCTCACGACCTATGCCGCAACCTGGTGTTCACACCCAGCTTACCTCCGGGTCCTACTTAGATAAATGTAGCGCACCCAAATTATTTCCCTACGAAAACTTCAATGCAATATTCATAGAGAGGGTATGTAAAAGACTGTAAATTTATGATCTGAATATGAGCTGCATATCATGCTGAATTTAATGAGAGAGCTTATAGTTACACGTGTGCTGACTAAATAAACAACACAAACGTTTACCAGACATTGTCTATTAAGACATTTAAAACATTAAGCAAAATATTACCGAAAGAAATATTAAAAATCCTTAAATTATTAACTTCACCTATTTTCTAATATATATCAGCAAATGCTGCTTTTGTGTTTGACGAGATTTTCCTTAATTGCATTTTTAGTGTTCTTCCGATTTCCCACTTTTCTATATGCAGCATGATTGTTACAAATGTGTTAAATGAACAGCTTCAGAAGTTTTATAATATGTCATACCTATAATTACTTGCTTTTTTATTCAGTAAATTAAAAAAAAACGCTCATTGTGACTATTCGTTTGTCTGTTTGGTTTAGCTTAGATTCGGAATTTTAGAATTGTTACAACTGCTATGTTATTACACTTACCAATGTTATGAAATATGGTGAACTATTTCATAATTGTACCGCTTGGCTGTGTTTATATGTGTTCTGCTCCGATAGAAACCTTGCCTTCCTCTAGAATCTTTGAGATTTTCCTTTCTTCTCTTGCCGCTAGAAAGTGGCATCATCGATCACTCTACTTGTCGGCATATAGCATTCGGCTCTCATCCTGGTATAGATAAGTCCTTGTGGACTTCGGTCTTGTCCTTACTCGAGGCTGTGGTTTGGTTGGATGGGAAATCTGTCCCACAGTTCTGCAGATATATCCTTCAGAAAAGATTACGCACAAAATTCTCCTTTGAAATGCGGTAAATTTGTAGCCGATTCGTTTTCTTGACGAGAGCAACCACCAGGATAACTAGTAACTTACGGCATGCACACTTTTCTTAAAGTTTATCTTTTCACTGTTTTCATTGTAATCGTTTTTAAGTTTTTATGTTGATTTAAAGTTGTTATGCTCAATATTGGAGTTCTTTTCTTAACGAATTCTTCATCATGGTTTGGTTATATGGGAAAGATTTGTAAGAGAAATTCGTATGATAAGTGCTCCAATGTTGAATAGATGTATTTTATTTGTACGCATTTTATTTATCTTGAGTACTTGAATTTGTGTCATACTTTGCATTCAAAGGCAAGCATACAAGAACCGCCCATAACTTATGTACTCAATTCTTGCTCACTTCCTTCCCCATTGAACCGCTTGTCCACATTTGCTCTGGTACGTAGATTAGCCAAGATCGCGGGTTCAAACCCGGCCAGGATCGATGGATTTTTTCGGGCGTAAAAATCCTAAGTATGGCTTCCTTCGGAAGGGAAGTAAAGCCGTGGGTCCCGTGTCGTACATTTACGGCACGAAAAAGAACCTCAAGCCTGAAAGAGAGGCCTCTGAGCAAAATTTGTCGGCCGTTTCACGCCCCGAGTTGAATGGGACGCTGATGACCTGAGATGTTAAAGAGCGTCCATAAATAAATCAATCAAAAAAAAAAAAAAACGTAGATTACTTTTTGCCCGCCTCCTTTTTTTTTTTTTTTTAACCTTAATTAGTCAATCGTACGAATAACGCATTGGGTTCACTAAATGATAGTCTACATGATCTAATTTTAGTAAATACTGCTAGTGTCATGGGATATTAAGTTAACATAACAACCTAATGTAAGAATTTGGTCAGATATACGAGGGAAGATCATAAAATAACAGGAATGTTTATTAAAAAGCGCTTACAAAATTGTATGCCTATTTTTTGGCCTACTCCTTCTCTCTGCTTTGCAACACACTTCGTCCACCGTCTGTGGATGCCTTCAAGAAAGCCTTTAACAACTTCGCTCTTTGCTCTCATCTGCAACTGTCTTACCGCGCAACGTGCTTTCAAAGAGCCAGACAAGTCCGAGGTTAACTTTGCTAAACGTTTCAAAACCTGAAATATTTCAGATCACAGGAATGGGCATTAACATCAAGCAGCACCACTCCTTTCGAAAGAAGTTCGTACCTTTTATGCTATTACCCTTTTCTTTCCAAACCCCAGCTTCTCATACATCAAGGCATATCTGTGTCAAATTTCATTGAATTGCGTCATTTAATATGAAAATTATAAGAAAAATCAGGGGCCAATAGGGAATGAAATACTAGAAAAAGCACATATTTTTTTAAAAACCTTCGCATATATTATCTTTTCATATATATATATATATTCCTTTTCAATGTTTGCAACTATTGGATAATTCAAATGAACTGTTTTGTGATTTAAACTTCAGTAAAGTAGCAGTAAATTCAAAAGTAGCTTTATGCTAGTTAGTAACAAGTTTATTTATGCCATTTCGATAGAAGTCATGACTTTTAAAGACGATGAAATTTCTAAATGCCTTCTCAGCTTCTCCTTGTTTACTGAAAATTTTTATTCTTCAGGAAACGTCCCAGGTGTTTAACTAAGTAAAAGTCTCTTGGTAAATGCTAGAGAAGGTAAAGTTTCGTTTATCTTCGGAAGTCTTTTTTGCAGGATGTGTGGTGTTATTATGAAGAATGGTGTTTTAAGCCTGCCGCAAACCACCATACGGTCAGCATAACATTCCTCTGTTATATTTCTGGTTTTGCAAAGTGTTTAGTGCTTCATCCAGATTCAGCCCATGTGCCGATCATTTGCAGTTATCATTGAGTAGAGAAATTACATTTTATTATAGATATTAAAGCGATACAAAAGGCGATCATTTTTGTTTCGCAAAAGCAGTGAATATCAGACTTCAAACCTACGAGTTAATTTTACGCTCATTTATTTCATATAAGATTTATCTATCAAGTTTTTTCACTTTTTCTATTTCCTCAAGCGACCAAAAACCATTAAATATGCAAATCTGAGTTCCTCAATTTCTCCAAGTTAAGCATTATCAACTTTACTGTAACGTCCACCATTTAGTTTCAAAACGTCTGTTAAAAATTCGAAAGCATAGCAACCCACTCGCATTTGAGACAAAATTAAGTAAGCGAAAACAGCTTTGTTTGTTAATAAACAACCATTCCATAATCTAACCATTTAACTAAAATACTTTACATAAGGCGAGGCATTATATCATTCAACCTATACTATGAACAATAATTGATATCACAGGTATAGGAACCTGTTAGCAAGCAGTGTTAAGCAACAAGAAGAGGGGGGTGTACAACAGAGTGTGTACTGGTTTTAAGTGCTTAATAAACAAAAATAATAGTGCTGTTTAAGTCAGAACCGAGAAAATGCACAAGAGTCATGGAAAAATAAATATGCAGTTCAATTTGGCCCTTTGTCTGTTGTAGTAGAAAATGTTAAAATAATATTTCAAATGACAGCAAAATAATAATATGTCTTTTAGAGGTGTTTAAAATGCTTGATATCTCATAATAAATTACTAATATCTTTGGAACATACTCCTAAATAAATGTTTCAAATCTGTACGATATTACTGAGGTTGTATAACAGTTTAGAAAACGTCTTTTCAGAGAAAATACTTGTGGTTGTGGGAAACCATGATCAAGATCCATATCCTAGGAAATTAGAATAATAAAACCAATGAAGAGTGGAGGGAGATGACTACACTTCTAGAGTAATGAATGTGGTAAAGATCTTACAGACAGCAGGAGAAATCCAGGAAGTGACAGATTACAAGGCTGTTATGAAGACGGAAGAACCACTCCCCCCCCCCCCCCTCTTAATAGCAGGTATAATGATAATTCCATCATCCACCCATTCGATTTAAAATTTCCCAATGTTAGATCTCCACGTAACAGTACATAGTTTTCAGTATGGAACAGGTAGTACTATTCTAATGCACGTGCTTCTATAACACATATCGTACATGGACGACACTTACCATAACTTATCTTTCCGGCCACAATTTCCTTCCTCTACCGCTTTCTCAGTTAGTTCCTCTCGATAGTTTTAATTGGTAATTTGCTTTAATTGTCTAGTTTACAGTAGTTTCAATGTGTAGTACAGCTCTATAGACGCACATTGCATGACTATATGCCTTTTCATTAATTTGAAAATCCTGGAATCTACTGCAAAACTGTTCGTTTTCTCTGGAATTCTGTTTTATTTATAAGAGATATGTACTCCGTATTTCTACTAGGAAGGTAGCTTTGTAATTTTAGGAATTCCATTAAAAAGAGCCATAACTCATCAACTCTCCCCCACTCTAGACACAAAGCCCCACCTTCCGGAACCAACCATGGAAGCAGTACTTCTTTGGACATGGCACCAACCTTCTCTTCGTAAAACGTCACACTTTCTTCCGGGACTCCCCTACTTGTTTTCCATTGACAGGAAAAAGTGACGGAATCAGATCTGGGATGTACGGTGGATGGTTCACCAACATCATTCCACATTCTTGCAGAAATTCCATTGTGTGCAGGGATGCTGTCATGCTAAAGTAACAGTCCCACAACTGCACTGAGTTGGCCACCTTTGTAATATTTATAGTTTAATATTATAAATTGCCACTCTTAAGCTACCACCCTACGACGTGTAACTTTTTAATTTAGTTTTTACGCTCTAACAGCCACTTGGTTAGAAATGAAACAACATATAAACGTTTATGATTTATGATGGTTGCCAAGTTATAATTTACGCTGCATGTGGAAGATGTGCTAAAAAGAATATTAATGCCCTAAAAGGAACTGTGGGTGTGTAATTAAAATATGGGATAAAGATATTCACTAACATTTAAGAAAAGTAGAACATAATTTTTTCTTCCGTTTTATTAGAAATACTTACTCATTAAAGAAATCAAACAATTAATAGTATAGTGTGACTGTTAATTAAACCCATTAGGTGTGAAAACTGCACTATAAACAAATCCTTGATACAAATTTTCATAAAAGCATTAAATAATTAAACAATGGTTTACTTATAATTCTTCAGAAAAACTTGTAAGAATTTCTGCGAAACATAGGGCCAATCCATTTAAAACAGCTAGATACATGAAATGGGACAGAAAGAAAGAATGCCAAACTGGACAGTCAAAACGTACATTGTTGCCTTATCGGCATAAAATACACTTAACAAGAGAGCAAGTTATCTAAAATAAAACGTTTCTTTAAACAATGACGCCCAGTAAATGAAGTAATGTCCAGGCAAAGATTCTCAAGAGAAAGCTCATTTTAAATGTTAAATTTAAGTATTACATACCTCTTAAAATAAACATAACACAAAACTGGCAACAAACCTGGGTCAAAGCTGAACAACCAATAAGTTTTCTTAAATAACGCTTAAAAAGCCAAAATTGTCGAAACTTCTTAACTACAACCACTCACTACAAAGGTACAGGAGAGGACTCATAAGCGTTCATGGAAAGGGCTCAGTGGCTCACGGATCCCTTCAAGGTAAGACATGCATTATCCGATCAACGTAGACTTGAAACATGGCGCGATCCCGGCCATGTGACGATCCAAAAGGAACGAGAAAGAAAGAGAAATATCGATAAACGTGTATGCTGTCACACAACCCAGACTTGTGATCCTGGAGCGTAATGCTTGCAGTATAGACGCTTGCTGAGAAGTAACTCGGAACCGTCTTTCAGCTCACACTATAGGGGTCGTCATGTGGAAGACCCAAATCGCCAACTGTCTCTTTGATTCGGGAGTAACGTTGGTAAATCGAACTTTCGTCGACTGTATAGATATCGTGGACATGTCCGAAGTTGCTGCAGAAAAGACCAACAATTTCCTGCATAGTTCCACTCTTGCTGTCCTTTGATCTTCTGTGAGGTTGTGAAGTACCCAGAGATTATAAAGTTTCCTAACACGACGATGTTTCTGCAGTAAATGAATGTTTAGGTTCCTCTGTCTTTGCCTATCGTCCTTCACACAAGAGATGTTTTCATCTATGGCTACTGCTGCTGCACTCCAAGTGCTCCTCGTCTCTCTCGTTTAACTCTGCAAACCAGTTTTAGACTTTAGTACGTCCGGAAAAGCCCTCTGTAATTTTTCCAGTCATATGCTCACAACTACCTTACCTGACAGAATATATTTGCCATAGTCATTACTGTGGTACCTTTTAATGTGACAATGGAAGACATGATAAATATTTTTTGCTATAAGCACTTGACTTTGTCCTTATCTTGGATACAAAAATATTCTTCCTCTCCTCAAAATGAAACAGATATCTCGATGCTAAATAATATATTGTGAAACTGAACTCCAGCCGTCACTGCAGTGCAATGCAGTGCTTTTCACAACCTGTCTTACTAGGCTGATGGAAGGGATAAACAAAGACTCGAAAAGAACACCACGCAGGAATCATGTTTGGGGTGCTGGTGTACACCATTATATGAGAAATTGGAGAATGTTTGTACCCCATTCATTTATGGGTGAGAGAGGAAGGCTGAAATGCTGCTTTTGAGATGCTGACATATAATCCCACTACTTTACCAGCAGGTCTAATCATGTGTTTACTTATTCTTCGGTTTTTCTGTGCTGATAATGAGATGGTCTGCATAATGGAGACATTAAGATCTACAGCTGGTAATAATATGTGCTTTGAGCAATAATAACGAATATGTATATATAATAATAATAATAATAATAATAATACAAGTAGATAAGGATAAAACACTGAGAAAAAGTCACACTTGAAATTGCTATATTTCGAACTACTGCGAGTTCTTCAATGACAAGAAGCTAGGCCATGGCTTCTTGCCATTGAAGAACTGGCAATAGTTCGAAATATAGCAATTTCAAGTGTGACTTTTTCTCATGTTTTATCCTTATCTACTTGTATTATTACTGTTAATTTGTTACATTGTTAATAGTGTTACTTTATTTTTATTTTTCATTTATATTATATATGTAATATAAATTATATATATATGTATATATCATCGCAGGTTGATTAGAAGCTTACATATGCTATAGATGTTTGTCCAACTTGCTGATTGGCTGGTCTATTCAGTCGAGAACCTGGTATTCATTTCGTATAATTGTGTAAGTTTCAAAATGCAATTAAGCCTGTTTTTTTTATACCATAAACAAAATATTTGTTCTTTATTATCTGCATTTACATATGCGGAGGGTGCCGAAGATGTACACACACTTCAAGCAAAGAAAAACTGTGTTAAAACAAAACTGAATTCATACAAACAGAAAATGATGAACACTAAATCATCATATACTTTTGCAGTTACAACAGTTGCTCAAAATGCCCACCATCGGCGTCGATACACTTCTGAGTACGCTGAACTACTGATTGAGCAACGTTTGTGACAGTGTCCTCAGCGAATGCAGCACATGCCGTTTCAATTTCTTCCCGAAGTGCTGGCAGTATAGCTGATTATCTACGGTGTACAACATCCTTAAGAGTTCCCTATAGGTAGAAGTTCAACGGAGTTAGATCCGGAGAACGCGGTGCAAACTCAATCGGACCTTTTCGTCCTATCCACTGCCTTGTCATCAAGTATGCACGTATACCTCGATGGTAATGTGGTGGTGCACCATCCTTTTGGAAGTAAAATTCTTGTTTCCATAGAGTGTATGAGTGGCGGGTAAGACGTATGAGAGTATCGAGTTCAGGTACAGTGGGCCAGTTACTGTTCCTTCAAAAAAGAATGGTCCAATTAGACCCCTAGATGACAACCTACACCAAACATTTATTCCAGGTAAATTAACATCCTTTTCCAAAATAACACATGGGTTGTTTGCACACCAGTAGACACAGTTATGCCGGTTAATAGTTCCGTTCAACTTAAATTGTGCCTCATCGGACCAAACAACTTTCCCTACGAAGGTCTCATCCTCTCATCCAAAACCACTCAACTACTGCATTCTCCGATCAGGGTTATTTTCATTTAATGCATGTAAAAGTCTTGAGATGAAAATTTCAACTTTGCTGTTTTAATAATGCACGTGATCTGGTTGTGCTAATCCCAGTCTCACGTACACATTGCTTTGTAGATTTCTGCAGTAAGTGCTCTAAACGTTTCAAAACCACAGCCGAGGACGCTGGGCTTGTTGCTGTGCGAGGTCTCGCAGATCTGCATACGGTACCATGAGTCTCAAATTTGTCTCGAATGCATGCAATTGTTACTCGCGTTGGCGGCTCTGTTCTGTACAAACGTCTCCATTGCCTTTGAACTTCAACAACATTCTCGGTTTTCCAATACCACTTCAAAATTGCTTTCCGCTGTACAAATATTAATCTTGGCTCCATTTTGTTGTAGCAACGCTAGCATAACATCTGTTTACCGAACACCATACTACACTTTACTGTTGTTTTTCTGTCCAACTTAGAAATGCATTAAATAGATATCTAATGTGAAAGTGTGTATACATTTTTGGCACCCTTGGTAGATAGATAGGCTTATATACTTTTCTTTTACAATAACATCTTCCTTTCTAAATTCCATTCTATATAATAGCCATCCCCAACAGGCAAGCTTTGCAATACCACCAGAAATTCGCCGCTGTTCGCCCGTAAAAGCAATCAACGGCACATGTAGGGGTTCTTAATGTCCCGCTGTTGTCATTCTGTTACTTCCATGGATCACTGGAAGTAGCTCCCTGAGGTCGTTAGATCGCTGATGGCTTGGGGGACTGCGGGTTTAAGTTTCTCCACGAACGTAATTAATGTGAAAATGTGGCGAATAAGGAGAAACAAATCATTTGCCTGTGTCTTAGGTCTGACTCCACAGTAAGGGGGTTCTTTTATCTATAAAAAACATTTCTAACGCATACTTCTGCAAATAAATTATAAACATTAAAACTAACCTCACTTCTTTCAGTTAGAACATTGTTCCTATAACAATGCACCGCAAATTTCACCTATTCTTATGCCGACCTTGTTGATTTATAATTTAGTTGCATATTAAACGTTGGTACAATTTGGATTGATAAAAACATGCACAGGTGTTAGCAGTAGTGTATGTCTGCATATTTCTGACAGCTTCTGATAAACTTAGCATTCGACATAAGCCCTAATTTCTGTTTTTGTACTAGCTTTTAGTTCATCTATAATGTGAGGGTTATTTCTATAGATTGCTTTTTAGAGTTCCTCCACAGATAACAGCCCCACATAGTAATATCTGGGGAACGTAATAACCATAATCCTCTAGTAATTATTCATCATCATCATTATCATCATCATCATCATCATCATCATCATCATCAAAACTCCCTTACAGCCTCCAAAGAAATATAATCAGTGAGGACTGTGCCAAAATCTTGTTGAAAAGATCCACGTTTTCTTTCATAATTATTTGCATCGAATTTTTCTTCTTACCATAGAAGAACTCAACGAGTTCGAAATATAGCGATTTCAAGTGTGACTTTCTCTTAGTGTTTTATCCTTTCTACTGTTACAATTACTGCTAATTTGTCTGTATGTATGTCTGTCTGTCTGTCACTTACTCACTCACTCACTCACTCACACACACACACACACACATTGAATACGGCTGTATTTTAAAACTTATGATAAAAGTGATAGTAAATCGTTTTGCGTTTGCGTTAGAGTAGGCATTGGCTATGCAGTGGTAAACAATGGCATTATCACTATATCGATGAATTCATTTGTTTCTTAAGGAATAATTTTAACATATTTAGCTGTTAATAAGCCAGACTATGACAATAGATAGCTGTTAATAGAAATTATTGTGAGCATATCGACTAAATAGTATCATCTTGCTCTTAATATTTGATTTTAAACGTATTTTTGTGAACGGCCTCAAAATTTCTCTTGTGAGCCAGGATTCGTGTCTATATGAGATGTAAATTATTCTTTAGCAATATAAAAATTTGAAATGTTATTGTGTTTATAATCAATTATTAACAATGTCTGTTTCAAGTATCTTGTTAAATCACAAATATTTACAGTTCTTAAGTCAATATCTATATTACTTCCAAATCTACTCCAACCAATGTTAATTATGAAATATAACTAAAACCCACCGAGGCAAAATTCCCTGTTTTAAAATATACTAATAGGGAACCAACCAGGGCGATGTTATATACTGCTGGGTGAGCAATGCTTGACGCAACCGCGGGACCGGCCGGCCCTGTTATGTTACTATGTCGGCGGAGGCGTGAAGTATACTTCCCCTCCGCTGCTGAGGTTTCAGTACGAGTTGAAATCTTGCGCAAGTAATACGTGTTTGTTAGAGACGCAATAGAGTGCATTAAATGAAAGTGTATCAAGTGAAATGGGACAATACATGTATTCTATTCCCCAAGAGTATTCTCATTAGGAAATGCATGACGTGTTTCAAGATAGAGTTATCACTAACAACATATGGCCCCCTCGTTCCCCCGATTTAATTCCGTGCGATTTTTATCTCTGGGGGGCTTAAAAGAGAAAGTGTACAAAACAAATCCACACACTTTAGATGAACTTAAAACTAACATTCGTCAAGAAATTACAGCTATTTCTCATAGGGAACTGCAGAGTGTAATGAGCAATTTCCTAAGCAGGTGTCAGAAATGCTTGAACAACGAAGGGAGGCAGTTCCAGCATCTCATTGCTTAATATATGTGAGTAATTTACTTTTCTTTTTAAGTGTTTATGTTATGTATGTTAGAAATAATTTACGCGACAAACCGTACTATATTTACTGCGGACTTCTTGTCACCCGCACGCCGCGAAACCGGTTGCGTGAAGGATTGTTCATCTTGTATTATGGCAGAAAGGCTCATTGTTAAATAATGTGAAAGATTTAAGAGTGTCACAACTACTTTTCAAAATTAATAAGAGAAATTATGACTAATAAGAACGAGGGGGAGCTATGGTAATTTAAATTTTCGGTTTGCTAGAAGAGAGAAAGGAGGGGGAGGGGGAGATAAATGGCCAAGAATAAAAAAAGAAACGAAAATCAAGTAAATATCTCAACCTGTTCCATATATTTCCGAAGGTGGGTGACGGTGGTGTAAAGCAGGGCGAAAATTCATACGTTTCCTGACAGAAGTTTTTGAGAAAGATTTTTTTCATTCAACAAAGACGTCCCTGCAAACATCTGAAGAAAGTTAAAAGAGAGATTCGATAAAAAAAGATTTTTTTAAAGTTATTAGGACTGATATCTCTCATTTTTAGTTGGCCTAAAATGTTTATTTCAATGCATAAGGATGCCTGTACTGTTTAAATGCCCCGTGTGCAGTTTCAGGTATGCATAAATTGTTGCTCAATAGCAGCTATTGAAATGATAAGAAGTTATGACTCACTAAGGTACTGGAGCGTGTCGAGTAAAGAGCAAGTAAAAACATTACATACAAAAAGTGTATAAAATGTCGGTTTTGGCACGTACTTTTCACTGCAGGTCATAGTTACACTTCATAAGCAATGTGACAGTTATTCCTATGCCACTTCTAGTTAATCTGAAGTTTTTATTTACCCTAATTTTTCAAATTTGAAAGAATAATTTTACGATTGATGCACTTCGTTAAATTTTATGCAGCTTCCCGGCATTGCCAAAGCTCTACATACTACTGGTTTACAGCATCCATGACTTCATAACTAATGAAAATGTCTATCCTGAAATGTTCTCTTTTCCGTTTTAAAAAAAGTTTATAGTCGGTCTAAGATAGATTTTAAAGTAAGCAGGATGTTCTAGTAGTTCAAAGCCTGCTACATCAATTGTAGCTACTGCAATGCTAAGCTTATGGCTTGAAGCTATGTTGTATAATTCCATTTCTAATACACAGTTTTTCTTTCAGGGTCGTAGTGATGGACCCACGACTCATCTACAGTTATAAATCTGTCAAGAAATTTCTATATATCGTGATCTTACGAACGTTGACTCTCGACTGTATTTTAGTGTCAACGTTTGAGGTGCCCGTTTTTCGGTTAATTTTTCATTTCAAATTCTTTAGATAAATGTACACACTATGGCAGTATCCGCCAACTCCCGATAGAATGACGCGATGGCATGATTTCCCTTGCCGGGCAGTGCTTGCAGGACAACTGCGTCAGGCGAGAGTGCAACGGTTGTGTGTATGGGTCAGGAGCTTGTATTTGCTCATGTATTTTCCACTGCAGTGTGATTACAGTTGTTAAACAATAACTGACTCTTAGTGCAAGACTCATCAACATCAACATTGTTGCATATGTGCTTTGAATTATTCTTATGCACTGAGCATGTAAAAATGGTGTACTATGTTTTGGGTCCACACCAAATACCAATTTTGTAACTATATTTTTCCCTATTTTACTGGAACGGCCATTCATTTCTCCAAAACCAAAGTTTACTGTTTTAAAAATAACTTTTCTTATTTGACATTATTATTATTATTATTATTATTATTATTATTATTATTATTATTATTATTATTTACAAAAGTTTCCAAAGGGTTGAAGTTCTGTTTGTTAGATTACATTCTAAGGTGATACAGTAATATTTCTTGAAATTATGTATACATTTCATTAAGAATCGAAATGTATTAATATTTTGACTAATATGTTTGACATATTGTTCTGTTTATGTATCTCCTGTAATAAGATTTATATTCAGATAAATTGTAATTTGTGGAACAACATTTTAGCTAATTCATTACGGCGGTATTTATGCATTTATTTATTATTTTTAAGCTGTAATTGGGTTTGGATTCGTTGTGGATAAGGAGGGGATCGAATTTTTTAAATGGATTGGTCGAACCTCCATTCAGTACCGCAATACAGTAATGTTTCTTCCTCGGCTACAAGCTCAATTTATTAGCTGAACGTTTTTGTGATGCACTATCACAGGGAAAGAAGTGATAACAAACAAAAATATAGCACTCGTTGTTCCAATTTTCACAATTTATTAACACTTTTACTTTTTCCTAACACTTCTCCCTTTTACTTCAGCACCAAGCGACAAACAAATGACAAACAAGTAACAAATAATAAGTGCATTACAACTACTTTTATTAATTCGCGTGTCCGTCGGTCTAGGCGCTATAAATATATTCAGCATAGCTTTCCAAATGTCACGTGATTTGCTCTTCCTACACCTATCTTCCTATTGGTGGGCTTTTAATGCTAATTTATTATCGTTTAACTCTCTTAGGCTATCTTCTAACATTTTATTCGGGTCCACCCACAGCAAAATCTTAAGTCTTAGACTCGTGACATAAATAATATATTAAAAGAAAGCCGTAACAGAGGTTTTATGATTCCATGTGGATATTTATTGCCTGGATTTTACCTACACTGTTAACAAAAGAATTGCTCGTCCTGAGATCGCGTTTTGTTCCATTTCTGGTTGTTTCCCAAGTTCTAGTTGACCTGAAGTAACATTACAATAAGACCTATTAGCCAAAAAGGTTACAATACATGCCTATTCGGGGAAACCTTCCCTTTCTATGGCAATTTGCCTTCTTTCTTACTCTTAACATGTGTAGACCACAAGTCTATGATCCTTTTGGTGAGTATATTATATATAAATATTATTTCTACGCGGGCCTGGGATCGATGCTAGACAATAATTGTCTCATTATAAAGAATGTTATTATGCATAACACATTCGTTAAACGGAATAGGGTAACAACTATATGTAGATATCAATAAGACTGCATTATGCAATAATAAAAGCTTTGCACAAATTAAATATATGCAATATTTATTTAGTTATATAGTATTATCATATAAATATTACAAATAAGCTGTTTAATCTCTTACACTAATATTAACTGCTATGAAATAATTTTGTAGCATGACATGTACCATTGAAGCATATTTACTTAGCAATAAAATCAAAGAATTTTCAAACTCTCAAAAGTTTTACAAAACGATAGACGCCCGTGCGATAAATTCGTCTGAGTATGGGAATGCCGCACTTTGCAGGCCCTATTTCGTGACCGCAATGGCGATGCAATGCCACGCAGTGCCCTAAACACGTGGCGGGGCAAAAAGAAAAGGAAAAAACTGAAAGCTGACGTTAGAGAGCAGTCAATTAGTGGACACAGCATTATGGTATAAGAGCATGTTCCCTTTATCACATTCCTGAAAGTCATTTGTCAATCTTGCAGCATTAAATCTGCGCATTGATTATGTTTCATGTTGTAAAACAATTTGAAGGTCCACCACCATTGTCATTATTGCAGGATGATCTATGTTACACCATAATTTTGGTGTATCATAAGACAGAGCATAAGTTGCTGACATTTCATGATGAGTTCCTGAAGAAATGTGCAGTTATTTAATAGCAGTTCTTTATTTTCCTGTTGAGTCAGCTGTAATGAAACAATGTACTTCAAACTGCACTTGCGATGTTTATATATTTAGACGAACTAGAAATAGATCAGGGGGAAGCACAGTAAAAAGCATCTAATTAAAAATATGTCATTGAGTACGAATGCTTCCTCTCAAAGAAAATGTTTTGAGAAATAAAATTAATGTGTAACTGATTATATTATTACTAGTGGCCGGGTTTTAAAGGGAATATCCTTTTATATATATTATCATAGAACACAAAATAATCATGTTAAAATAGGCAAAATAGCGTGATATTTACTTTCCCTTTTTCAGTGTGTGTCTCCATTTTCAGCAACAACGGCCCTAATTATCCTCCCCATTTTTTACAATATATGACAAACATTTCGATAATTTATTTTATTTAATGATAAAAAAAAGATATGCATTGGCGGAAGAAAGAATAAATACGTGTTCTACACGGAACTTACCCCAGTGTTGGACTCGGCCAGAGTGCCCTAACGAGGCTGTCGTATCTTAGCAGAGACAACACCTGCAGACCAGATGTGGAGCCGGAGAGAGTGTCATAAAATTGATTGTCTGTCTTCCCTCGACTTTCGAAGTAAATTCTGAGCAATGTTTGTATGCGTAAGTGTTGATGAAATGGCGAAGATGGACATTAGCAGAAACAAACTACTAAGTGCAGTAAGCAGTTACAAGAAAGATTTCATTGAAACAGACGACACGACTATTCGATGTTCTATTTGTGATGTTAATATCATTAAAGCATATAAAGGAAAGAATATTTCAGCACCTCAAGTGCGCAAACCATCAAAATAATAAAGAAATTCGTGGGAAACTTCAAAACTATTATTAATTCAGGGATCTTTGCAGAGGGTGCAACATAAACCAAGGAGCAGAATGAATGCATTTTTCACTGACCTCACAACCACCTTTACTCAATGTGGCATTCCGCTTAGCAAGGTAAAGCATTCCTGCAATGAAAATTGACTTAGAAAAATACTCACAACGCTCCGTACCTGATGAAAGTACTGTTAGAAAAAATTTATCTACAACCAATTTATGAAGCTATTGTTGAAAGAGTTAAGGAGATTGTTGGAGACCATGTAATCTGTTTCATTTTGAATTAAACAACCGATTCACTTTCGAGAGCTGCTCTAAATATTCTTGTGAAGCCATTGACAGGAGATCCATGCAAACATAACATGAACTGGATAAAGTCAGTTCTACAAACATCATACAGAATTTCAATGACTTATTGTAAACAATTGCCGTCAGGAATGCAGTACAACAAAAGTTGGCAGGTTGTTACAGGTCAGACAATATACATTTAAGTTCACTTCTGATCTTAAAAATATGTTGATTAAGCCTCCAAATAGAATACAGCATTACAAGGAAATCACAGGAATGCCAATACCTAAGATTCCTATTATAACTAGGGGGGAACAAGGATTTCCTGTGTTGTTTTTCTGTGTGAAAATTTTACTATTTACTATCTTTGGATGAAGCAGACTCCGGAGCTGCAGTACAGGCCAAGGCTTACCAAAGGACCTAAATTTGGAGACAGAACTATATGCAGTCCTGTTGTGGTGAAAAAAATTGACAGCATTCTTGAGGGATTTGTAAAAGACTAAACACAGATTATCAAAAAATCCAGACCTTGAAGGTGCAGTTATTTGGAACTCAAAGTTTAAACTAAGTTCCTGTTGACGTAGAACGATTACTTTCCATTCTACATTCAAAGAGAGAGAATCTAATCGTCAAACATATTGAAACGTTGAATGTAAGTACAATTCTTTCTTAAAGCAAAAAACGTAAAACAGCATGAGTATGTATTTTTTTATTCCTCTATGTCCCTTTTTACGTATCAACAAATTATTTACCATACTTCTTCTTTAAAGAACATTATCGGGTCCTAATTATTACTTTATTTCCTTTCAAAAAGAATTGTTACAGAATGTCGTCAATAATATGCTGAAAATTTAAATGCTATACTCATATTATAACTTGGCAACTCAAGAGCGTTGACCGACTATGCAAAGCTACCAATGTTACTTCACTCTCTGCGGATCGTAAACCGCGTGCAGTTTTTGTACCATCAGGGAAAGTACCACCTCTACAGTTATTACGTCACACAAATCTGCAACAGACGGTAGATATCCGCTCTGACCAGACAATTGCATTTTCGTGAGTTTCGTGACGCATGCAAAACGCCTAAATGATCATATAAGGAAATTTTACTGCCCAACTACGAGGAATAATGTCTTCCTGGTTCTTGCATTGCGGCGAATAGCGTGAAACATGGTTAAGGATCCCGTTGTTTTGTTACAATTTTGTCCTGAGAACATCGGGGTCTTCCGTTCATTTTTACTGATTTTCTCAAATTATTCTATTATGTCTAGTTTGGGAAGCTCAATGTGCGAAAACTTTCATTAGTAAGTTTTTGTTTTACATGTTGAGGAATTCGAAATAGAGCAAATCCTACACAGACTAAAAGCGCCGAGAGCTATTTTTGGTTTCCATCCGCAACTGAGCGCAGCGCGTTAGACCAAGGCCATGTGATAATAACTTAATTCCAACCTATAGTCCCACGTGAAGAGAAACTACCAGAGCAAGCGTTATTTCTGTCTCTGTGTTATTTTAACTCAGTTTGCGGTTAAAAAAATCAGTGTAACTCATCTCTACGTATTATTACAGAACATTGATGCATCAGGGAAGTAAATTTTACTGTAGTTTGTTGTATTGAAATGTTGCTACTAGAACATTACAAAGTAAAGTCTACAGCAATAATTTCCATACTGAAAAATAACAAATTATCAGGGTAGAAACTGCAAATGATATTAAAAATGTCAGAAATGTGCGATTGCAGATGGACACCACATAGAATAACTTCTGTAATACTGGTAGCATTCATAATGAGATAAAACTAACACTTTGTATATCTTATTATTGGTAAAGTTGTGCAAAGAGAATTGTCCACTAACGGAGCGCCCTTTGCCTCTCGCGACCTGCATTTAGTTGCGAGCGCAGGCCAAAAACAACTCTCTGTATAGGCAGAAATGTATGGATCAAATGCACACACTTATCAGTAAACAGAAATTAGCATAACCCCATTCCTTTAACAATGGTTTATTGTAGCTCCTGCGATTTGTCTTAATTAAGTCAAACTCACTTCATGCATAGGTCATATAAACCACAAGACAGTGGTTCAGGACCGCACAGTAAAATGTTCCTAAAATTAACTTGTTAACTTGTTTTAAGCTACTGTCGGTACTCTTTAGTAGTGAAAATCTATAGATACTATTGGTTTAACATAAAAAATTGAATTTGTGCAATATAAAATTCAAAAAGCAGACAAAAGGTAAGCATGTGCTAGTTTGTGTTGTATATTTAGCTTGTTTTCGTCAGTGTCCGTTGCTTAGAAGTGTACTTATCTACTCAGTATATATGTTGGTAGTGACTCTTTTGGCACAAGAACTTAGAAAATGCTAATATCCAGCTCGTATACATCAGCTATGAAACATGAGGCAAAAATACTTAAACTTATGGGCAACAGAAAAGTCTGTTGACAGTAAATGGCCTCCAATTTACTGACAATGGTACACCACACTATTTAGACCGTTTTTTTTTTCTTTTGTTTTTTTAACTACTGAGACACCACAGGCGGTGGAAACTGATGATGCAAGAGATGAAATATTGGGAAAGGAATTTTTTTTAAGGAAGGAGTCGATCCTGCTGGTGTAGTGGTAACCATACTTGCCTCGTGAACCCAAGATCGCGGGTTCGATCCCGGCCAGGGATTTTTTCGGACGTATAAATGCCAATTATGGCTTTTTTTCGGACGGGAAATAAAGTCGTGGGTCTCATGTCGTACATTTACGGCACGAAAAAGAACCTTAAGATTGAAAAAAGAGGCCTCTGAGCAAAGTTTATCGGCCGTTTCACGTCCTGCTTTGAATGGGACGCTGATGAGCTGAGATGTTAAAGGGCATCCGTAAATAAACAAAAAAAAAAATAAGAAAGGAAACGTTTCAGGCTTAAGTTTAGGGTATCTACCCGAAATTTGCCATTTATGAAGACTGAGAAAACCTCAGTCAAAGAGGACAATCCCGAAGGGATTCGAACCCCAGACCTCTCCATCACGAGTCCGCACTTTAACGACCTCGACCACCCTGTTGTGATTGTTCAAAGCGATAAAGCTAAAAGCGCTTATTTATGTGGGATATAGAGGAGAAACTTACTGCCAAACAGGTAATTTTCATCTGTGCCGCGTGAGCTGTTCATCATTTGCAGTTTCTGACATGAGGATAATTTAAATAATATCAAACAGCAATTGATAGCACATGACCAACAAAATAAATTTTATGATAAAAATTTTAGTGGTGTGAAAGTGTCCTGGATATCCATGCAAGTCGCGATCATTTTTAAGGCTTTCTGGCTACAGAATCTCTTACCCTAACTCCGCCTGATGTTTGCCGACAAGTCTTGCACTATACAGGAAGTGGAAAAGAAAAATTGTAGTGAAATTGCTGCGATCACGGAGGAATTGTTGCAAGTCACTTTTGCAAATATGCAGCGTCGTGCTCGACTCTGAGCAGCGGCAGCGAACGCTTTCAGCACAGCCTCTAATAAGTTATATTACCAGAAACGGTATGCTCCGAATCTGATAATTGGTCTTTGAAATGCTCGCATTTTCTGGAGTCTTGTACCGAAAGAATTACTCTGTATATTTTCAAAAAAAAATATATATATATATATATATATATATAAATACTGCATTCATTTTCACTTAAATATTGTGAGTATTTTGAGGATATCTAAGCCACACTCATGTTGTCTGCCGCATGCGATCAAATATTCGGGAGTGATGGGATAAATTTATGGGAAAGGTCATGATGGACCATGAACTATTCACTTAATTTCTCTTGCAAGAGCAAACTATTTTCGGCCAATCATTTGAATCCACCTAGAAGATTTTGCAGTAGATATTCTTTGAGAGACTGGCCATGTTATTTTTCAGGTGTAGAAAAGTTTATTTACAATATGAAAGTGCACAAGCTACTAGTCAAAATGTCTTTGTACTCCGGTCGTGTGTGTCATAACTGTTTTCCACTTAGAAGTCATCAAAGTAGCTTACATTGTTTTACGAAGAAGGAAGCTCTTAAGAGAGTATTTTTAATATATTTTAATATTTAATGATTGCTCAAGTCCCTGCGATAGCTATGCTACTTAAAACTTAGCCAAGACCTAACTTGTTAAGTAATTTTATAAAGTAATTCAAAAGTTCGTTCTGAACTGCAGCTGCACTAATTTAATGTTTCTTCCCTCAAGCGTGCATTTTATGCGTTTTATCTTACCAAGTTTTATGGACTGGCCATGTGTGCAGCTTACCTGCAAAATAAGAAACATACAGTTATTTTGGAATACATAAATCCTGGTTATGTATGGTGAAATAACAGAATAAATAGACAAATCTAATAATTAGAATTGTTAAAGATATCTAGAGCATCCTACATAAGACGGGAAGAAAAACATTTAATATAATAAGGTTGAAATGCTTTAAAATCAACAGAAAATTATGGAAATGTTATAATTAGCTCAGAAAGCTTACTTGGAAATGATTTATTACATGGAAAGTACCTTGAACCTTCTTAGCCTTACATATTTTATTTTAATAATATTCTTTTCTAACGTGTTTGTTGCCAAAGCATTTAAAACCGATTTGAACAATTTCTTTTATGTTCAGTTTAATTAGTTTCTTTAAGATACCTATAAATCACACTTCTTTTGCTACGGGCCACTTGAGTTCAATTTTCTAAGCTACTGTGTAATTGTGGTTTTTATTTCCAACAAACTTGCATTATTTTTCTTTCTGGTCGATTCAAAAACATTTTCAAAATCTTAAGGAAGGATAACACCTTCAAAATTTAAGCGTAACATACTTTTCCAAATAGGTAATCATAATTATACCCTGCGAGTCCCTGCCCCCACCCAAAAAGGACTACCATTACTTTTCTCGCCGACAAAATCGTTTTCGCTATTTTGGCGAACCTTCACCTTGGGATCCCATTGTTTTGATTGCCGTCTTGTATCCAAAGCATAATGGTGGACCAAGTTTTGTCTACAGTCGCAAAACGATGCCAGATACAAACACGATTTCGAAATGTTCTTCCTCTAGCGATTTTGGTCTTGAGTCCAATAAACGCGGCACCCATCACGCATACAGCTTCTTCATATGCAGAACTTCGTGCAGGATATTATGTATCGGTTTATATGAGTTGCCTGCCATTTCAGAGCAATCTGACGAATCTTAATACGATGGTCTTCTAATATTGTCGAATATTTCTTCAGAAGAAACCTCTTCAGACGTTCGAATGTGCAGCATCTACAGTGCTCGTACGGCCACGTCTAAATTCATTTATCCAGCAATAAATGGTCTTGAGTGCATGTGCAGAGTCCTTATGAACTTCCTTTAGTTCAGTTTGTGTTCTACGAAACATGTTATATCTAACACTTAAGACAACTACCAACAAAAACTGCGCGTTGCACATGTTTGATAATTTGAACAAAAACGTTACAAGAATCACGATTATGAATAGTTACGCCGCTTAACTAAATTTCCCGCCATTACCAGATATCAGTCCTCCCTCAAAATAATACGAACTGCCTAAGGCACCCAACAAGACAAAACATTTCTTCTGTTTCATCGCCCATTCTGCCGAAATGATGACTCGATAAAGAATGTGCATACTCCAAGATGTTCGTATCTTTCTGTGTGTATAACTTTGCGTCATAAAAGTTAATAATATTAAGAAAATTTAGTATTTATAGTAATAGCATGCAAACCGAATTAGTTCGGTGTAAGTACTTACTGCCTTGCAGACCAGGAAACAATTTATTAAGGGCAATGCACAGAAAAACGCAATTCTTGATCACGTTGAGCAAGGCGATGAAGCAGAAACACGGGGAAGGAAAACCACACGCGGGCGACCGTTAAAAATCGCACTTGTGGAGGTGGTGGTTCTTTCAATTCCTATTTTCACACAGCATATTTTATGTAACTTGGTGAATATAGCAACAGGTCGAATATACAATCTATATGATAGAAGAGAAATCATTTTCTCGTATATAAAGGAACCAATGCCCATAAATATTACTTGAAATGGAAAACTAACAGAAGTAGTTGTGAATTTTAAATATCTAGGTGTATATATGAGCCTTTATAGGAATAAGAATATAAACGATAACATTTGCAGGTTACAATGTATAGTAAGTAAGCGTTACTGCATAAGTCAGAAAATACACAACAGTGGTCCCGTCGCCTATGGTCCGAATATTAAGTAACTCAAAAAATTAAAGAAGATAACAGAAGTGACAGAAGTCATTTTTGAAAGCCATGGTAGAATAAATTAATACCTATTAGATCTCCATGGTTTAGTGGTAACGTTTACGATTACTAATCCGGAGGTTCTGGGTTAGAATCCCAGTCATGTCATGTCAGTCATGTCAGTCAATGTCATGTCATGGTGTTTTTTCGGAGTTTTTCATACCGTGAAAAATTGAATACCAGTTACCTTAAAACACCATGGACTCCGAGCTTATTTGCGCCATCATTAATGCATTTTATTTTATTCGTCCCTACAAACTTACGCATTACTCCTGTAGTATTCAGTCCACAAAGAAGACAAATGTCGTCAAAGCGACAGTAAATGAACAAATAAAAATAAACGAATACCGAAATAACTAGACTTAGCACTGGAAATTAGTGTACAAAATGATAAGATTAACCATTTTCTTCTACTCGTATAAACTAAGCAACAACACAGAGGTGCTTTGCTGTTTACTTAAATTCATAAAAACTCCAGGATTTTCCCAAAACCCTTACCTGAAAGACAAATTCTAATTTCTCGTGTTCTTTTCAGATAAGTTACTAGCGCCTACATTTATAAAGTATGTTAATATCTTGAGACATTATTTATGACCGTTCATCACAGCTAGTGCTTAGAGTTCACAACATAAAAACGTGTTCCACTTGCTGTTAGCTCCTGATTTTTGCATGCTTTTCAAAGTGGTGAACATAATTGAGTGACACGGATATATTCTGCTGTAAGATGATCTTTTAGCAAGTGTTGAAAGAGGTTTAATCAACATCAATGCATGCCTCACACACTTCGTGTTACAGAAGGTGTTCTGCATGAATGTTTTCTTGAAGTTCCACGAGAGTCCATGGCTTATTGCGAAACACTTTCCTTTCAGCATGCTCCATACGAAGAAATCAGGTGGGGTACAGTCAACCAACGTTCTATACAAATGACTCGATTTTCAAAGAAAGAAAACAACAAGCCATGCTGACGTTAAAGGTGTGGTAGATAGCCTCATCCTACTGGAAAGATCCAGTATTAAGTCCTCGTCGTCCAACTAATTCAAAAAATTAACGGAAAATGTGCATGAGGACTGCGGTATCCATCACTTATGGAAGGAAATGTGACAATGCAACGTCGCGGTAGAGCACACAACATACCAATTTCTTCATTATGAAAATATGTTTTATGTTATATGATGATTTCCACTAAAATGAGTAATCTCGGAAATACATTAACAAGCTGCTGGAACCAATGGCAATCTTCTGTTCATCAAACACATTCAATTCTTGCACAGGAGTAACACGGTATGCATGCAGTTGACAGGTGCTGATGGAAACTCCCATTTGCTGCGATGGTTTCCGTAAGGACTTCTTTGGGAAGGACTGCGGTCTGTTTTTCACTCTCTGCATCGCTGTTTCTGAAAGTTCGGATATACAACAATGTTTCCATTTTTTCCCGTTTCTTCACCACATACTCAGTGGAGGGTTTTATGTGGTTTCTGAACAACAAAATGCGCAATAATTTGTATTTAGCACTCTCTTATCGATGCATTTTCTAGTATGTGTAAACAATAAGCATGTACTGCTCCACCCCGTTTCGGTTCATACTGTATTACACGTGCTGTATTGATTATGACACAAAGGCACATGATCGTTGTCGATCCTTTAACAAAAGTTACAGTCATCTGCCTTACATCATTGTCGAGAACAGCGAACGCAAAATCGACCTTTAAATGAATGAGGGGTGTTCTAAAAGTTCCCGACCTGACTCAGAATTGTCGAGAAGATGGCCAAATTACTATGACAGTTGTTATGTATCATCCTTTAGATGTGCACTATAAAGTTTCAGACGCTTAAGTGTAGTAACTTGTTTGAGACGAACGTGTAAATAAATATGTTAACATTTTCTACAAAATGGATAAAACTGAAGTACTCGCTGTGATAAAGTACTTAGTTCTGAGGGGTTTAACCCTATATAAAAACAAATGGAGTTACATTCCGCATTATAGGAACCTTCCCCTTAATTTTCGACGGTTAAACTACTAAATTTAACTGTAGTCGTATACCCATTTAAGGTGATGAGCGTCCAAGGCGTACCAAAACTGCCACGACCGATGAGATTGACAAACATTCATAATGTCGTACTCAATGTTTGCCGATTGAAGGTACGTCAGTTGGCTGACATTACAAATATCTCAACAGGCCCTGTCCACTATATCTTACAGGAAGTTTTGGGTATCAGAAAGCTTTCTACTCGATGAGTGCTGCATTTATTAACAATGGATCAAAAACACATTCGAATAAACGTTTTGCAAGAGTGTCTAGACTGTTTAAACGCAATTCCAGTGAGTTTCTCAGACATTTCATAACAACAGATTCGTCATTACATGCCCGAGACGAAGGAGCCGTCCAAACAGTGGATAGCAACAGGTGAAAGTGCACCAAAGAAAGCAAAAACTGTTGCATCTGCAGAAAAAGTCATGGTTACGGTTTTCTGGGATTCTCATGGTGTGTTGCGCGTAGACTACCTCCAGAAGGGCAGAATCATCACCAGGGAGTATTACGCTTCACTACTGGACTAACTGAACTCAGACTAAACGTCCACACCTTGCGAAAAAGAAAGATGTCTTTTTCATAAAATGCGACATCACACACGTCTGGGATTGTTACTGCAAAACGCATGACCTTCGCTTCCAAGTGTTTCTACATCCGCCATAATCGCCGAATTAGGCTTCCAGCGATTACTTTTTGCTCCAAAAACTGAAGAAATGGCAGGATGGACGAAGGTGCATGCCAAATGACGATATTAAAGCTGATACAGGCGCTTAACTATTCACAGTTGGACAAATCTTATTTTACTGAGGGTATTAAAATGTTGAAATGAAATGTAAAGGTGCATATGTTAAAAAAAACACATTTCTTCAAAACCTTGCGTTTTCTCGGTCAGCCCGAGAACTTTTAGAAAGCCCCTTGTATGCGTTCACAGGATTAGATAATACCACCGCAACTCGTGGCATTGTCACACACCGATGCATACCTGCATCAAAGTTTACTGACGTCCATTGGTTTGAAATTTATAAGAAAAAATGAGAGAGCAGATAAAACTTCCAATGACTTAAATTTATTCCTTGGACTATGCACAATCAAATTGAGGGGCAGTGGACAGATTTTAGTGCTATTAAGTCAATATACTTGTTCCCAAAACCACATATTTACACACATATAGATATTTTTGTAGCTAATAGATAATTTTTAAATGTTCTTTTGTCCAGAACGAATAAAAGTTACTTCAAGTGCAATTATAATTACATTCTAAATCACTTTAAAGATTAGCATAATAAATATTAAAAAGTATAATGTTATTCAAATGTTATGATAAAAAGGTTGTCTATTAAGCCCATTATCTTGTTACGCGATAGCAGCTTTGCATAGCGAGCTAAGCGTAACAATTGTGAAGAAATTACAGGCATTCCTACCATGTTCCAGTTATTTCATGGCACAGTTTACGTAACTGCAGTCTCAAGTCTAAAGAGCTTTTTTTTATATTTTAATCTTTTGTAATGAAGATTTTTTCTAATGGTCACGTTTGCTTCGGCGAAGAAAGCAAAACATGCAAATGTGTTTTCCTGTTTCTGCGAACACGTATGCAGCGATTCGTGAAATAATTTAACAGCGATCTATGCATCAAAATATCTCTTCCTTAACCTGGCAAAACAATAACAAGTTCCAAGTATATATAGCATCTTAATAATTGAGCGAATGTGGTGTTGATGGTGGAACCGGAGCGATTGGAGACACTTGCAAACAAATGTGGACATTGCTCACCATATGAATTCTAAACGAACTCTCCCTTTTAGGTCTTAGCCCTTCATGGTACATACGAGCCTTTTAATTCTTTCGTTTAATGATTAACAATATGTCGTGCTCCGACGCAGTGCTTTACACCTCGGCTCTAAGTGTAGCAGCTGGCGCGGCGGCGCTATTTCTTCCTGCCGGTCTTACGACGGTATACATTCATTCGCAAAGAAAGCTAGACAATTCACTCTAGAGCAAAGTTTTTTTTTCTTTAGAGATATTTTAAATACCAATCAGCTCATCGCGTTAGTGTATGTGTGCGTGCAAAATGTATTTAGAATTTTATATGAATTATTTAAAACGTCGCTGTTTATATTATTCCTTCCGTAACTGCGATTCAATTTATGGACAAGTTTGATTCTATATTTTCAGTGAACAATAAGTATGACAGTTTCAATAGAGGAAAAAAAATTACTCGTAGAAGAAGTTAGCGAAACCTTGAACGTTCGCTAATAAAATCACTTCCGAAATTAGCATAAGTGAGCGTTTGGGAAATGTAAGGGAAAATATTAGCAATGAAATCAGAACGATGCCATGACCGTCCTTAATTATGCCAATCAGAATGTGTTTACCCGATGTATGCCTATTTAGCCGAGGGAAAATGACATTTTCACGCATTATAATGTAAGAATGTATATTAGTTTTTTATTCAATAGTGTTTAACGCCCGTTTTTACTACTGAGGCACCACAGGTGATGAACACTGTTAATACATGAGATGAAATGGTAAATTAGGAAAATATATATTATTTTAAGGAAGACACGTTCCAGGCCTAAGTTTAGGGTACCTCCCCGGCATTTTCATTTATGAGGACTGAGGAAAATCTGGAAAAAAACCTCAATCAGGGAGAAATGTCCTGGCAGGATTAGAATTCAGACCTCCCGCTCACGAGTCCGCGCCTTAACGACCTCGGCCATCCGTGGTTTAGAATACTGAGTTGAAATAATGGTAACGCCGGTTAAGGCACACTTAGTAGTATCCATAAAACATCGCTCTGCAGAGCAAGATTTAAAGCTAAAGCCTGGTATAAAGAGAGCGAAACATTTTTGTAGTAATTCAATTAGGGAAATCATTTAGTTTTCTTGTTTCCAGGTCAAGGAAGTGCCTTAGGACCATATTTCCTATTCATCAATCCACTCATTCAAATCTAATTATTATTTCAAGTTTTCTTAGTCATTCTTCAAGCCATTCACACATTTGTTCACCTGGTTATTTATTTTTTCGTCAATAGTAACATCGTCAACCAATGAAACATAGATATTTGCATTTTGCCACATCTTAACGTATTTCAACATCTAAATTATGAGGTTAGTGGTTGAAACCAATTTTGGATCTTGCTGGTTGTATAATAGCTCTTTGTGAGGTCTTTGGTCGCCGCCAAGTTTTTTTTTGTTTTAACCCTGTGGTCAGCAAGAGCTAGACAAGTGACGCCAGCCGAGCGGCAGCCTACAGTTAAATATGCCAATTTCCGGTTGATGGAGAATTTAGCAGAATGGGTGAACAAAGACCGAATCTTTCTGTTGCATTTGGTACTGTTGGAAATATAGAGTTTTAACGACCCCAATTTCAACTAAACAAAAATGTTGCCTTTTTTTATTAGCGGTAGGTTTAATGAAATCATAGTTTCCATCTATGTGCTCTTCAAAATTAGTTAACATAAAATATGTGGAATGTTTCACTCATTCATTCAAAGCCCCTGATTTTGCTCTTATAATTTCAAACTTATGGACGCAATCCTTGCTCTAGGTGTGTAAAATGGTCAGTTTCACAATCTCATCCCGCATTAAACTCTCTACAAGATAACGGTCCAATTAGCAACCCTTAACCAAAGATGGTACATAATCTTGTTTAGTGGAGGCATCAAGGGCACCCACTTGCATTGCTTTCTTCCTTCTATGACACATGTGGGCAATGGTCTATTTAGAAGAACTATAGGGGGACAATGATATGGAAGTTTCATGCACTCTTTCACTCAGATGTTGTTGTTGTTGTTTTTTTTTTTTTTTTTTTTTTTACATGTTCAAACTAATGAGCGTAATTCGGTGACATTTGATGATACAGTATGGAATATGAGAACCATGATAATATAACAAATGTTGAAAGTGTTTGACATCATCATCAAGGCATATCTACACATCTCTCCATTTTACGGAAGGTATTTATCAATACATCAGCAGTCAGAGCCTCAATTTCCTGTTTCCATCCACTTCCAAAAGAGTATGTGACTTATTCCATTTCAGTACGCTCCAGGAAGAAATATGGTGATCTTTGTGGCCAAGTTCTTTAGAAATGAAAGGTTCTTCAAAGAAGAAAATAAGACGCTGAAGGTGTGGTTTATGGTACCGCAGTTTCACAGGATCCAATTAATCCAGCAACGCATGGAAGATTTCCATGTAGACTGTGGTATCCATCATTGTATGGAAAAGGGCCACTGCGATAGAATATGCCACATGACAATTCTTTCATTGTGAAGAGATATCTCATGCCTAATGTGACGATTCCATCAGTCCAAAGTCTGGGAATAGATGGAACAAATGTCTCTTGGGGAATCGTGTGGTCCAGATTTCCCATGTGTGCTTGGAATCAGTGACCAATAACAGTAATCGAGAGTCTGTTCTGTTTCATACTTGCACAGCAATTAGCATCATGAGCATGCAATTTTACTTTAACCCCTCCCCTTTCCTCCCAGCTCATAAACGTGCTTATGAAATATTCTAAGACAACATGGAAGGAATTTCATGAAGGGGCCTAATTTATTTTTCATTTTCTGCATCGTTACTTCTAATAGTTCGGAAGTTCTTCGTTTACAATAAATATTGTTCCCGTATTTGCACTTTCTTCGCCATTTACCGGATGGAGGCTTTTGTCGATAGTTTCCAAACTCCAAACTCGCAATAAAGTATCGCTGTTACCCCTTTATCGACATAATTCTCTAACATGTACTCTTCCACTGCCTATTGGTTCATACTGTACTGCACGTATTGTACTCCTATTATTTGTAATACAAAGATACCATTATTGATATCCCGTAACATCAGCACATACTAATACGTCATACCGTTGTGGAGGATATTGAGCATGGAGGTCTTTAGCTGCATAGGATTAGAGATCGCCGTCACTCACATTCTTTCGTGGCCATATTACACTAAGTTATGTCCATGTCAAATTTCTCTGAATTATGTCTTTAGTTTGCAAATTATTGAGAAAAATTCAGGAGCCGAGACCGAGTGAAACATCTGATATTGCTTATTAAGTCCTACAGGTCTTAAGTATACTATATTTCGCGAAATCCTTATTTATATAGATTTATATCTCAACTATCTCAGTTTGTCTTATATTACCTATGTTTGTGAGAAATTCTGGTTAATGCGTTTTTATAAATGTCACAGGGGTTTGTTAATCTCACAAGTTTAATTTAAAAGTTTGAAATCACATTTAAAATAATGTAAACGAGGCAAAACATTAATTTTACAAGTAGTGTCTTAATCTCCGTTTAAAATGCAATGCGTTCAAATATCTAAAACCCAAACACTATGCTATACAAACATTATTTTAGGATCTTTGCTTCCAATTACACTTATATTTGTAATTGAACTATATCTTTCTTCACTGAACTGATAGCAAGATATCTATAATTGAAGTCTCCGTTCAACGAGGTTATAATTAATATTTTCCTTCAAAGGGAGATAAAGAGATGTTACTATAGTCAATAATCTAGATATATTATTTAAATAAGTTTGCAGAACATTTGGCTATTAATGCAACATGACAACGACGTTGTAACTTTTACAAATTGTTTTTTCTGAATTTTAGATTTACGTTACCAGTGCATTCATAATGTATTTTGTATCACTGATAAAAAGTAGATAGTCTGAAAAAATCTCGAGAGTATATCTTATACTGAAATCATAAGTATAAGAAAAGATTTCATTACAAATTTCTGAGACAGTATTTGGACGTAGATGAAGAATCGATTACATGCACTCTGGCAGAGAGAGGAATGGTTTCATTTTCAATACAATGGAATGTGTAAAACCAACAAAAGTGACACGTCGACCGGCGCCAGAACTGGGGGGATTAGCAGGCAGAATGTGTGCAGAGGCCGCCATTCGTTCCATGTGCCGGCCAGACCATTCAACCGTATCAGTCAATAACCCACCCACGAGAACAGCTGTACCCTGAATATGTTCTCATTCCCCACGGACTTTTCGCTCTCTCTCTGCTATGACATCTACTTCAGCACACGCTTCCTCACCCTATCAGGCATTCTCCTCTTCTTATGCCTATCATTCTTTTCGTTGTTTTCCTTGTTTGTTTTGCAAGCTTATCAATTCATCTCTTGCATTATTACATGTCCTTAATATTTACTTCTTTTGGACCAATCTTTCTGTCCGTTTTTCTTCCATGCATTCTTCTTGTTGCATTTTCAGTTCGCTTTCCTTTCTATTATTTCAGCTTATTTTTGCTTTCCTTGCTTTACAATATGTTTATATACATTCTGTTATTAAGAAATCTGAATCATGTTCATATTTTTACCCTCATATAATTGGCTCATACTTCCGTCGTAAACTCAAGATCGGTTCAAACCCGGCCAGGATCGATGGATTTTTTCGGACATAAAAATCCTAAGTATGGATTCCTTCAAAAGATAAGTAAAGCCATGGTTCCCGTGTCGTAGACTTACGGGAAAAATAAACAAATAAACAAACAAACTTCAAGCTAGAAAGAAGAGACCTCTGAGCAAATTTACCGGCCGTTTCAGGCCCTGAATTGAACGGGACGCTGATTATCTGAGTTGTTAAAGACAGTCTGTAAATAAGACAAATAAAAAATCTTATATATATATATATATATATATATATATAAATTAACAGTAATTATAATAGTAGAAAGGGATAAAACACTAAGAAAAAAGTCACACTTGAGATCGCAAGTATGACTTTTAGTGACTTTTCTTAGTGTTTTATTCTTTTCTACTATTATAATTACTGTTAATTTGTTACATTGTTAATAGTGTTACTTTATTTTCATTTTTCTTTTATATGATATACTGGTCTAGTGGTAACCTTGTATACCCGGGTTCAATCCCGGCCAGGGCCAATGGATTTTTTCCGGGCGTAAAAATCCTTCGGAAGGAAAGTAAGGCCTTGGGTCAGATCAGTTTTAACTGAGTTTACAATTTCTAACAATGGAAAATCAATATAACTTACTGAGTAAAAAAAGGTATACAGCACATGTAAACTATATTTTAATTTTGAATAAATCGTATTAAATAGTACAGAAATTTAACATAAAATTGGCGTAAATGTAATTTAACAATACACAATTGAAATTATTATAATACAATTGAAATAATAAATTTGAAAATTAGAATGTTTTATTTTAAATTGCACTTTTAAAACATAACATTTAATCCAATCATTGCTAAGCAAATACTTTAGGTACGGCATATCATTAAATCTTCTATTTAATAAGTAATAGTACAAGAATTTTAATCAAGTGCCGTTATTACAATAACTTGATATGTTAGGTTACCAATATAAATTCCTTGCAGAGTAACTTTATAACAATGGAGCGCAAGCCACCATAACATACTGCATTAAAAATATGTTATAGATTCAATCTACCCATAAGTCACTGGGAGTAAGTTACAAAGCAGGCTCCGGGCCTAACAATTTAGAATGGAAAGCGGAAACCTTCTGCATTCCACTCAAGCCTAGATCTGCTTGCTTTATGTCGGAGGAAGAGAATCTAAGGGAGGTTAAGTCGCCAACCAAAATGGATTTCCCCTGATTTCTCTCTCTCTCTCTCTCATGCGCACGCACGCACACACACACACGAGATTCCTTGGTAAATGCCCAACGAGTCTCTCATCACACCATTCTCACTTGACGGTATATGAACGAGGAAAAAGGAAGACTAGTATATCGGTCGGAAAGGAAGAAACGCACCCCAGAACGACTCAGTATGTAGAAAGTAACGACATCCCAGGGTTTACCGCACTGCCGCCGCCTCACCCATTTTCGTAGTTCCAGCCCACTAACAGAAGACAATATTGCGGTGGGCATGTGATCAGCACATCGATGTCACTGGCTAATAGTATGCGGCTTTCCAAACCGGTATAAATTCAGCTAGGCTAGGATGATATTGGAGATGAGGATGCTCGTGAAAAAATGGAAAAGGGAAAACTTGCCCAGGCGCCACTTCGCCCGCCTCTGAAAAGGAACCCAGATCACCTTGATAGGAGGCCATGGTGCCTCCACAAGAAAATGAACAGAAGACGTCATAGTGAGGGGAGAAATAAAGGACTATTCAAAAAGAAGGAATAGATTTCAAACATTTCTTTCTTCCAAGTTACAACAGGTAGAAACATAACTCCAACGTCCCTGGACAGACAAAAGTTTACAATTTGCACCGTCCAATCACCGCCGCATTGGCGCTGTTGATACCATGTTGATTGTCTGTAGTAAAATGGTGACACAACAGGAAAAAGCATTTTGTGTGCTGCAATTAGCAAAACTAAGAGTCCATCATTAGAGTTCAACGTTCTTTTCGCCGTCAGTTTAATAAACAGCCGCCTGCGCATAAACAAATTTACCACTGGCATCGAAAAGTGGTTGGATCTGCAAACGGAAAAACACGAGACGTCCACGCACATCGAATGAAAATGTCGAGCGTATTCGTACAATTTACGAAAGGAGTCCAAAAAATCCACAGCACAAGCAAGCAAGGAACTTAATATTGCTCAAAAAGCGGTATGGCGAGTTCTGAAATACCGTCTGCACTTCAAGCCGTACTAACTGCAGCTATTGCAAGCATTGCATCCTGACGACCACAACAAAAGGTACGAATTTAGTATTAGCATGCTAGATGATATGGAAGAAGACAATTTTTCTGAACGATTAATTTTTTCCAATGAATCCACTTTTCATCTTTCCGGTACAGTTAATTGGCATAAAGTTTGAATTTGGGCACGTGAATATCCTATGTCAGTTATTGAACATGAAAGAGATTCACCGAAGATTATCGACATCTGTACAAAATTTATGGACCTTTCTTCTTCATGGAGAACACTGTAACAGGACTAACCTATCTACACATGCTTCAAAACTGGTTATTTCCTCTACTTGAAGATGATTCAGATGACTTCATCTTCATGCAAGATGGTGCCCCGCCTCATTTCTCTAAGCACGTCCGACTTTACCTGAATGACAACATTCCAGGACGTTGGATTGGAAGAAGAGGAGCAGAAGACCAACTTCATCGCCGATGGCCTCCCAAGTCTCCATACCTCACTCCTTGTGGTTTTTATCTGTGGGGTTACGTAAAAGACCGTGTTTTTATCCCCCCTATGCCTGACACTCTTGAAAGTCTGCGCCATCGAATTGTTGAAACTGTGAATTCGATAACTAGAGACCAGCTGATTCGTGTGTGGCAAGAAATGAGTCTCCGTTTTGATATTTGTCGTGTAACACATGGTGCTCACATTGAATGCATAAAAACTGAAAATTGAACTTTTCTCTTTCCAGGAACGTTGGAATTATGTTTCTATCTTTTGTATTTTGGAATAAATAAATGTTTGAAATTTGTTCCTTCTGTTTGAATAGCCCTGTATAAAAAACTGAAGTGAAAAGAAACAAAGACTGCATGAAACAAACGTATAGCTGAACGCAGAAAATGTTAGAGCAAGAATTTAAAAGTTCAGAGAAGTGACACAATTAAGAGTAACAACTGGAGACTAAAGAACACAAGAAAAATAAATAAATGTATATAGTAAAAACATGTAATAGAAAGAATATGGAAATACACAAAAAGTTGTTGCTGTTGTTTACTTGTTTATTTTATTTAAAGCTATCCGCATATACTTGAAGTTTATGGTTTGAGGAAAACCTCAACGTGCAACTTCCAGGAGACAGCTAGTTAAAAAACGGTGCCTGGCTCTCTAGCAGTAACAAAGAACATACATATTCACTTAAATTGTAGATACCGCTTTCTTATGCGAAAGTAAAGTGGGTGACATTTTGATATGCCTGTCGCGTACCCTCATTACCAATCGGAAGTTGGTAGATAAGGTCGGCAAGTAGATCACCTGTACTACCTACTAAACTCGTTTGAGGGAGACTACGTGATAGCATACGACCTGGATCGGCGAAGGTGGAAATTCCTTCAGGAACCTTCTTCCTTTGTAATTATGCAAAACAGAAGTCTACTTGTTAAGGCATTAGTACCTAACTTCCTGTATTCTCTTTAAGTCTACAAAGTTGAATCCGATGGACGAGGTTTTATTTCAATAATGTTTAACGCATGCATCACAGGCAGTGCACAGATGACACATGAGATGAAGATATGCTAAAAGATTTTTAAGGATGGAAGAGTTCTAGGCTTAAGTTCCCGGCATTTGTCTTTTATGGCGACTGAATGAATGAATGAATGAATGAATGAATGAATGAATGAATAGTGTTTAACGCCCGTTTTTGTTATACAGAGGCATCACAGGCGATGGACACTGGTGATACATGAAATGAAATTATATAATGGGAAAGGATTTATTTTTAAGGAAGGAAACATTCCAGGCCTAAGTTTAGGGTACCTCCCCGGCATTTGCCATTTATGAGGACTGAGGAAAACCTGGAGTAAACTTCAGTCAGGGAGGACGGTCCTGGCGGGATTCGAATCCCCCGACCTCTCGCTCACGAGTCCGCGATTTAACGACCTCGGCCACCCGTGGCGGTATGGGGACTGAAGAAAACCTGTAAACAACTCAGTCAGAGAGGACGGTCTGGTGGGAATCTAACCTCAGACCTCTGCTCACTAATCCGCGCCTTAACGACCTCGTACATCCGAAATCGCGGTTAGAGTAGCTGGATTTTTTCGGGCGTAAAAATTCTATGCACGGGCCGTGGGTTCAGAGTTGCAGATTTACGGCATATTAAAGAACCTCAAGCCTGAAAGAAAAAGCCTCTATGCAAATTTTATCGGCCGTTTCACGCTCTGAATTGAATGGGATCCTAATGACCTGAAATGTTAAAGAGCATCCGTAAATAAACAAACAAAAATAAATAGAGTTGCACAATACTAGAAAAGAAAAGGGAATTGAAGAGGGAATGGCCAACTATTCCCAAAATGTAAGCAGTAAATGAATAAACTTGGTAGTTTTTTTTTTTTTTTTTTGTGTGTATGGTTGCTAATAATTTTTATATTATTTTCCGCTTCTAGAGGTTACTATCTATAATTTTTTTTTCATTTCATTTTTATAGCTTTATTCAAGGTCGCTTTGACCATTTTGGTCTTAACGCAATTTGATAAGAACGTACATTAATAGAGTTTACAATGTAAATTTGGAAATACCTGACACTGAACCACAAATGCAAAGGAGACCTAAGTACTTTCGAAGATGTTGATAACAATCTGCAGATTTGTTGCGGGTTGGCGTTGGTTCCATTGCTCTAAAGTAAGTGAAGCTTATAATTTGCTCACATAGGTGCAGATTCCTCTGTTCAGTATGTATAAATGTGTTCATTTGATACGTCCGATCTCTAGCACACATTACAGGTTGGGGGGATCGCAACTGCATATTCACAGATGAATTGCAGTTGACTTGTAATACTCTCTGTCCAAACAAGTTGCCAGTTATACATATAGGAGGGTAGGTCCAAAAGTTTCCGGCCTAAATATTTTCTACATATCATAAAGACAACAACTATATTTCACTGTTCAGTACAGTTGTCCTTTACTGCAGCACACTTCTCCCATCTTTGAATTAACATTTCAATCCCCCCCAAAAATAATTCAGAAGTATTGTCTACAAAATGAGCATAAACAGCATTCACCACTTCTTGGTTACAATTAAATTTCCTTCCTTGAAGGTCCTTCTTCAGTTTTGAGAAGAAGAAATAGTCACGGGGAGCTATATCTGGGCTGTAGGGTCGATGGTCGATTTTCTTGAAGCCACGTTTCTTCAAAGCTTCCTTTGGAACAAGAGCTGTGTGCACAGCCACATTGTCATGAAGGAGGCGCACACCACCATTCGGCTTTCCTCGCCTTTTCTCTTTGATGGAAGCACGTAGTCTGTGCAGTAGGCCAGCATAGTACTCCCCAATTACTGTGGTATCCCTCTCCTTGAAGTCAAAATGAAGGGTATTCCTTCACAGTCCTAAAAGATTGTGGCCATGATCTTCTTAACTGATGAGTGAGCTTGCCTTTAGAGACGGTACTTCGCCAGGTTTACGCCATTCCATTGATTCTCTTTTAGACAAGGGATAATAGTAGAGGACCATAGTTTTATCTCCTGTAACAGAACTTCTCTCTCTTTGACACGGCAGAGCTCCAAAATGCCTGATAACAGATGACTCGTTGCTGATTTTGGACTGAGGAAAGAAGTCTAGGCACCCATTTTGCACTAACCTTACTCGTGTTTAAATGTTTATGAATGATTCGAAGAATGTTGTTTTAGAAAGGCCCAACCTTCCTACTATTTTTGTAACTTTCATATAGTTTTTACAATAGTGTCGGTTTACTCCATCGTTCATCTTAAACGAGGCTTCACCGCTTCTTAAAACAGCCCAAAATTAAGAATCTGCTTCATGTCGCGCGAGAAACCATTTGCGGAACTCCAAACAAATTTACGGATCATCTTTGGGAGGCGCTGGCAAAATTGCTGGTCGATATGGTCTTAATTTCGGTTTGTATAACACGCTTCTTAAAGTGTAACGATTTAATCGCCAGTTTCAGAACAATTTACATTGATTAATCATATAGCTTTGACAACTAGACGTGCATTTTCTTCCGTTCTAACAGTTCGCGGTAGGTCCAATACAGATACTATTTCCTCAAATTGTTTGTTCAAAGTTTGCATTGCTTGACGTGTCGGCGATTGAATGCCAGAAAACTGATGTTCAAAGTCTGCTATTATGTGTTCTTATTGTGTTTCACCAACATGTTGATCTGGAGTTAATTTACAATTCATTATACCTACAGAGTAATTGGGAGGAACATGTGCAGTTATTGACAATCGAACCGAGAATCAAAATTGAGAATCTAACTCTCATTTTCTTAGGTGGAACGCTTATTATTTATATACTTACAAAAGACTTATTCCTAATGAAACAGTTTTCTACTACAAAACATGATTACAGCAATAAGTGAGATTAAAGATCCAATAGATGATTTGATGTTTCAAGAATACACAAATAAGACAGCCACCATGAGGTTAAGCACTATGTTTTCCAATCCACCACTTTCATACACTGTTACTGGTACATGAGAATTCTTTTGTTCAAGTAATGACAGCTGTATATATTTTATGCGTGAACAAGTTATGAAAATTGAAATCGAATTTTTGGGGAAAGTGAGTTTTGTTTCATCTTGTACCTAATTATAACTTTGTGCATAAATCATAAACTCACTTATGTAAAAAGTGGTGCATTTTTAACTTGGCACTTAAGTTGGAAATGAAGAATCAGAATTGAAAAATAGGGTCACAGCCGGGATTCAAATCACGAATCTTCAGCTCCGAGCTGATGATCTATCAAATGAGTTACCATGTCCTCCAAGCACGGAACTGCGAACCTCTCCCATCTGATTCTATACGATGTAACCCGGAGACCTCCCTCATTTATGAGAGAAGCTACTCTACTCATATTGCCAATGTTCTAGTTTAACCGAGGTATAATTAATCCATTTATAGATGGTTGAACTAGAGTCCTGGGTTCTTCATATGGTTAGATATTAACGGCCTGAGTTTGCTACAACTATGGAACCTCAGCCACGGGGAGGTGTGGCAGTCGTCACATTCCAAAATTTGCACATTTGGCAGTGACTTCGATCAGTACAACCCAAATTTTATTGATGCATCCGGTAAGTGAATCACACAATGAGGACGTTAGCTCTTACTCTTAAGTCCGATGCTGACCTGAAATTCCAAGGATAACCCAAATCCTTTGTGGAAATAGCTTGACAATCCTTTCCTATGATCCAAAGTCGAACTACGAGTATTCCAACTATAAATCCCTTATCATTCCTTACATCAATCAATGCACTTTCTTCCTGAACTTTGCTGACTGAAGAACAGATGAAGCCAAGGTATTCCTCACCCAGTCGAATGAAATCACGTTTAAGTTTTCTCAATATTTCTACTTAACAAAAATAACGTGTTTTGAAATGCTGAGGGGTTTGAGTCAGGTTGCAGTATTTTTAAAGATAATGTAAAATACTATTTCAGGGATATTTTACTTTGCTAAAGCCAAAAATCGGTTTAAACAACCTAACACAGAGGGCGCTTCATTCGTGAAAATGGCCAAACAGGATTACCACGACTATTTCACTTATGTCACGTCATCATCATAAAATTGACTATTGAAATGAAACAAAATTTTGAATTCTGAGCGATCACAGCCCGATATTACAGTGAAATTATCGAAAAATGTTATCAACGCGACGTGCATTTGTCTTGTGGTCTGTGTAGCCAACTCTATACCTCCAATATAAAATTCCTGAGTACGAATCACTGACCACTGACCTCACCACCTAACAACCATACATCTTAATAAACACGTACAGAATGGTAAAATGTTATCTCTTTTGTTTTTCTTAGTTGGTATTAGTAAATCGAACGGTAACGGCTGTAATAATCGACTTTCGTCTATTTCAGTCTCAAGGTTTCAGAATAGGTAGGTATTTACAAGTAAGTATAACATTTTATACAATTGTTAATAATCCGTGAGCGAATTTCAAATATATATATTACTTTAATTCTTATTCTATTCATGAAATAGTACCAAACCCATATTTAGCTCTTCTCTATTGACAATTGACATTCGTCTGTTGCTAGATGGCTTGAAAAGGTTAAGCATTCATAATACAAATGTATAATGATAACAATATTATATTTACGGGAATTATATTTAAATTCGTAACTGCTTCGGAATATGGTCATCAATTACTTACGCCCTTCTTGCACTAATTCTATTTTATTTTATTCGTGAAATAGTTCTAATAAATATCACTTGAGGGTCTGAGATTTCCAGATAACTTCATTTATCGGCAATCTCAAACCTTCTTGTGACATTACTTGTGATAAATCTACACTATTAAAATAGGGCATTACTATGGAAGGTTTCTTAATCCTTTATTGTTGAAAGATCAATTTACAAAATAAAAACAATTCTTCCTCAATGAATCTGACATAATGCGACTAACTGTTATTTCTGTGACGTTAGTTGAATGTTCAATTGCTCAGTTTGAGTTTTTCGTTAGCTTGAAACTCACTATTTTTAGACATCTTGAATAGTACTACCCAATGTGGGAAATTCAAAATCTTCAGAAAAACAATGAGAATGCAGGTAAAATTAAATACTCCGTTGTTATATGGGTTTCATGTTTTAGTTAATATTTCGTTCACAGATATGCTGACTTCTTGTACTTTATTAGATACCCATACAGCTTATGTTGCGAAATATTTGATTTGGTGAGACAAAATGCTATTAAAATACTCTAATGACTTTTCTTTTAAATGGCCATGCTTTGTTTTAAAATAACTTTTTATTTTACTTGGTACCACTGATGCATTTAACAATGTCAATCTACAAACAATACGTCGAGGACGACGTGAAGCTAAATTGGGGAACTTAATGGAAAAACAACCTAAGTTTAAAAAAACATTGTTTTGAGAGAGTGTATTATAGTATAATGTCTCATTTTGAGACTACTTACAGTCTTCTTTTTTATAAATTTGAAATAAATTAAACAGCTTTTTCACTTTTAGATCACAGTTCTCAAAAAATAATTCTTTGGTTTTGTTTGCCGAGTAGTATGTGGTATTGTGTTATATGTTCCTTAGCCAATTCCCAAAAGATTCCTGAATCTTACGGGGCGATTAGCGTGTTTTCCTCTCATTTCAGTGAACCATAAACTTCCTTCTTTAAGTCTGTCTTGGGATACGAATACGCCTAGACGTCACATGAAATCGTTTCAATAGAAACATTCTACATACCAATACTTAGACCTCCGTATAAAAACATCATATTTCAAAAGCCTGGTCGCTATGTTAATACGACGTAACTTTTATTTCTTTCCTCATAATACACCATGACAAATAAAGGTCTTGATTTGTCCTGTCCCAAACAGAATAAAACATATAAAATAATATTCTGTTTGTCACAGGCAATATCCTTAAAACATTGCTTTGGACAATACTAGAAAATCGGTTCAAAGCATTCCTTATTTAGTATATCCCCTTCACAAGCTTTATATGACTTACCTTTTCTGAAAATGTTTCATCTCACTGTTACTTTTCCTCTTAATTCCGAGGTTAGATTGTTTAGAGGTAATGGGCAACTTTTGGTTTCAATATCACCGATAGATTTCTGCTGTTTCACTCATTTTGTGTTAATATAACACATTACATTAGGTAGATAGGTAAAGCAAGAAGCACAAACTGTTCTAACCTTTAGTGAGAACAGGAATGATGTAATCAGATCTTTATATCCCATTAGGTTAGCCAACATGGTGTTACAAAAAATCCCTAAAACGACGCATTTTCCACACTGTGCACAATAGATTTAAATGATTGATGAAAAACGGCACAATTGAACAGAGTGAGTTTTTCCAGCAAGCTCCACGTTATTAACACTTTCCTACTGATTAACAATTCGTAAATACAGAAACTATGAATAGGCGAGAGAGCAGAATTACATTATGTTTACCCAACTAAAAATAAATCCATTTTAAACATTCGCCAGAAATATCAATACACAAAACTATTAAAATACTGCCACATCGATCCTTTCTCAGAATAAAACTTTTCCCAAAGGTAGAATAGCAAAGTGTATTTGTAAACGTACCGGTGAATTGCTAAATAATAACTGCGCCCATAGCAAAATATGAAATATAATAACTAATATTAGTATTATTATATGAAATAAGTAATTAACTGTTCTGAACAATCTGTTTTATTTCGTAACGGAATATAAACATAAGTCTCTGTTTTTTTATTTTCCCCCCCTTGCGGTACACTAGTGAACTATTTGTAGCACACAGCTTGAAATTTTTGTTCTGGATGAAGATTGAACTATTTCGACATAATTGTAAGTCATGTCAAGTTTGTTATCGGTTATTTCCTACCGAAAATAACCCTTAGAGTTGAATTCATATTAGTAAAAATAATTAATGCAGGATATGCTCGCCCGGACAGCAGACCGCCTGCTAAAGTTGCTCGAGTTCGGACAATTGCAGTTTCCCAGCTTGCAAATATCCAATATCTCCGTTTGAAGCTGATGTTTAATTAATTTTAGCAGTTCAGAAACCTGATAGTTGCACGAAGTCCTTGAACGTCACGCTTTGAGTGAAATGGGAAGTACAGATACTTGTTTATGTACACAATATTCTTGCGGGAACTGTCGACGAAAGGAAATCCATGAGCGCCATACCAAGAGGTGGACGGTGTCATTGGCACCTATTGGCACGCGAGCCACGTCTTACCCTGTTCGCTTTTTGGCACACTTAGACCGCGTCCAGAGTTGACACCGTGCATCCACTCCTCGAGACGTGACGGTCTACATGATGTTCTTTCATGTGCATGCCAATAGTGTGCAAAGGGTTCCGGCTGATATCCGGGTGCGTTATAAAGTTACCAAAATGGGTCCTACAGAGAGAACGCCGAATTCCGGTAGTGTTGGCACCTGTTGAGAATGTCCGCTTTATTCTAAGCTTGTAAAATGTATTCAGCGCAAAAAAAGCATGAAAATACGTGATATAACACGTATATTGTTCGAGATTTATGTAGAGTATTGCTGGAAACTTATTTGTAAAGTGACCAGAAAACAAATAGGTACATGACAACCTGAGTTCAACACGTTATGTCAATCTATTACTTCCTTATTACATCTAATTTCAATGTTTTATTTAATGTTTACACGTCAAAAGTATTTTGTGAAAATAAAGAAAATGAAAATATTAAAACCCCTTGCTTTGATTATTGCTGCATGGAGTCAACGCTTATTCAAGCATTCCTGCAGAATTTTTCCCCACTCTTCACTCCACACTATGAGGAAGTTGTCCGTAATGCGATAGGTTTTTGTTCAAAAACGTTTATCGAATGTTTCTCAAATATTTTCGATCCGGCGATGATTTGAGCATTGGCTTTTCAATCCATTTCGGTCACTTCATTCTTCTTCTCGCTCAGCGTGTTTCTGACATGCCTAAGACCATTATCATATTTATGTAGTATATTCCTTCTTGACTGAGATATCACATTGTCCCATCAAACTCGATTAGAGGACTGACAACACTCGAGAGAAGGAATAACCCTATTAGGTTTGAAATGTTTTTTCCCCTGTTCCACTTGTTGGTTGATCTCATCACATGAGAACATGCTGTACTTTCTCTAGTCATTCAATTGGGGCTTTTTATTAATCATTAGATTCGTGTTAAATACTCCTTGGTCTTACTAATGTTTTCACTAATCAGTGACTTTCGATAAGATGGTCGCCACTCAAATCTACAGCTGCTAAATGATGTTTCACTGCAGAAACATGAACTTTTAAACCATGCTTTTCTTCTAGACCATCCTGCATTGCTGATGCTGATTACTATTTATATTTTGCTACTGATTGCCTTCGGATAATTTTCATTTTCGTTTTATCAATACTGACCGCATTGTAGAATCCCTCATACATACATTCCTAACACTTTTGCCGGTAGGACTATGTTTGGCACCCATTTAGAGCATTTAAATTTTGGCATTGTTGTTAAAAAACTTCAAAGTTCCTAACAATAGTTCATATTTTGTTTACAAAAGAACAAAAAAAGGTTATGAGCTAGCCTTGCTCAGCAAAAGTGTGCTATTTTACTTGCAGGGGTCTACAACCAATCCATTTTGGTTTGCTTTAGCTTGGAGGTAAGCAGTCCTACCTGAGGAAAAGCTCTGATGTAAAATACTTTTGATATACATCTAACACAGAAGCTTGGGTAACTATGAGCTTTGAATATGAATAGTGGTTAACGTTCGCCTTTGACATACATTCATGTTACATGGAAAGAAACGATAAACTGGGAAAGGAATTATGGGAAGGAAGCGTTCCAGATGTAAGTTAAAGACCCATTTTCTGCATTTGCTAGTGATGACTGAGGAAAACCTGGGAAATACCTGAGACAGGAAGGAATGTATTCGAATGTCCATTTATTTACAAGTACTGGGGTCACCGATGTCGCTGAAAGTATGAACTAAATGACAGCCACGCAGTTTTTTCGAAAGGATAGAACCAAAACAAAACATAGGAGCGCATAGAAAGAAAATTATCTACCTCAACTTTCTCAAATTCTTACAAATAACACGCAACATCTAGAGCACAATCTAAAATCAAGTGCAAATTTAAAGTGGATTTAACTACAGAAAAATATCTGCCGTTTACTATAGTTTATTTGCATTCCGCAATAAGGTAATAATAATAATAATAATAATAATAATAATAATAATAATAATAATAATGTTATTTTTTCTTAATACTGAGAAAATACTCGTCATTTATGAACGTCACGATGAAATCATTGCATTGAAGTACTCCGTATGCTGATACGAAATAAACCACTAAAGAACAAATGGTGTTTTAATAGTGAATTTCATTACCTAACAATAGAACACTGTGATTATTGCAAATGAGCAAGCTGAAAGAACAAACGGGTGTTTCATAAATTGCTTTTCGAAAACTAAAACAGTTTGAACTTCATTAAATAAATTAGGAAACCAGACGGCTACCTATAAATAAGTATATTTCCTAGAATTAAAAAAAAATGTGTGCTTTAACTAACAAACAAAAAAACAACAATCCGGCAAGAAATAAATCTATGTAAATTCAGTAACATAAGACAAATTCTAGTTGCGCAATGTTAGTAAGATAACTGCATAGTGATAAACACAAGATATGATAATATGACATGTTCGTGGTGTTGTTTACAATGTGAAGAAGAAATGGCACGTGAGAGGCAAGTTAAAGACAGCTGGACAACGAAATGATCTATATTCTGTCTGTATCGGTTCGCCATAAATCCTCTCCTTTGTTTTGTCTTCTCCGCTATGATGACCTTGTCAAGGGTTTGGCCCTCTGTGTCCTGAATACCGGTTGTCTGCTGGACGTGAATAACGGACACTTTGCAAGGAATATCATTGCGTTAAGTTCTTTTGTATAATTACAGTGTGTTCAAAACTTTCAATCATGCTTCTCTCTGATAGAATATTTACATATTTAATCGAATATGCATTTATGGAAAATCGAGCAAATTATGCAAATTTTTTCTACTAAAACATTTAAGTTGTAGCGTATACAGGGATTCCTTGCCACCGACAGTATTGCAGCGAATTCTATATTAAAGTCTGTACAGTTCAAAATAAAAAGATCCTGCAAATAAAATTGTCAGAATTGCACCATAAATACAATTAGAGAGCTTCTGGAAGGAAAACAAAACATACTTTCTTATACATTATAATAGTCGGCCCTGGTGGTGTAGTGGTAACCATAAACCCAAGATCGCGGGTTCAATCCCGGCCAGGATCATTGGAATTTTTCGGGCGTAAAAATCCTAAGTATTCCTTCGGAAGAGAAGTAAAGCCATGGGTTCCGTGTCGTACATTTACTGCACTAAAAAGAACCTCAAGCCTGAAAGAAGAGGCCTCAAAGCAAAATTTGTCGGCCGTTTCACGCCCTGATTTGAATGGGACGCTAATGACATGAGCTGTTAAAGAGCGTCCGTAAATAAATCAAATCAACAAATATACATTGTACATAGCATTAATATAAACAATGGAAGAATGCTTTGAAATATCCCAACACAATGCTTCATTGCACTACAATTACAAAAATGTCTCTAGGTTTCTGCTAAAAGGGTTATGTGCGCAACAAATTGATAAAGAAGAAGAAAATCTGAAAAATATACGTAATCACATTATTTTAATTCGGGCACGTATGTATAATTTTCACAAGCTACGTCTGAATTATATATATATATATATATATATATATATATATATATAATATTAATGAAACATAAAAATAAAGAAACACTATTAACAATGTAACAAATTAACACTAATAATAAAAGTAGATAAAGATAAAACACAGAGAAAGAGTCACACTTGAAACTGCTATATTTCGAACTACTGCGAGTTCTTCAATGGCAAGAAGCAAAACAAGTGAAGGTGATAAAAGTAAATATTGAGTATCGAAGGTAACGTTATGCATGGAAACAGATGAAACTAGATATGAGAGTGTGGGAAGAAAAAAACTAATACGTAAGATTTAAACCAGGTGGTATACGCGCTTTATGTAAAAATATAGCTGCCATTTCTCTATCTCTGAGTAAACTTTCACAGCATTGTGTAGGTAAAGCATCAATAAGAGTTAGACTAAAAGCATCATCAAAATCCTTACAGTGAGATAAGGCATGTTGGGCAACCGGCAAGGGAGATAGACTTGGTTTTAACAGAACGTCTATGATTGTTCATGCGTAGCGAAACAACAGTAGAAGTTAAACCAATATAAAATGCTTTACAAAGCTTACAAGATAACATATATATGACATTCTTGGAAGAACAGGTAGCAAATGAAGAAATGTTGAATTCCTTGGATAAATTAGGGCTGTGGAATGATTTGCACGGCATAATTAGTGCACAGGTTTTACATTTAGGACGTTGGCAAGGATACGAGCCAGCAAAGGGACGTGGTAATTTCGGAGAGGATAGGTTACGGCGAAATATACTTTTAAGGTTAGGGGGTGTTCTGAAAGTAAGGCGGGGTACAATTTTAGAAAAACCATTTAAAGATGGATACATTAACAAAGTATCGTGACATTCTTTCAAAATAGGTCTGATGCTTTCAATTCCAGGCACGTAAGTAGTAACAAGGTTGATGAAGTTCTTGTTAGAGGTTTTAGGTTTGCATTGGAAAGTTTTGTGTGATGGGATTATACGGGATTTTAAAAGAGCGGAAGGATAATTTTGGTTTTGGAACTTTTGAGTAAGGTTTTTAATATACTTGTCAAGAGATGAAAAGTTGTTACAAAGACGATGACCACGGATAGAAAGAGAAAAAGGAATAGATCTTTTGATATGCAATGGATGACAACTATTAAAATGAAGATACTGTTGTAAATTGGTAGGCTTAATGTGCACAGACGTAAGGAAAGAGCCATTGCATAAAGAAATATCAATGTCTAGGAAAGTAGCAGCATTAGGAGAGACAGAAGAAGTGAACTTAACTGAAAACTTGGAGTTAAGATTAGTAAGGAACTGCTCGAGAGATTCTGAGCCATGAGATTTTGTGCTTTGGACTTTGAAGTGCATGATTACGGAAGGACACAAATGCTGGTGCTACTGTCTTATTATACGTCGCGCCTTTCTGTTAACAGCCAATTGCGTTCGTTACCCAATCGTGTGAAGCATCTGATTATGTTACTGTTACAGGAATGTCAATAGCTAAGAGGGTAGGTCCATAAGTTTCCGGCCTCGCCGATAAGGATTATCACCTTCACAAAACCCTTATCTGATGCCATAACTTAATCTGTTAAGTGAATAATTGAAGTTTTAACTTCCGCTCCTCTGTGTTAGTTGTTCAGATATAGTTGCATAAAGAAGCAAGAAGATTTTGAAATGTTCAAATGGAGTTTCGAGCTGTTATTAAGTTCTTCACAAAGGAAGAACTTATTCCGAATGATATTAAACAGCGATTGGACGGTATATATGGGGCAGAATCCCCCTCATATTCTACCGTAAAAGAATGGGCCAAACTTTTTCGAAGGGTCGAGAAAGTATTGAAGACGAAGAGCGCTTGGAGGTGCTCACTTCTGAAAACATCGCTCTTGTGGAAGGAGAAATTATGCAAGACCGGCGGCTCAAAGTTACAGAAATAGCACCATGGTTAGGCCTTTCTAAAACAACAGTCCTTCGAATTATACATAAATATTTAAACATGAATAAGGTTAGTGCAAGATGGGTACCTAGACTTCTTTCCTCATTCCAAAAGCAGGAATGAGTGATCTCTTGTCAGTCATTTTTGGAGCTCTGACGTAGTAACGAGAGATGAGTTCTGCAAACCATTGTTATAGGAGATGAAACTATGGCCCTATACTATGATTCCTTGTCCAAAAGAGAATCAATGGAGTGACGTAAACCTGGCGAAGAACCGCCTCTAAAGGTAAGATCACTCAGTCAATCAAAAAGATCCTGGTCACAATCTTTTGGGACTGTGAAGGAATACTCTTCATTGACTTTAAGGAAAGGAACACCACAGGAAATGGGGAGTACTATGCTGACCTACTGCACAGACTACGTGCTTAATCAAAGAGAAAAGACGAGGAAAGCTGAGTGGTGGTGTGAGCCTTCTTCACGACAACGCGCCTTTGCATACAACTCTTGTTGCAAAGGAAGCTGTGAAGAAATGTGGCTTCAAGGAGATTGACCATCCGCCCTACAGCCCAGATCTGTCTCCCAGTGACAATTTCCTCTCCTCAAAATTCAAGAAGGACCTTCGAAGAAGGAAATTTAAGTGCGACAAAGAAGCGATGGATACTGCTTATGCCCATTTTGCAGATAAGACTTCTATTGGGGGGGGGGAGGTTGAAATGTTCATTCAAAGATGTGAGAAGTGTATTGCAATAAAGGATAACTATACTGAAAAGTTTTTGTCTTTATCATACCTATAAAATGGTTAGTCTGGAAACTTATGGACTTGCCCTCTCATGCACCTGTGTGTTACGAAGAGTAATACAGCATGTGCAGTATAGTATAAACGAGTACAGAGTAGAATAGCGCTTGGTTATTGTTCAAAGGTAATAACAAAATCTCCTTTGATAAAAACGTGCCAAGGACAAAGGTTTTCCGCAATGAGTTTCGGAAATCACCGATAAAATGCTCTATTCTAGTTAAGAAATTGCAAATCTCGGAAATGTGGTTTAATGTCAAAAATAGAATGTATGCCTCCCACAAATATCTCTTAAGTTGAAAAAGAAAAGAGAGGTTTCCACAATAGCATAAGGGAGGGAGGGAAAAAGCTACATGCATACAGTTGTACTGCTGTATAATTATTGAAATCTCCGAACAAACAGAACAGAGTCGGTTAATTTATTATTTTCGGAAATACTGGACTACGCGTTTCTCCCCAGCGGGGTGCGATATCACCTAAATGCGCATATCAATTTTCAGAATACTAGCATTTCAGCTGGTGCGAATTCTCACCTTGTTTATGACACACCTTTGACCATGAATAATTGCAGTGTTGTGTGCTTTGTCGCTGTGTATTTATTGGGCTCACCTTGTTCCGAAAGCAACTGAAGCACCATGTATTTATCATCTTGTTCTTTGATGTCTTCGCGGTAAAGAGGTTTGCACAAATGCATTTTGTTAGTTTAAAGCTGATTTGCAGTCAGTATGAACGAAGTGCCCACAACAATAATAGTTCTGTTAAAATATCGGAATTGGCCAGAGACGATAAAGGTCATTATGCAGGACAGAATTAAAAGTTTGAATAGGCGTTGCATACCATTTCAACGCGTTCATTCCTGCTATTAATTCTGAAACAGATACGCTTTATAATATGCAGGGAGACAAAAGACCAAACTATATTGGCAGTCTATAAGTTGTACAGACCTAAGTTTAGGCTTTCACAATATCAGTTGAAATAAAATCCACAGAAATTACAGATTTTATAACATATTGTAGGATAAATTAAAAAAGAAATAAATGCGCTGGAAAGTTAACAGAAATCACAAAAGAAGAGATAAATTTTATCTTACATATTTTAGTAAATGTCAAAGAATTGTTCATAAACAATATTTTAGTTTAAAGGATATAAATTTAGTGTTATCCATTAAAAGTATATATTGATAATAGCCATGCGAAAATCATATCTGTCTGCTTGTTCGGTTGTTTGACTGAGTCGTTGGGATCCTTCACGTCTTTGTGTTCGTTCTACTTTGATCCATTTATTTTATTCTCGTTTCGCTGGGGACGCACATCGCCCAACATGAACATCAATTTCTCGAAATGACAACCTGCACTCTCGATGTTACAATTCTTCCTTGATCAAACTCAGGCATCTGCCGGTATTTAACAAGTCATACTTCTGAGAAAATGTGGATTCATTTTAACGCATCTCTTATGGGTATTGCTAATTCAGTCCATATTGCTGATAACGATAATAATAAGAAGCTGTAACAAAATTATTTATAAGCACGATTTACGAAAGTTCACTAGATAGTGGTAAACATTTCCATAGTACTTAGAATTACACACAACCAGACAACAAAATATGACATATGAGAAGCTAGTGCTGTCCGAAACCTTGCCTTTTAACCTCCATGTAATAAGAAAGGAAACCGCAGCCTGCGGCAAAAGAGATTTCTTCGGAATGTAACGCATGCCAATGTCCTTCCATGCTTTGAATTCCACCCCACTTTTTCACCCTGCCCCATAATCAATATTAGGGGAGTTCTCCCTGTGGACGTTCCCTTGTCGGCCTGCCAAATGGGCATAGCTTTATTGCCGCAAAAGCCTGAAGCCTTACAATATTACAGTACAGATATAGCGGGGAGTTCTTTCCACCTTTATAGGTTACACATTATGGTTTTGTTCTCATGTTCTTTTTCTTATAAACAACCGAAAATTAGACCTTCTATTTTGTTAAGAGGAGGTCTTGCCATGATGCACCGATTCCTTTTTGTAGTCCGCGTTTCTTTCATGAATTAAGAAAAAACTGAAGGATTTTACCCGTCATGAAATACAAGTAGTGTACCAATTTCTATTCCAAATTCTCTATATTTTTTTTTGTCTTTTTTTTTAAGTGTTTAACGCCCGATTTAACAATTGAGGCATCACAGGTGGTGCGCACTGATAAGATGAAATGATAAACTGGGAAATGACCCCATTCAATTCCGGGCGTGAAACGGCCGACAAATTTTGCTCAGAGGCCTCTTCTTTCAGACTTGAGGTTCATTTTCGTACGACACGGGACCCACGGCTTTACTTCCCTTCCGAAGGAAGCCATACTTACGATTTTCACACCAGAAAAAATCCATCAATCCTGGCCGGTTTTGAACCTGCGACCTTGGGTTTAGAAGGCAAGTATGGTTACCACTAGAGCAACTCGACCAACACGAGGACTGAGGAAAATCTTTAAAAAAAAAAAAAAAAACCGCAAGGCGTTACTGCGATAATCGAACCCCAGATCTCCCACTCACGAGTCCACGCCTTAACGACCTCGACCACGTGGCAGTTTCTATCTCCATCTCTCATCTCCGGTCTCTTATTAACTGCAGAAAATAGAAACTGCTAATGAGTTAGTACTAAAATAAGTTGGTTTTATAGTAGACGTTCCTTGCAATATTCACGGGATATTCCCCATTTTAGTAGCGATGAATCTGATATGCTTTTTATAATAAAAATATTGATGTCCTTGTGCCAACAGCAATACTTTTTTCTCGTTGGTTACAACTAAGCATCTCTTACTGCCGTTCTGAAAAGTCCCTAATTTAAACACAGCCTTTTAGAACATTGAAATCATTTTCTGTCACTTGTGTCCTCCCGGACGAAATAAAACGTGTCCCTAAGTTATATTGGGGGTTCAGATCCCTATAGTATCCGAACAAAACAATAAAAGACACAATACTTAAAACTGCATTGAAGAGCACCATCGCCTGTACAATGTAGAGCCAATAAACGCATTTGAACATTAAGTATTCCGGCAGGCAATAATTAGTGACGAAACTACGGAAGTTATACGAAGAACTAATTAAGGAGGACCTCAAAAAGATCAACGTTTCCCTTTGACGGGTTACAAGTGCAGTTGTTATAGGCAATCTGCCAAAAAAAGTTTGAATTTAGTTTACAGATGCTAGCTGAAATGGACAATGATGAACAATTGTTCAGTGTTGATGTATCTGTTCTTGTTCGTGGATGGCGCGACATCAGGATATGAATTAGCAAACTACCTTATGCCCACACTGAGCATGAGTATGAAAGGTTCTTTTTTCTATCAGAACCGTTTACGAAACTACCTACGATCCTGATACGTTCAAATGGTATACAATGCCACAAACTGTGGATAAGATGGTGCTTCTCCATAATGTTGTTCGTGAGTATTTGGAAATAACGGTCCTTGGATGGAAAGTATGACCGTAGCAGTCATATGCTTATGGACTTGTACATTGAGCAAAACTTTTCTTGTAGTCGATGAAGAACTGCGAGTCTATCTTATGACAGAGGGGAGGTTAGCGGGGACCCATTGAGCCGTTAAAAATGCTGGAACAGAAGCTTACTTTACGGACTTTACATTGTCATATGCTGTTAGGAAATGCTCTGACAACTTTGGTGGCGAATTAGCAGCTATTTCTTTAGTTTCAGACGAAATAGAGGCTTAGGATAAGAAAAATGTTGTCTTTTTGTTGATTCCAGGGCGGCAATTATGACCTTAACAACTTAAATCACAAGGTATGTGATGTCTCCAAGAACTGCATGGAAAAAATTAATAAGCTGCTGAACGACAAGAACGGCAGTGCACTGCGGCATTTATGGAAACGAGCGGCAGATGAGTTGGCGAAAAGGGGATCCCAAATGAAACAACCAGACCCTCCTTTGCCCCTGCAGCATATAAAGCGTCATTTGTCCTCCTGTATTAAATCCCGCTTTAGTCTGTATAGAGAGAAAGCTTCTGGGGAAAAGTGGAATTCCTTTTGAATAGTCGGAAAGAATTCCTGAAACATGCGACCACGGCGTATCCATTACTGAAGAGCAGCTCAGCATTTGCCCTGCTGTTTTCAACTGTTTTTCTTTGCATGTTATTTACCATGCCTTTAGAGATTATTTTTATCGTTCTTCTTTGTACTGGACTACTCGTCGACTTATGACCGAGAGGTCGGAGACGGGCATAGGATAAAAATAATAATAGACACATAAATGAGAGAAGCTGTTCAATATGTTAGTCGCGCATGCCAGGATTGGAGTATGGATTAAATGTATGTAAACCTTTAAGAAAACAAATGGAAGCTACATCGAACTGCACTGAACGCGAAAAAATACTTTTATGGATACAGCAAAAAATAGTTTTGAAAACGCACCATGACAAAAAAAAAAAAAAAAAAAAAAAAAAAGGAAAAAGACATGCGCGTTTAATATGTTGACAAGTATTTATAAATATTCAAAATAAACAAAGTTCATTCATTTATATTTATTAATTTTTCTATAAAATACTTTTTGTTATAAATCACTTTACCGAAAAGTCCTTCAATTCCTTCTGCGCCTGTTTTATGCTACAAGCATAAATAAAACTTAATACGCAATCTCATGATTCCACAATTTCTTAAGCACGGTGTATATATTTAAATGTTGGCAAGAATATTTCTAAAAGAGCTCTGATACTACTCGTGTGGAAAAGAAAAATATATTCCGTCGTCAAGGGCTGTCGATGGTCACCGAGCCGTGAGAGTTGGTTGCTATGTAGAAAGTCACCCACCCGCGAATTGGGAATTCCATATCAAGATGCGTTGTCACGGTTTGTTAGCCGTGAGATTTGCTATCATGCGAGTTCCCATCTCTCTCCCTTTAGCAGGACGCCTAATGGCTACGCATGTTTCCCGTACACGCAACAATTGTTAATCTACTCTTTGAGAAATTGGACAGTCTGAAAGCTACCATTTTAAATGTAATTACTTTATACTTCTTAACATTGATTTAAATCATGATGTTGATTATTGTTTAAGGGGTGCAAAACAGCTAAGGTCATTAGCGCCCAAACACACTAAAAACTAAGCGAGTTAAATCAGTAAAGTAGTCAAAAACAAATTCACCTCTAAGCCTGGGATTCACGGAAATGCTTAGTAGTGAACAATTTTCAAGAAAACATGTGGAAGGAAAGTCAAATGTGGTTTTAAAAATTAAACCTTTACAATAGCAAACTTTTTGGGTAAAAAGAAATTCTTTCTATGTGGAAAATCTTTAAAAACAACTTAGATGTTTCAGGAAGATAACCATAGGATAGGAATAGTTTGGTCATTCAGCGTTTATAGTTAACATATTCAAGAAAAAAAGTAAAGTTTTATTGTAATTAGTCTATAAACAATTATGAACTGAAATTCTTAAAAATAAAATATTGAATAATAATAAAAATTCACACTAAAAGGTAATGGAAACATGTTTTAAAAATTTATAGAAAAACTAATTAAAGAATAAAGAATTTAGTTTTTCTTTGCTCTGACTGTCGGTTCTGGTGGTCTAGTGGCCATACTGGGCTTCGCAGACCCAAGGTCGCGGGTTCAATCCCGGCCGGGGACGACGGATTTTTCACGACGTAAACACTCTAAGTATGGCTTCTTTCGGAAGTGAAGTAGAGTCATGGATTCCGTGTTGTAAATTTACGACAAGTAAAAGAAACTTAAACCTGAAAGAAGAGGCCTCTGAGCAAAATTTATCGACCGTGTCACGCCCTGGGTTGAATGAGACGCTAATAACTAGAGATGTTAAAGTACGTCCTTAAATAAACCAAATAATAATAAATTTGTTGTGACTTTTTTGCAGGGAAAACATACGGTGCGGAAAATTAGTATAAAGGCACTAGTTTTTGTGGGAAAACAATTTATTTATTAAATGTTATTTTTTCAACAAGGCTTGCGCTAGGCTAAGGTTTATATTCAGAGTCAGATAATAAAAACTCTAGGTCACAATTGGGCTTACCGTGCTGATGTTCTTGCTTCCGAACTTCCGTGCTCTGTCCGACTACAACCCTCTGAATCAATAAAGCTCAGGAAACTTCTAAGGTTATCTCGTTGCAGCGATGTCCGTGAGAAGCAACTCAAAACCTTCGAGTTTGTAACCCAGTCTTTATAGTTAACCACACTATTAGAGTCACTTTATATTAAATATAAACTCAGATGAAAAAAATTCGCTTTTGTGGTCGCACAGGGATGGTAGATCAGATGAAAGAACTTCAGCACTGCAAGCCGAAGATTCGTAGCTCAAGTCCGGCCGTGACCTAAGAGATTTTTTTTTCTTCTTTCTTTTGTCTCACTCTACAAATTTCATTTATTGCTACATATACATATTTATACCTTGTATTTGATGGCTACATACCGTGGTGCCAAAAATGATCACACATTTTCACAGTAGATATCTATTTAATATACTTCAAAGTTAGACCGAAAACAACAGTAATGTGAACAGATGTGCTCACATACATTATAATAGCGTGGCTATGTGTCAGGTAAATCAACAATTAACAAATGAAGTCAACATTATCGTAAATCAACAATGAACAAATGAAGCCAAGATTACCGTATGACGTTCTGTAAACAGGTGTGACTCACATTACACTATGCTAGCGTTGCAACAACAAAAGGGAGCCAAGATTATCGTTCGAACAGCGGAAAGCAATTGAAGTGGTATTGGAAAACCGAGAATGTTGTTGAAGTCCAAAGCCAATGGAGACGTGTTTATAGAACAGAACGACGAACGCGAGTAACAATTGTACACATTCGAGACAAATTTGAGACTCATGGTACCGTATGCGATGTTCACAAGGGCAGATCTGGGAGACCTCGCACAGCAACAAGCCCCGCTTCCTTGGCCATGGCGTTGGAACGTTTTGAGCACTCACTGCAGAAATCTACAAAACAATGTCCACGTGAGACTGGGATTAGCAGAACCAGCGTACATCGTATTATTAAAACAGCAAAGTTGAAAGTTTTCATCCCAAAACTTTTGCATAAGTAACTGTAAAAGTCTAAGATGATTAGTGCTCATTATTTTATGTTTGTGTGTATTCAGTTTTGTTATACTAACACAGTTTTTTCTTTGCATGAAGTGTGTATACATTTTGGTACTCCCTGTAATTAAGCACTATTACGACAAATCATGGAAAAATTAATTTAACAGCATTACTTCAAATAATTAAACGAATGCTGCAAAAAATATCACGATCTTAGGAATGGTAATTAATATGAAGGCCCTTTTGAATTTTTACAGAATCGATAAAAATTTTACAACAAAAATTTAGTATTTAGTTAATTTCCAATGCTCTTAGGCATTGGCTGGATATGAGGATTTGTTTCTTCCGCTGAGATTGATGCCCCAATACTCAAATCGCATTTTTCATTTCAGCCACAGTATCAAACTGCCATCCATTGCGATACACATGCCTTTGTTAGGATTCCCCCATAGATTATGAATAGGTTTAACTCTGGACTTCTTACAGACCAGCTCAGAATTATTACTCCTTTCTGTTGAAACCACTCCTTCGACATGGTAGACACAAGGATGCCGCGTTGTTTTGATTAAAACTTCATTTCTTCATTAAATTCTTCAACTTGAGCATCTCCGTATATCAGAATTCATCCTGCGTGCAAGTATGCACCTTTAGCGCAGAACTTTGTCCAGATGAAAACGCTTCTACCACCGTAGCTTCTGTTAATTTCAACTTGCTCTTCTCTTTTTCAGTGAAAAATCATTTGACTCCAATCTGAAGTCCGACACATGTTTTTTTTTTTTTTTTTTTTTCCCCGACAAAAGCCATTCCAGTCTTTTTGGCATTGCTTAGAGATGGTTTAATGTGTAATTTCTTGAACACAAGGTTTTTATTTCCTGCCTAAATTAGTATCACGTCTCTGTCAGTGACATAACTGCCAAACAGCTTAGAAGAAAACATGTTCTGAACTTCTGCTTCTATACACTTTCTTGCCCCACCATACTTCTGTTTTTTCGTACTGAGCACTCAGTTTAACAAAATTATCAACGACACAACTTAGACTATCCGCAAAGTATTGTAAACACTGATCGTAGATACGTCTTTCGTATCGGAATAGCTTAAGCAGAAGAAATGCCTTTATACTAATTTTCCTCTTTAAGATTGCGTTTTGTTATTTTTATAAAATATTGAGAAATTAACAACGAGAAAACAAGTTTTATGTGATAATCGTAAATATTATGTGTGCCATCTATCAGAACTGCGGTAGAAAACTCGATTCGAATAAATACTTTTATTTTCCTTCCGTCAAAAAACAACAGCTTTTATACGAATTTCCATCATGTATCAATCAAGATAGTGTATGTTTCATGAAGCACTTGTAGGCAACGAAAAGACTCTCAAAGCCTTTGAAACATACTTAGGGCTGTATTGAGACTTAGTGGCAGCATTTGCAGCTTTCCCATTTCGATTTGCGTTCTCAGAAGAAGTTAGGAGAGTGGCGTGAAGCTTGTCTACGTTTGGTAATAGCAAAACAGCCTAGGAGTACTAGGCTGAGAGAGGTGTTCAGAGCAGCCATTGAACTACTTGTGTTATGAATGTTTTGTGAAAAACTGTGCTTTTTATTTAATAATGCTTAACGCCCCTTTTACTGCTGAGGCATCACAGACGATGGACATTGTTGATACATGGGATGAAAATATAATAAAATGAAAACGGATTTTTTCCTGGACTAAGTTTAGGATACCGCCCAGGTATTTGCCACTTATGAGGACTGAGGTAAATCTGGAAAGAAACCTCAGAGAGGACGGTCTGGCGAGAATCGAATCGCAGGCCTCCGACTCGCGAGTCTCGACAATCTCGGTCACAGAGAAAAGCTGTGACCTGATATAAAATTTATAAACGCATATTTGGGAACAACATCTGCAAATTGCGCAAAAGCAGCAGAGGAAACAGATTCACATTTGGATGAATGGTTTTAGGATTAGAATAAAATCCTTTTACGAAAGAGGGAAAAACTCAAAATTAATATGCTCATAGACAAAGCAAGACATAAAGGATATCCCTATAAAAGCATGTAAAGCAAAGAAAGTTGTTGCAATACTTTCAGTTATATTGAAATTTAAAATTATACAAGAAAATGTATTAATTCTTAATCATTTGCTACAAGCCAAACTTAGAAAAAGTTTACACTCATGAAACGAAAATATTACAGATGCCTTCTTCTGAGTAGTGTATTGGTGCATTTTCTTAACCACTGGGATGCAGGATAAACATCAAAAGCAAAGGAAGTTTAATTGTAAAGAAATGTCGGTGATAATAGGAGATATTGTTTGCATGTCATTCCACGATCCGGAGGTGAAACAAAAGATAACAAAATATTATGCAAATATGGAATGATTACAGGATAAACACATGATTTTTTGAGAAAAGGGAAAACTTCTTGGTCAGGGGGGAAATTTTAATCTATTCGCCATGGAAAGGTTCGAGAAGGATGGGTTCTTTATTCTCGTGTAATCTTCACAATAAGGTCTATTCTTCTTTCAGTAAGGGTGAGGAATGAATTTATTTTATTTTATTTGAAGTACCCAAGTTTAATTTGCAATTCTAAGGATTGAATACCGCATTTCAGTACATCTAAACAAGCATGAAATGGAAAAACAACCGATCCAAATAAAAAAAAAAAAATACCGAGGATGCCAAAAAATGTATACACATTTTCACAGTAGATATCTATTTAATATACTTCAAAGTTGAGCCGAAAAACAACAGTAATGTGTAGTATGATATTCTGTAAACAGATGTGACTCACATTACATAATGCTCATTTTGCTACAACAAAATGGAGCCAAGATTAACGTTTGAACAGCGGAAAGTAATTTTGAAGTGGTATTGGAAAACCGAGAATGTTGTTGGGGTTCAAAGGCAATGGAGACGTGTGTACAGAACAGAACCGCCAACGCGAGTAACAATTGCACACATTCGAGATAAGTTTGAGACTCATGGTACCGTATACTGTAGACAACCAGCTACAATGGCAGCACTTCGGGAAGAAATTGAAACTTCATGTGCTGCAATCGCTGAGGACACTTTCGCAAACGTTCCTCAATCAGTAGTTCAACGTACTCAGAAGTGTATCGACATGATGGTGGACATTTTGAGCAAATGTTGTAACTGTAAAAGTCTAAGATGATTAGAGCCCATCATTTTCTGTTTGGGTGAATTCAGTTTTATTATCTTAACACAGTTTTTCTTTGGTTGAAGTGTGTATACATTTTTGGCACCCTCTCTATACAAATAAACATTGAATCAGGCCGTTGTATTATTAATGGAAAGTAAAACACACTTGGAATTAAGAATTAATATTCAATATTTAAGGCAAAATGCCCAATCAAATAGAAAGAGTGAAATCAAATAACTGCACTAAAATTACTTCACTTTTTCTACTTGAATAGCATTTAGCTCGAAAAAATCTTATATTTCTATTATAAATTGTGTTTTTCTTCTTTAACAATACAAAATCTGATACAATGTTTTGTGTATATCATATGCAGTTTTTAAATTTTATTTATTTATTTATTGATAATAAGTGCGTACATACACGCAGTTACCTATTATATATAGCGGGTGTTTAATTTGCATTCTGCTCCTGGTTTTCCCTTATAAATATTGAACTAATGGACACGATTGAGCGACATTTCACAGGTACAAACCTTGATATTTTATAAGCATGGTAATTGTATAGAAAATGTTAAAAAGGGTTACCATTAATATCGACATGCCTACATAGGCCTGTCTATGTTACGGATGATACCAGCACAACGGAAATCAGTCTTAATTTCTCGCCGAAAGTCTTCTTGAAATTTCATGAGATTTCAGGATTGCTGCGATTCACTTTAACTTCTCAGTATGCCCCATAGGAAGAAATCTGGCGAGATAATTTCAGGCGAACTTGACTGCCAAATCTCTTTGGAATTGATGCTGTCTTCAAAGTAGGAAACATATTGAGTCATGCTGGTGTTCGAAGTATGCATGTGACACCATCCTGCTGAAAATACCAGTACTACCGACTCTTCGTATGTTTCTATGTGGACATCGAACAATATTCCCGCAGTTTCCAGTCTTCATCGATTTAAACACAGAATTTGCTAATCATTTCCATGCCCAAACTATACAACAATTGTTTTTGCGCACTTCTTCATCGATAAAGTTTTTCAGTAGTGTGGACATAAACATGCGCTGCTCCACTGTATTCATTCGTTGTTACATGTTCTGCATTGCCTGTAACGCAAAAGCATGATTTCGTAACAATGAAGCAGTAAGATGTGTCACAATACTGCCGCAGACAGTAAAACCGACCTTCATGCCATGCACGACATGCCGCGGTTGCAGAATAGCGCCAGCACTCGCATTCTTCCGTAACCACGCTTTTCATGTCTTTAGCAAATGTTACTGGATTGCATTTTAAGCTTCTAAAGAAAAAAATCAAGAGCCGAAAGTGGGTGAAACTCCCAAATTATTGGCAGAAAAGAAATGGGTTAAACATAGTTACACATCATTCTTTCAAACAGCGATGCTTTTGTTCTGTATGTGCACTATAGCCTCAGATAATTCGTGAACATTTAAGACTTAATTCACTGGGGGAAAAGCGTCACTGGACAAAAACACAGTAATAATAATAATAATAATAATAATAATAATAATAATAATAATAATAATAATTTTGTTCTATTTGTAGCAAAGGTGCTGTTATAATGCTCTTATATTATGTACATTAAATTATTTTCCTTAACTTCTTATTTAATGCATAGTATGTAGTTCTTTAAAATAAATTATAATACACGACAATTCTATTACTAAAATATTTTTCCATGCAAGGAACGGCTATCGTATTCAATGTTACAGTTTTAATGAGCAACATACCTTCTGGAATTTGTGCTGGTGGCTACTGGGAGTATTTACGTTCACGCGTAGGAATGTTAGTATTTCCTTAACGAAAAGTAAATCAATGTGTTGTATTTAGAAGAGGTATTTACTGTTTTGGCATGTAAACGCAAATACATATATTAATATGTATTTATTATATAAAACTGGTTGTACAAAATAGGACATTATTTCTTCTAAATCAACCCAAAGATATCACAAAGAAATTGCAAGTTGTATTAATGCTGGAAGGGGAGAATAGGAAATCTCTCTCTCTCTCTCTTACATATTTTTGTTCCTCCCGCTTTTTTCCCCTCTTCTGCTCAACTCAAAAGTTTGCAGTTGGATTTGAAGAAGGCCTATGATAGCAAAATATTCTGAAATCGGATTTCTTTGGAAAAGTAAATAAATGCATTGGTCCCATTTAGAATTAGAAAGTATGTAACATTTCAGATACCTAGAGCAAGATTAACCAACGCGTTTGTTGCTCTTCAAACGAGATCATCTATTAGTAAAATTGTTGCTCTTAATTTTTATCAAGGAAATGGGATATCAGCAGCATTATATATTTGAAAGTTGAAAATTTAACACTTTTCAGCGAACCTGAGCCTTTAATATCATTAGTGCGTGACAACGAAATTTTATTTTGCGTACATTTTTTATATTATAAAATTGTAAATTAAATGTTAAGTATTCGCCACTACTAAACTGTTTCCCCAAGCTGCCTAACCGAACATAAATGACGGAAAATAAAACCTTTCAAGGTTTTGAGATTGGTAGCAAAAATGTTTTCCATCAAATATCGTCATTCAGTCTGCTAACGTCTTCATGTAATAAGTGGAGATATATTAAAATGTTTATATACCTTGTTTAAACAAAAGTATTTTCTCAAAAAAGTAATCCATATTACTATTGTAGTGTTTCTAGTAGTTATAGAATAAGATTAGCATACAGATTTTATTTTTCCAGAGTACATCTCAACATAAACAACGTTTACCTTTATCCTCAATCTTTAATTACGAAAGTATAATTTTTTTTTTTTTTTCCTTCTTTATTTGTCTGCCCATAAGTTTTCTTCGGCTTTCTCTCCAGTAAGGAAAGCATTCTCAACATTTTTCTATCGCCACTGTAACACTTGCAATAAAATACTTTCAATATTACATATGTTAGAAAGACTTAACAATTTTCTCCCGTTTTCCCTGAAAAAGATTCTTGTACACACGCTTTTGATGCCTCGCATCGACTGTTCATAATGTCTGCATACGCTATATTTGCAAATTTCTCAATTTGAACATATCACTCCATTTCTTGAACTACGTGTTATCAGGTTTAAAAGGATGCAGGACTTTTCACTCTCTAATCTTACTTTATCAGGTCCTTCATCCCAAGCTACCTGGAACATCGTTTTCATAAATAATTTTTACAGCAGAACCTTGATACCAGATCACTCTTTACTATCGATAACTATACATAGAACTACTTCATATCCACCCTCTTTCACAGTTTCTCTAGTTGGTCTTTAGAAAACCTTACCTTGCACTATCAGTAACTGCCGGAACATTTCACAATTTAAAACTAAACTCGTAAAACAACATATTAATGTTAATACTCTATAAATTAAATCGTGATTATAACTTATTTTAATTTAATATGTTTCTATGTTATTTATTAAAATAAAATAATCTAATCTAATCCAATTCAGCCCATTCTAGTATTCTATATGGTAATTTTTAAACTGTCTTCTTTTCGTCTCCCGACCATTCACATTATTTTTGTAGAACAAAATCAATAACTGAATTTCTACTTCAGTTTATTTTTTCTCCCCCTTTCCCATGAGTCTCTATCGGTGTCTCTCCAGGGGAAATATAGGGGAATGTTCACTAGATATGGCGGCTGTGCCGGAAATAAAATACCAGTGATAGGCAAAACCGAAACTGATGCCTTACAGTTTGATAGTGACTTATCAAAGGCAAGGGGAAATTATTTTATTAAAATTTACATAGACCTCCAGTTGAGGTTATTACTATATGACAATTTCCCCCCTTCGTCGAAAATAAGATGAAAGTTTAAAAAAGAAAAAAAAAACTGGATTAGAATGACTAAATCTTCAAATATTATGAACAAGTAATATGTAGAACACAACAAAATAAAATTAAAATGTTGCAGACAAAAAATAAATTTGGAAGAAATGTTAATATAAAATTACTTTATGTATAGTAAAAACAATACAGAACAAAACTAGTGGGTGAATTAATTCTAAAAAATAAATGTATCAAGAGAAGAAAGTAGGTAATAACAAATAAGGAAGAAAAGCTTTAAATTAAGCAATGGTTATATATAAATAAAACATCTCAAGAAAGTTTTAGGCAGTAATTTTGTTGCACTTCAACAGAAAACGCTTTAAGATTTTCATGTTTTGAATTTGGTTCTTCCTGTTCTACTGAATATAAAGCCCATATTTGCAAGACTGACATGCAAGAAATCCGGGAGATTTATAATTAATTTCATTATACATTTCAAATTGTGTTAGAATATATTTTTACATGTGCTCATTAAGGATTTAAGCCCATGTAAAAGTTAGTGAAAAAAATTTAAAAAGCAGTACATTTAATGTATTATTACAGTGCATCATAAATTACCATATTAAATATGTTGGCACGTAACTGAATGAGATTTTAACATCGATTATCCAATTGCGGATTCATGAATGTAATATAACAACAGATCTTTCTGCACAGATTCTGTAATAGCAGGTTGGAACCTTTCCTTTATTATTATTATTATTATTATTAATTTGAGAATAGTCCGAAAATATTTTATATTCTAATAAACTCCTTTTGGATGATAAAATAAATTTGAGATCACACTTCTGTCTAGTGTTAATGTTATAAATTTCTATATTTTCATGAAGTGACTTGATTCTGTAAGTAAAGCACATAGAGTAGAAGATATTTACAAGGATGTGATACAAATTTCATTTTTCCACATAGTTTTTAATATTATTCGTGTTGTTTTCTTTTGTAATATAAAAACATATTTACTTTTCATCAATGTTTCCCAAGAATAGTAACCATTTTGAATAATTAAGAAAAAATGTGCATAATATTAAGCTGTTTTGAGGAAAACTTCAGAATTAATACAATACAATGATAGAAGCATGTAGGCTGCTGATTTTTGTTTGGTATAATACATATACTGCATATGTGAAAGCTTGTCAACTTGAAAATCTATAAATTTGGCATCACTGTGTTTGATCTTGTATGTGATTAACTGATTATCAATGCTTAACACGTAATTTGGGGTAATGATTATTTGTTAGCCTTGATCCAGCTGTACATACCAATAAGCAGAACTCCCCCCTTCCCCACACAAGGTTACCAACGTTATTGCCAGAAGCTGGTGTCATCAGCAAACGGAACAGTAATAGTAATATTTGTTTTATTGAGAATGGTGGATAATTTATTTAAATTAAAGAGTAAGAATTCGCCCCTGTGATTGTAATCAGATGATTCTTTGAAAAGTAAGAAACACGGGTTCAGATGTCTACATTTGCAAGACATGTACATACTATAGCATTTAAGATAATCGAAACTTACGAAGTTACAGTCAAAAATGAACGCTAGAAGCTGAGGTAAGAACCTTTGAAAAGTAATTGTTACATTGCTAGGGTTTTCAATAAACTGTGATATGATTTATTGCTTTTGATCGAACAACTTCGTTAATTTCAAACGGATTTAGAAGCAAACACGTCATTCACTGGACGGTCAGCATTGAGTAGATATTAAAGTGATACAATAAACTTAATATGTTAAGGTTTGGAATCAGAGTCAGGTAGATACAATGTGAGGTACTGCAGTGGTACGAGGTCTGTACAAGCAAATGTCATTAACTGCTTCTATCCCTAAAGACACGCAAAAAGAAGATAAGCGATCGCTCTAAAAAGGAGATGATACTAACGAGCTTAGTTTATGTTTGGGGCCAAGTTCATCAAGAGGACTGGCAGGGATAATGTGAGGACAACCGGTTACCGTTAGTATAGTCTTTGTCTCGGGGACAAGGTGGAATGCTGGGAAAAATTATTATGACAGTGCTACTAAAGTGGGAGAAAATTAGGTAGGCAAGATGTTAGTACTAATAACATGGTTGGACAAAAACGTTGCATTCCAGCTGTAATGAATTTACCTTGACTTCTATACAAAAGTTTTCATTATTCCACAGTCTCATTTATGGCTAGTGTCTAATTACAATGAATACAGCTGACCTAAAAACAAATAAATTGCCTTGAGGTATTTTAGTTCATTTTATATTAAATTGAAAGACAGAAATTTGATCCACTTATTATATAATACTTTCTAATGTTTAGGTTAATATTCAGCATAAAAAATTAACCTTTCAGAGAAAACCGAGTACTCACTTATATTAGAGGACTATTACTCTACGGAATTTTAAAAAAGATGAATTGTTTAAATAAGTGGACAAGGTAATAGCATCATATTTCCATTCTAGAATTTCATTACCTTGGCTATCAATATTCTGTTAGCAGGTAGGGAATACACTTCCCAAAATAAAACAGTGTGGGTGCTTTTATAAAACCTGAGTGTGTTGCAAACTTGATGTTCAAGTAAGGTTAAGTTCTGAATCAAATAACTTTTATTTGCTTATGTAAGTACTTTTTCATTTCATCTTTTAATTAGATACTATGTATATAGATAGTACAAGCACATTTATATACTTAATAGCAGTAATTTAATTGGAAGACTGAAAAATTGTGTGTGCATGCGTATATTTGTTCTAATGCCAACTCATTTGTCTGATCAGTTCCATACTAAGGCGGCGGATATTAAATTGATTTTGGGGTATTATATATGAGTCAAATTGAATATTTAAAAATTCAAGATATTCATAAATTCTGCAGAAGGCAATAGCATAATTCATTTGTAATGTGCGCACTGATAAATTAGTGAACTACATTATGCTGATTGATGAAAGTGTAGATGAAATTCAAGTGGTGATGATGATGGAACGAGTGGGTGCACAATTATTTCAATGATGAAAATGACTTACATAAGCTCTCTAAAGCAAGCAAAATGGATTTAAACTACTGCTAAAAATGAATATAAATTCTTTGTTGATTTATGTTATTTTAACAGAACCTGCAAATTTCAACAAAACAAGAAATGAAAAACTGCCAAATTTGATGAAAATTACACTGTTTTAGTTGTTCTTTATTCACCATTGAAGGCTCATTGAGGAATTTTCATTAATAAAGCAATGACCATAATTCTCATCAATGTTCGCTTATGAAAAGATCAGGACGTAAAATTAATAAATCGTCTAATTTATTGGTTTAATTTCGGAAAAGCATTTATTAACAATATCTAAAGAAGCATCTTTTCAATCTAATTAACTTAACATATGTTTAATTGAAATTGAATTTTAAATGCAACATGATTAATGTTAAACAGTTTGCTCATTAAAAATTAAATACGAGTATACTTTCATGGACAGATGGGTGGAAATTTCAAATGTACCGTCATAGGTAATATTAAAATGTTGTGCTCTTTACATAAGTATACTAAATATATTAGTGAATTAGAGATTTTTCTCCTTTATTCAGAAATGCATAAGCTACTCGAATAGAGCTGTCTAGAGTTTAACTCTGTAGAACTCTTTCTTAAGAAATAATGTAATGCTTAAATCAGAAGTGCAATAAAACTTGTTGACTCTGATCGAATACAAAACCTGTGATTAAGATTTAACCGCATTATAAGTACAAACAGAGATCTCCTTTTGAAACCTCTTCTACCACACAAATCACGTTAATACATTTGATACTGATTGGGGACCATGTCATGAATTATACAACTGATTTAACAGCTGTCTAAAAACAAACAAAGAAATAGGATACCCTTGAATCCTTGTTTGCCTTCTTTGTAAGTGCTCGAGGAAAACTTCAGAACCTTGTGCCTGATTGTCTGTCTTAACGTGTCACATTTGAACCAAAGCAGCCTTACATTACTGGGTAGTTTTATAATTTTAAAGATATTCTCTGGCTGGGAAAATTTCATGAAATATTGGGACTTAAAACAATTCTTTAGATTTTTTGATTTGATAAACATAGATAAGTAATAGAATGATAGAATAATTTTAATGTATATAAGATTTTCTCTGAATATTAGAGCTTAATTTTTTACAAAAATTAAGAGAAAAATTCTGAAAATACCTCACAATAGCAGAATTCCGACATCTTCTTATAGCTGAATGTCAAGAAATTACGAAACTTATTAATGGTCCTTAGATATTTTTCCTTCGTTATATTTTATTTACATTTTTGTGCTGCGCACTTAACGATTTCAGAATATTCACTTTACAATCTACACTGCTATCAGTAGCTTAAGAGATGTATCAATTGCATTGTGTTGTTAAGTTTTCTAGTTCGCGTTAGATCGAGGAAAGCAGTAATTTACGCAATGAAAAGTTTTATCTGTATGAATAAAATTAATTTAAAAGTAAAACTTAAAATGGGTAAAAAGTGTTTTATAGAGTCATAGACAATAGCTACTACACATTTAAAGCTTTATATATTTAAATTATTACTTCATTATAATAATTCAATTAATTGAAGCCATGACACATTTTAACATTATAGAATTAATTTAGCACTTAATTAATTGAGGAAATTAATGACAAACATTTTTATGCTTATAACATATAGATGGGCATTTTTACATCTGTAAATAATTTTTAATTTTCAAAAACTGTTCACTAAAATGTGAACTACAGTTGCAGTCGCAGTTTCTATAGTTCTTAATTCTGTAACAGGAAATATTACAGAATATCCTGCAGTCTTTGGCCATGATAGGTAGCCCATGTCCCGATGATGTAATTGTTTATAGATAGCAACAGAGGTAATTCATAAAGAGTGAAATAAAATAAAATGAGTTCCGTTGTTCTTCGGTCGCCGCCGTCGTCTTTTTTTTTTTTTTTTTTTTTTTTTCCCACATCAAAACAATTATATTTTCTAATATATTTTACTATGAGACAATATTTTTCAAAAACATCACTTATTAAGTGACGTAAACCATTTACATTGACAGACTTACAAAACATTTACAATAAAGAACAGGAGACCGGTATCTTTAAATTGTTGTTTAATGGTTTTTTTTTTAGAATGAAGTTGTGGGTGAGTGTGCTTCCTTCTAGCGAATAGATGTAAGTTTTGAGTTTCAGAATGGACTGAAGGTTTAGGAACAACAGAGTGTGCGCGGCAAATAATTACCAATGAATCAGTTCTCTTCTTTATTTGCCAATATCTTATAATTTCTTATTGAAATCGAAGGTTATTACTTATACTATTATTAATGGGGAATTAATTACGAAATTGCTAATACATTTATTTATTCGTCGTTTACGAGCACTGTTTAATAAAGAACGACCATGCTTAATTTTTTACAACATACCTTTTCTCATTCTCATAATTTTGATGAGCTTTCTTAAAGTAGTCCCCATTGGTTCTATTGCAGCTGTCCTGGATTTTTTGCCAGTCTTCAAAGACATGCTGAAAACCATTTTTGACAAGTCCTTCAGAATCGTCTCCGCATCTTTCACCATGAAGAAAAAGGCCTCACACGAAGGTTTTTCTTCAATTTGGGGAAAAGCAAAAAAAACATACTTTGCTAAATTTGAACTATAGGGAGACTGAGGAACACACTCCATGTTGATTATATATAATCATCATTTGCGTTGTGGAGTCGTACATTATCATAATGCCTGGCAAGCAAGTATGGTCTTGCAGAGTTTTCCATATCTCTACGGCATTGCCCAATTAGTTGAGTGTTTAGGTAGACATGCTTGTAAATCATTCCTTGAATATTGAAAAATGGGATGAATAATTTTCCCAGCAGAAATCACTTTTACTCTTTCTGTGTGTGTTTTTTTTAATAATAATTTATTTAATGGTATACTCCATTCATTGTAATACTACAAGCATTAAATATATTAAATGTTACAGTTATAATTATTTCATTTGTTCCCACTATACTATTACTCTTAACAATTAAATTTGTCATCTATGGATTAAAGAAAATGATAATAACAACAATATATTAATAATAAATGCATTAAATATCTAATGTGTTGACTTGCTCATTCTCTGTATTATGTCGGTCCTGATGGTGTAGTGGTTGCCATACTTGCCTCCTAAACCCAAGATCGCGGGTTCAAATCAGGCCAGGACCGATGGATTTTTTTCGGGCGTAAAAATCCTAAGTATGGCTTCCTTTGGAAACGAAATAAAGCAGTGGGTCCCGTGTTGTACATTTACAGCACGAAAAAGAACCTCAAGCCTGAAAGATGAGGCCTCTGAGCAAAATTTATCGGCCGTTTCACGCCCCGAGTTGAATGGGACGCTGATGGCCTGAGATGTTAAAGAGCGTCCATAAATAAATCAATCAAAAATTCTCTGTATTGTTATCTATAGTATTATATTACTAAAGTTTATTGATTTTGTGAATTTAACAAAATTTTGTATATGTTTGCTATTTAATTGCTCGTTATTTACATGCGATGTACTTCCAATTTTCCTTATCTCATTTTCCTTTGTATAGGTAAATGCTTACAGTTAAATATTATTATGTTTACTGTTTGTGGGCCATCGTTACACGTACAGAATGGGTTGTCAATTATTTTAAATCGATGTAAAGATGACCCACGGCTAGGGTCGTGAATTCTAGGAATATAGGAATTTTCCGCCGAACCCTGGAAATAACTGACTGGATGGCTCTTTATATCTTACTTGTCCATTAATCTTGCCACCTGGAAGTCTGGCTTCTTTTCTCAAGTTACTTTGACTTCTTTTGAACTCTTCAGGGCTTGCTTTGCAAGGCGATCTGCTATTTCATTCCTAGCTATCCCTGCACGTCCTGGTACCCAGCCGAAGTGAATGGTCCAGTTCTTGTGCTCCAGAGCGATTATCTTACTTTTTATATCTTCAATTAATCTGTTATGTTTGAATATATTTTTTAATATATCAAGAATGATTTTACGGTCAATGTATACTGCTATATGTTTTTGGTGGTCTTCGTTTCCCGTATGTTTCTCGAGTTCTTCGAGGACTTTTAGAATCGCTAGTTGCTCTGTTTGATTGTTGCTGCATCTGCAATGTAATAAAAATTGAATTGCTGAGTTGTATTTGTATTTTCAAATGTTATATCTGCACCTCCTATTTTGTTTCCATCTGTAAAAAAGGATTTCTGTTGCATAGATAAGCTTCTCTCAACTTCTTGAATAGATACTGATTCTGCTGTGTGTGTGAGAGAGAGAGAGGGGGGGGGAGATTTCCACACAGAGCTATGATCGAAATGATGCAGTCAAATTTTATCAGCAGCTGCTCCCGGGTATGTGTTGTGTTGTTCATTTCTTAATTCTACAATATAGAAGCATATTTTTTAAGCAAATAGTTCATTCTGTTACTTATGTGAATACAGTAGTAACCCTTTTTTCACAGAATTAACCAACAGGGAGCGAGAGCTTGCATTTATTCAACAGAACTCTGCCATTACTCATGCTGCGAATAATCCCATGAGAACAAATCACAATTTTCACAAGACGGTGTTATTACAGAGTTTGTGATCTCTCCGCCAGTCGCTTATTACCTCTGGGGTAAATTAAAAATGTCTTGTACAAGACAAAAACTCGCACACCATACAAGAACCCAAAGATAATATTCGTCAGGAAATAGAGTGTGACTTCGTCATAGGGCAAAGCCACAACTTCTTATTTCCTTTATGGCCCAGTACCTGGACTTTTAAACTGGGCCTCAAATCCTTTATATTATTCAATGTATACATTTCTATTTTTTTCTAACTATATTAAATACAAGAAGAATGCTCAGTGATTGTGCCTAACTACAAATTTCTACAATTCTTCAAGTTATATGTTGGTTACGACTACAAATTTTGCTACATTTACATAAGTTTTACAGTAATATTTTTTCTACTGAATTAATGTTACATTTTCTACAATTGGTTTTACAATAATAATTTTTTCTACTGAATTAATGCTACATTTTCTACAATTCTACGTGTTTCGTTAGCTACATAATACAATTGCTAAAACTTTACTTATTAGATTTCTGCTGATTCTGCTACTTTTACAATTATTAGTCCTACTGTCTAATACAATCACATTTCTATTGTTTCCCTTTTGACATGTTAGTTCTACTTAAGAGTATTATTATCACGTATTATTACATTGCACCAACATCCCTTTACTCATTATCGTTCACCCTAACCGCTCTGCAATGCATTGCCACATGGGATGTCAGAGACTGCCAAACTTTAGGAGCACTTCTTAATGTTATTAGAAATAATCAATTTACCTGATAGATTTAGATTCCATATGTTACAATACAGGTACTTGTTTATTTTATCCTCCTGTAGAATTATTCATTCTGTTATTCTTATTCTTATTGTTATTACTATCATAAATGTTTCAATTTCCTTCATAGTATTGTTAGGGTTTTTCATTTGTATGTTTTATAGTACCTTCATTACCTCTTTCGTGAAATACATAAATAATATGTGTATCAACTATTGTTGTTAGTGATAGTTGTATTATTATTATTCTTTTTAATTTCTTGTTATTACGTTAATATTTTTCCATATTAATTTCACATTTATTATCTACGTGTATGTATTGGCATACCTTTATTTATCTATTTCATATTTTATATAATTTTATGTGTCGCGCATTGTCTTCGTTTTGTTTATTTATAATTGTGATATTTGCGCTGTAACTTTATGTAATTGTTATTAGATTAGCAGAGCGGAAGAGAAGGCCTAATGGTAATAGCTCTACCAAAATAAATAAATAAAATTGTTCATCCCATATCATCACAATTTTTCTCCAGACGGAACTAACATGTTTCAACTTGCACATCTTTCATTGATGGGAACCAAAAGTAATAACAATTAAAAGTAGTACCACTTTTACATTACGCATTAAGCTAACAAAATATTGTAAAATTAAATTTTAGCACGAGAAATTATGCCTGTAAAAAAATGATGATCTTTATTTAAAAACAGCGCTCCTCAATACCTGCACACAAAAAGGACTTCAGGTTGAATTGTTCAATCTGCTTCGATAAAATTCTCTTCGAACACCTACATAAACAAGATGGAAAACACATAATAGAACATAAACATGCTACTTGAAACTATCATGAAGGATAGGTAATTTGTCGAGCACCGTACCTTGAACATCGCATACTTTAAATATTAACTCAGTAAAACCATCATCAAAGGGAAATTGAAGCATAATTATTCCTATGTGCACGTATTAAAAGGCAAACTGTTTTATCTCTACGAATCTAATTGCATGTTTAAAGATTGTGCGTGGCCGCAACCCCTTATAGCGACCTTGTCGAGTTACCTTGAAACGCGACGATGAGGATTATTAACGGAATGAAGAGACTGTGCAGATGATGGACCGAACAAGATCACCTTGTGCTCACATACACGCGGGTGGGGCACACGTACGTGATCTGGTGCACAAATAGACGCCAATCGTTCATTATCAGACGTGCGGGATTCTTAAGGACACACCTTTCGAACAAGGCTGGCAAAATGCATGTCACCGCGGTCCATACACTCGTGACATGTTGAAAAAAATTTCATATTTTCCAAATCACTATTGTAGTGTTTTGTTTATATAGGTAATTTACAAAAACAAGTAATATGAACGCATATGTTCTAAACTACAAGGGTAGGTCCATAGGTTTCCGGCCTAGCCGTTTTCTAGGTATGATAAAGACAAAAACTATATTTCAATTTTCAATATAATTACCCTTTATTGTGATACACTTCTCACATCTTTGAATTAATATTTCAATCCCCCCCCCCCCTTCTCCCCAAAAGTCAGAAGTCTTTCTGCAAAATGGGCATAAACAGCATCCATCACTTCATCACACTTAAATTTCCTTCCTCGAAGGTCCTTCTTGAGTTTTGAGAAGAGTAAATTGTCAGAGAGCTAGATCCGGCTGTAGGGTGGATGATCGATCTCCTCGAAGCCACATTTCTTCACAGCTTCCTTTGCAACAAGAGCTGTGTGCACAGGCGCATACCGTGAAGAAGGCGCACACCACTACTCGTATTTTCTCTTTGACGGAAGCACGTAGCTTGTGTAGTAGGCCAGCATGGTACTCCCATTTACTGTGGTGTTTCTCTACTTGAAGTTAATGAAGAGTATTCCTTCACAGTCCCAAAAGATTGTGACCATGATCTTCTAGGTTGACTGAGTGACCTTGGCCTTTAGAAGCGGTGCTTCGCCAGGTTTACGCCACTCCATTGATTCTCGACAAGGGATCATAGTAGAGGATCATAGTTTCATCTCCTTTAACAATGGTTTGCAGAACTTCTGTCTCGTAACCACGGCAGAGCTCCAAATATTTCTGACTTCAGGTGACTCATTACTGCTTTTGGATTGAGTAATCCATCTTGCACTAACCTTATTCATGTTTAAATGTTCATGAATAATTCGAAGGACTGTTGTTTTAGAAAGGTTCATCTTGCTGCTGCTGCTGTTTCTGTAACTTTGAATTGCCGGTCTTCCATAATTTCTTCTTCCACAAGAGCGATGTTTTCAGGAGTGAGCACCTCTAAGGACCGACCTGCACGCTCTATGTCTTCAATGCTCTCTCGACCAATTCGAAAAGGTTTAGCCCATTCTTTTGCGGTAGAGTATGAGGGGGATGCTTCCCTTTATACACCGTCCAATCGCTGTTTAATTTCATTTGGAGTAAGTCCTTCTTTTAGGAAGAACTTAATGACAGTTCGAAACTCCATTTTGAACATGTCACAATCTTCTACGCATGCCTTCTTTATGCAACTGAATGTGAACAACTGAACAGAGAGTAGCGGAAGTTACAGCTGAAATTGTTTACTTAACAGAAAATGTGAAGGCTATAATCCTTATCTGCGAGACCGGAAATTTATGGACCTGCCCTCGCATTGCACGACACATTCTCATTTAACGGAGAGACGGAAGGGCATTACATTTGCACTTATGCATTATAAAAGACAAATTTCATTCAAAATGGAGACTATTCCTTTGAAAGCAAAAATCTTTGAGGCTGAAGTGCTATAAAAACAAACTCTTTAGTAGCCATAGCAAAGAAATGTGTCGGCAAGATGCACCTACCTACACGAGTTCTTCCTCCGATCTAATGCCCTGTAAATTGAATCCGCAATATCTGGCCCCACATTTTTAGAGTCATCTTTGAATTGCGGTTGATTATTTATTGATGTTGTTCTTTCGTTCGGTGTCATGTTTCTCGCCAATGGAATTCAGCACAATTAAAAATTTGAAACCGCTCTCAATTCATAAAGCTGAAGTGACAATGATGTAAGATTTAATGTAAATTTTTTCATCTGTCATCTTCAAGCACAATCATGAGAAATGTGTAAAAAAAGCTTTAATATATAAAAAGAGTAATTAATTTTCTGAAAACAAAAGTTGTATATTATACTTCTAACAGATTCATATGAAACAGGAACAAGTGGATGCGATATCCCTATTTTAATTTCTGATTTGACATTCATTCAATTGATTCAATTGTGCCAAGAAGCGCTAAGTAAATATATATTGCTTTTAACTCTGTAAACATTAGAATAAATATTGATGAACAGTTTGTACTTATTATATATTTGAGTTATGAACTACGAAAGATGTATGTGCATGGAACACTCAAGGTCTTCAACCAATTCTTCACCATCATAGTTTCCAAAATTATGTTTACATACCCTTTTTTTTGTGCTGCAAAACAATGCAGTTCTCTAGGTGTAAATATGCTCCTAGTTTGAATTTGTATATATTTTAATAAGCAAGCTACAGAGCGGAATCGAAATTTAGCCTGACCAGATCTGATGCACAATTAAAAGGTTGCCGAATTTGGAGGAAGATACACATTTTATGCCTTACTAAAGTTAATATCTCTCATCCCATCCTGACAAGAGTTATTTTTTAAATATTTTTGGACTGTCATTTGTAAACTCTGAAAACTCGATGACTGCTTTTTTAATATTTGATGGGGATCAGATCAAAGATATACAAAAAATTGTTCACCTACTACATTTCTGAAAACTTGCTCTTAAATCAACATTCCCCTTTAAATACAAAAGAAAGCTCCAGAATATGACTTAATTGCCGGATAAGCACTTAAAAAGTTCTTGTAAACTTATTAAACCTAATTAATGCTTCGACAAGACTTGAACATTTTCCGAGTATTTGGAAGGTAACAAAGATGATAATGCCCTCAAGCATGGTAAAGGAAAAGGATTCATATAGATCGACTACCACAACTTTCTAAACTATTTGAAAATTATTGTTAAGACAGTTAAAACTGGTAATAAAAAAACTAATATCATAACATCAGTTTGGTTTCAGAAATAAGCATTCAACAATCGATCAAGTACATCGTATTGTTGACATCATACAGAGAACACTAGAGGAGCAGAAATTTTGTTCTGGTGAATCCTTAGACTTGCCTAAAGCTTTTGATAAAGCCAGGCACAAAGGATTAGTATATAAGCTTCAGGATCTTCCCAATACTATAAGTTAAACATGGAACTGAATACTATGTTTTAAAGATTGTAGGTGCTGAACTGCCTCAAGAAAGTGTATTAGGTCAAATTTTGTACCTCTCCGACAAAAAAAATAAACAACTATGGCTATTTTTGCCGATGTTACAGGAATAATGGCAGTAGGAGATACAATAAAGGAATATATAAACAAATTCCAAAAATACGTAAATAAAGTCGATATTTGGACAAAGAAATGGCATGTTAAATTGAAACTATATCATTACATATCAACTTTACGAATATAAAACTAAAGACTTTACCAATAAAAGTTAATAATCAAATAATTCAACAATTTGAAAAATTGAAATATTTACGTATTATCATAGACTTGAAGCTAAATTGGAAGAAGCATGTTGTAGTTAAAATAAAAATAGTTAAAAATCAAACATAAGAAACTTTATTGCCTCACTGGAAGAAACACAACAAATTACTGATATATTGAAACAAGTGCTCAAACCTATGGGATACAGCTCTAGGTTTGTACCAAGAAGACCATATTAAATACATACAAAGCTTTCATAATAAAGTCTTGAGAACAATAGCTAATGCACCATGGTATGTGCGTAATGAACATATACATAGAGACCTCCAGATTGACGTATTGGGGAAGAAATAAAAAAGACTGCAAAGAAACACCAGAAAAGAGTGCCACCTGCAATCAAACCACTAAAAGCTACGAACACTTCCATTTCAAATTAAATGCTTTTTCTACAGTAGCCATCCCAACATGTAAAACTTCGTTAAAGCTCAAACTGAGACATATGTCAAAAGCAGAAGTAGCTACAAATTTAAGAAGAACACAGAGGCGTTAATTGCAAAACTTAAGCAAAAAGGAGTAAATCGGTTCGATTTAGTATTAAAGAATGACTACATGAGACCATGACTAATTGACTGATATGACATGACTCAGCGGCACAGAATACAATTTTAAACTCTTTGACAGATGTAAACAAATACTATTTAGAACCACAGGCTATTTTAAAACTTGAATAAGGAATTCTTCTATTAGGAATAAGAATTCTCTTCCCTAATTTCATTCTCTTTGACATACAAAAATTTGCTCTTCTTTTACTATGTAGAGCCATATCTTGGAGCCGAAAATTATAGCTCCTCAGTAATTTCATGTGTATTAATATTAGCATTAAATGTTATATTTCATTGGATAAATATTGGAGCTGATATTTTGTGCAAAATATCAGAATTCCTGGTTGAAACTCCTTTTTGTTAATTGTCTGCAAACCTTAAGATAGGAAAAGAATTTATTGTTTAGTACAAGGGTTGTATTGTATCAGACTGACGGACTGTCCCGGGGAAGGCCCCTAAGTTCTAGCAGGTAGAGAAAAGTTTGAGAATTGTTAACACCTGCGAGTGCTTTAGAGCGGACATTGACAGTGTAATTTTAAAAAGGGTTATTTCCATTTTCACGCTACATTGGCACTAATGGGGGCTAAGGATAAAAGAAAAATGCAGATTTACGAGAATGCTTAGAAATGGAAATGACAAGATCAAGACAATAATACAGATCGCCCAAAATTTCCCAGAAAGTAAAGATAGGTAGCAGAGGTGGGAACATCTTTTGTGTAAGTAATAGTATACAGATATAAAGGGACAAATGGAGTAGAATAAAAGGTGACAGTCAGAATTTATGATAAGGAAACTTCTTGGAAAAGGCCAGAAAGAGACAATAAAAACTAAAAAGTGTAGGCGTGGAGAATAATAGGCAACCAATAGGCATCGGCCACAAGTGTACGAATCAGAGCGCACAGACATAGAAATATATATTGAATAATCACCAATCAGGAAGCTAGAAGTAAAGTTTAATTTATGATAATACATAAATATTTTTCTGAAGGGCGTGGCTTATTGGTCCAAAAGTCACGCCAGAGATCAGTAAAGTCAGTCGGATGTAAATAAGGCAGTCCAGCAGTCGAGGAATATGAATAAGTCAGTCAATCGAGGAGTATGAATAAGTGAGTCAGTCGAGGAGCACTAGTAAAACAGTAAGGTCGGTAGAACAGCAGGAACAAGTCAGATCATAAGTCAGTCAGTTAGTAATAGTCAGTGAGTCAGTCAGTAAGACGTAAAGTAGGTTCAAGTGTTTGATATTCAGAAAGCTGGAACCCGGGTCTCCGCGGACAGTCTAGTAAAATGGATGTATTGTATTCTTAATAAACTATGAGTTAGAAAGGCTCTTGTGTTTTCCTCTGCGGTCTGTTGTCAAAACCTTCTCGACCCGGTGACTCCGAGTCCCAAAAACCTCCAGTACAGCGAACCCTGAGATCCTTAACATCCCCAACTGAAGCCCCCATCAGACGGAGCAGCAGTGGACAACAGCGGCGAAAAGAATATTCAGCAACCAGCCGCATTTGCCGTACATATCTGCTTCAAATCGACTACCAGCGAGAGGCATTGGGTATTCGAACCTACGCCCCCGCATACTTTATTACCGCTTCAATCTGAATGAAACATATTTTATTCCTTAAAGTAAGAAGATACCAAAACCAGAAGAAAGTTCCATGGTTTATTACAATTAAATTCTTTTTCACAACACAGAAACGTAGGCTATCTTAAAATATAGACAATACTACCCAATTTCATTCTCTTGGCATGTGAATAGCAGTATTTAACCAATCTGGACCAAATTGCACCAATTTTAATACAATGCAGTAATTCTAACTTTTAAACTCATTTCCATGTTGCCTCTACTTTTATTCCCTCAAGGTGTGGAAACCCAACTTGTCCACAAATTTTAATCAACTTCTTTCACGAAGAACGAAAATTTGATGCTTTTATTTCGGGTTTATATTAGCACTCTTGGTTTCAATGCGGTATGGTAAATACTGTTCTAAGGTCTGTTCCCTGGTCTAGTGGTTAGTGTTACTGACTAAAGGCCCAGGTTTGATTCCCGGTACTTAGAAATTTTTCTGAGTTATGAGGTCTGGAACGCAATCCACCCAGCTTCGCGAGGACAATTGAGAAGCTGCCTGATGGATTGTTGATTTGTTTTGTTTACGGACGCTCTTTAACATCTCAGGTCATCAGGTCATCATCATTCAATACAGGGCGTGAAACGGCCGACAAATTTTGCTCTGAGGCCTCTTCTTTTAGGCTTGAGGTTCTTTTTCGTGCCGTAAATCTACGACACGGGACCCACGGCTTTACTTCCCTTCCGAAGGAAGCCATACTTAGGATTTTTACGCCCAAAAAATTCATCGGTCCTGTCCGGGTTCAAACCCGCGATCTTGGGTTTAGAAGGCAAGTATGGTTACCACTACACCACCAGGACGGACTATGGATGATGGAGAGGTGGTATTCTACGATCTCGAAAATCGCTCCCCCCCCCTTGCAATACTACCCTCTACCAATGAAGTCGTTTAATGGGGGTAGAAGACGCAGCGATCGCCGCCAAAGGTTCTCCTAAAGCTATAGAGTGCCCTAGAAGAAGACACCGTTCTAGGAAAATGGCTGTTATTTTCAGGTTTATTTACTGTTTTGCTAGCAGGTAAATAAAAATGCTATGCGTAACTGAATATGCTGAAGGTAATTTAAACCCCGACTAAGCAAGAATAATCCAAATGATAACGCTTTTAATACGTTTATCGCATTTCATTATGAATATACTAAATAATGTCATCTATAGCAAAAAATGTATACACACAACAATTATTTCAGTCACAGGAAATCTTAATATAATAATTTAAGTGTTTATTTTAACATCAAATAAAAAGAAATAACAAGAAAAACAAGTATTCAGGCGAATATTGCAATATACAACAAACAAATAAGAAAATTAAAAATAATTATACAGCTTGTATCAGTGCATTATAAAAACAGCACAATACAAACAAACGATCGATTATTTTATAGATACTTCAATGTTGGCCACACAAACAGTACGCGTTCAATAAATGTTGCATTTTAAAGTTCTGCTAACATTATAAAGTGTTAATTTTCCTTTCTTTGTATATTTAATTATTAATTATTTATTTTGTGTAAAATTAATACTTATAACATTATGTTTTGTATATAATTTATTTAATTGATGTGATAATAATGAATAATACCATAAACTTTACTTTGGTAATCATGAAAGCTATAATAACATCTATATAATAAAACTTGAAATATTCTTCCATACATAAACTATATTCTAATATTTCATGAGCTCTCCATCGTTATTAGTCTTACACCTTACAGGAATGATCTGATGAGATTTTTAACATTATAAGATTCGAGATCATGGTTGCGCATACGATTTTTGCTTCTTGCTTTTGCTTTGCACCTTCTGGGTGCTTTCTGGTTTTATTTAGTTTTTGCAAAGTTCATTTTTCACGCCTCCTGTGTTGTGTATAATTTTTAAATAATTTACATAGAGCCGGGTTAGTTCATTTTCACAGGGGAGAGTCGGTCCTGGTTGTATAATGGTAACCTAATTGACCTTCTAAACCAAAGATCGTGAGTTCATCCCCGACGAGAATCGATGGATGTTTTCGGGCGTAAAAATCCTAAGTACTGCTTCCTTCGGAAGGGAAGTAAAGCCGTCGGTCCCGTGTCGTACATTTACGGCACGATAAATAACCTCAAGCCTGAAAGAAGAGACCTCTGAGCAAAATGTATCAGCCGTTTCACGCCCTGAATTGAATGATAGGCTGATGACCTGAGATATAAAAGAGCGTCCGTAAATAAACCTAATCAAAAAAAAAAAAAATAACAGGAGAGCATAAGTCACTAGGAAAGCTTCATATATATCACGGCAAACTCCGGAGAAATGTTTACCGGTATCTGAATATTCAGCTCCTGAACACCGTAGCGGAATAAAGGACGCCAATCTAAAAGTCTGTCGACGACGTTCCTAACTAACAACATTAGTTCAGGTTTGGTATTATAGCTGGATTTTTCAATTGATACTTCTGGGGTGAAAGGAGTTGAAGTTAAGTGTATCAAAATCACCACGGATAGAAATCTACGGAGTTTATTAATATTTTGTTATTACATTTTTTCTGATTACGGTATGCTCTGAGAATATTATTAGATGCAGACTGAACACGAGACAGGCGTGTTATAATTTATATTTCTTTCCCGAAAACTGTGCTTTTTGTCTGTTGTAATTCGTATACTGTTTTCCTATATGGATATTAATCCAAATTCGTAACTCCTAACATTCACCACAATTAATAATTTTGTAATTTCTTCCAAGAAATATTAATCGCCACTTATCTTTACGTAATGTTAAAATGCTGCTTCACTATACGAGTACGAACCACGATTTGTGCTAATGAAATTTGAAACACAACTTCTCTTGACGAATCCAACACATAATTAACATTCTGATATATAAACAGTTGCTTATTATAATAATATTGTAATAATGCTATACATTGCAATGCATCATATTTTCAGCATACACATATTAAGGGAATGTAATTTATTAATTTATATCTAGTCACAATAAAGATGTCTGTCTCGTGTTTCATTCTTGGTACACATTATTAATGTTGTTACGCTTACCATTGGTTGATTCACTTAGTATTAAACGTTTCTTATCTGTAGTTTTAATCTTTTCATATTCTTGGCTATGTATGTGTTCCTTTGAACCTTACATTTATATTATTAGGTAAAACCCAACAAGGAAATATTAAGATACATTGTAATAGCCCTTATCTGATGCATGAAATCTATACAAATGAGTTTACTAGATTTATACGATTTAAAACATATTACCAACGAATATTTGTTATTTGAATTGAAAATTAAAGCCCTTACCTCACATAAAAATATCTGCAAATAAACTTATTAAATTTATATGATTAGCAACATATTATCAATGAATGTTTGGAGCTTTAAATTGAATTTTATGACCTTTATCTCACGTAATAACATAACACAAATTAACTTCTTAAATTAACATAACTAAATAGCTATTACCATTAGATGTTTGTAGCTTTACATTGAGCATTATATCCTTTACCTAATATAAAAGCATATGTAAACGAAATTATTAAACTAATATAACTAAAACATATTATCAATTAATGTTTTGGGTTTCAAATCGAATATTATAGCCTTTATCTTACGCAATAACATACCAAAATGAACTTCTTAAATTAACATAGCTAAACCACTAAATGTTGTGGCCTTATATTGGGCATTATAGTCTTGACATAATATACAAACACGTGAAAATGAACTTATTAAAATAATATAGTAAAACATGTGCTATCAATGAATGATTAGGGCCTTAAGGCAGATATTTTCCGTTTCAACATGAAGACTTTAAATTAGCATTGACTTGTGCTTACTGTAATTGAAAAGTTAATTAATTTAGAATCTCTTTCAATAGCAATTCTTTTTTCACATATTTGACAATAAAGCGCATTAATATCAGTCGTTATTGTTTAATGTTTAAATGATTCTTGAAAAGTGCGTCTTTTCTCGCTTTGCATTCTATTGTTTTAGGGCATTTTTCTTCAACGTTAGATAACTACCGTTACTAAGGAGAAAAACTTTCACATTCCCAAGTTTGAGTCAACCACTTTAAATCACTGCAATGAAATGAAGTAAATATGCTTTATAAACCAACAGATTTAAAAATAATTAGCTATTAATATATTAGGAAAATATTCATTTATATAACCGTAAAATTCTATTTAAAACATATTAAATGGTATGAATCGCGTGATTTGACCACAGGAAAATACATACATTTGCATGAAAATCCGGCAACTAGTTATATTACATTTGTTTTGTAAATATTAAAGAGTGTATTTTAATTTTATGACAATTATACTGTTTTTACAATGCTAGGTGTATATTAGATAGAGTTTTTAAGAAACTGATTTTGATAAATGCAGCACTGGAAATCTGTCTAGATCAAACAGATCTACGATGTTCAAAACCAGTACATTGTTAAATCTCGAGAAGCAATACCAAGTAATTTCTGAAACCATTTGCTTTATATTTCAACCCTATTTTGTGCTTTTGCGCAGTGTCTAGTATTATTAATATTACATGGTATAATCAATTCTCTCTTTGAGTGCAGGTAAACGCAATACACTAATGAAATATAGCGAAAAAAGAGCGTTTCTGATTCTGTTGTGGGAATCCAATGTGGGAAGCTACAGTGACGCAGCCACTCATCTGTGAAAAACCACCATTTCCTTATGCAAGCACTATCATTATCACGCCAGCCACTTTCCATTATGCCTGAATTACAAAGCCTAATATTACAAACTATCTTTCGGGTTTACTTACATAGATGTTCTTCACGAGTTATATTATTACGAAATTTGAAAAATAAATGCTGATATAACTTATAAACATAGTCTAATATTACTGCTACGATCTAAAGAAGGATTTTTAGACCATCTTATACTGTGATGCCACTGTGCCCTTTTTCCATACAAATTGTAATTTAACACTGCCTTAGGATGCTAGTGTTAACGTCCTGTGGATATCTGGAGATGTAGTTAAAAATGAATTTTATCTCCAGTTCTTGTAATACGTCGGTATGTCTCTTCAAGTCCCATTTAATGTATGCACCCTGCACCAGGCTCTATAGACATTTCATCTCGTTGGCTATGTCTTTTCTTCCAGATCCAGACTTCGCTCCCGTATACACTACATATCTGCTAAAAGTTTACATATATGAATGTCTGTAGATTCATGAACTAAAATCGTTTTAACACTCTGTTCATTATATTAGTGATTTGTTAAATTTGGAAATACGCTGATTTTGTTATTCAGAGAAAATTTTCTTTAGAGGAATAAGAACTAAAAGTTGGATATATTTATGAGGATGGATACACCAAAACCACTTCATCTTCCGAAGAGTTTTTGTTTATATTTCGTAGTTCTTTATTTCCCACAAGGCAACCCGTTTATCAAAATAATCCCATTAGCATCTTTGATGCATATGATAATGACTTTACTGGCTATGGCATTGTCTTTAATCTCTCTTCCATACACCTCTCCCTCCCCCACGAAGTCGTATAATGCCGCTCCAAGGATTGTCTTTTGTTTCCAGGCTAGGAGAGCTGAGTCATAATTATCCCCCGTTACATTTCCTGATAATGTTTCCTAAAACTTGATTTAAAAAATGTGCTTTTCCTAACTATAATTATTTCTAAAAAAAACATTTTCCTATACACTTTTTTCATTAAAGATGTGTTCCTGATTTCTAATACCAAAGTTCTCGCAGTTATTGACTATTATTTGAAATGTAAAGAGACCTGAACAATCAGAAGATGACGGCCTGAAGGATCCAAGACTGTGCACACCTTAACGAATATCAGTAACTCTTCTAAATAGGGTGCCAGACTTTTAGAAGGCAAAATATAAATATCTCTCTGAAAATATTTCAAAACAAAGTTTATTAACTGATATTTTTCTCATCTAAGACCATTCTGTGTGCCAAAAGATTCAGGCAGGAGGGCTCCAAGGGGCCTAAAATATGGCTCAGATAGGCCACAAAGATAGCCAGTAATATGTTAGTTGCAGTTACATTTGTTTCATCCGATACGTTTCAGAAACCTTTGAAAAACCTTAGAGGAATAATGTGTAGGAAGAAATGAGTACAATATTGGTTTGGTTTGGTTAGGTTAGGTTAGGTTAGTTTAGGTTAGGTTAGGTTAGATAGATTTGGTTCAAGCAAGATCAAAAATAAATAAATAAATAAATAAATAAAAATTTAGGGAAAAGAAATTATAATATATTAACGTGAGAAAAATAACTTAAGAATATTGGATTTTAGAATAAAGCTTTAGACAAAATTATAGGGAATGTCGGTAACAATAATGATAAATCGTTGTCACTTTTAACCTCGTAAAGAAGAAGCTACTGTGAACAAATTACAGTTCCTTGTTATAGGCAGTTAAACTTCTAGGGCTCCATTTATCACAAAATTCTAAATATCCTAACTATAGATAATTGCATTGACATTGCCGACACAGTATCAGAGAATTGTTCGGTTGTTAACAGCCGTTTATCCCGATTAAGGATGTAGCAAGTTCAATTTTTGGAGATTTGACTGCAGTATGAAATTGTCTAGAGCGTGAATGATCACAGATTGCTTCTACCTTCTTTCGATACTTTTATTATTTATTTGGTTTATTTCAGGGCTCTCTTAAATATCTCTAGTCATCAGCGTCCCATTCAATTCAGGACGTGAAATGGCCGGTAATTTTTTCTCAGATGCCTCTTCTTTCAGGCTTGAGGTTCTTTTACGTGCCGTTAATCTACCATACGATAACAACGGCTTTACTTTCGTTCGAAAAGAAGCCATACCCACGATTTTTAAGCCCTAAAATAGCCATCGACCTTGGGTCTACGAGGCAAGTATGGCTACAACTGAACCACGATGAGAGTCTTTTTGCCCTAAGACCGAAATGCTTTTATCCACCGCCATACGTAATTCTGAAAAACTTCTGAATTCTATGATGATCTTAATTTCCACTAAATTCTATTATTTTTCTTTCTTTAAAGCTTACAAGGTTTAGAGACTCGTTAAAAACCTGTCACTTATCCCAAGAAGATAACACTATATAAGTTAAGATCTTACAATAAATAATCTGGAAAGAGTCAAATGTTGAGGCACATTGGAAGAACCTAACCCACTTGGAATGTTAATGTACTATCTCTCTACTTACGTAATTCGTTTATTATTCTCATGTTTAATTTGAAAGTTTTAATGCTATTATTATGATAATAATTATTAGATGATAAATTATTCCATAGAACAAGTCAAATATGTTAAATGGAATAACTATCTATGAAAATAACCCAGTTAGATATTATAATCTTATTTTTTTACTCTGTGAAGTATCACGTTCTAAATATTGGAAACTTGACACTTTAGGCAGATCATCGAAGCGCCTCGTGACATTCTTCTGCATAGTGCAAACCAGAAGGCGGCTTCGCTTGAACGGAAATGAAGGCGACAGAAACTGCGGAATGCGGGCATGCAATGCTATCCACATCCAATGCAAAAAATCTCGTTTCACTGGCTGGTATAACCAGGCGGTGTGTTTGTCTCTGCCATCTCTCACTGCTAAGGTGTTTGTGGTTATTGGCGGAAACATTTTCACAAAGCCGGCAATTTTCTGTGACTCCTATGTGCTACTGCGAAACTGCTTGGCGTGTCAGGAAATTCTCCATAGCTTGAATCACGCCAATATTCTGGCAGAATGAAACAAGAGCTCCGCCCATCGCACTGATACCTTATTATGACTCAAAAACCACCAATGTCATCGGAAATTGTTTTTAGCCTCAGTAAAAGAACATTCTCCAGATAATTTCAGCCCTTCTTTTACTTTGACCAGACCGAAAACAACACTTCTCAACATTTTAGTGTGATACATCATGCATAACGACATACGGCGAGTAAAAAGGTGCTTTTAAACTTACCCTTAATGTAACTGTATGACACATGAATAAAAATTACGAATGTCCTTATTTTTGTACCTCCAATAAAGATTCATGCTTATTGTAAAATGAATTACTCCAAGCAATTTTCATAATAAAATTTCCTAATGAATTAGATGCACAATATTTAGCAGAGATTTTGTTACTTAATTTTACTTCATTTATGGCATTTCTTCCATAGGTTCATAAATCTCACCCAAGTACGAGCTTTTCAAGTGTCAGCTTGTTCATCCTAACCGTTCTATTTATTCTACATCTAGAATCGGTAATGTCACTTTTCCCCTCAAGCTTGATATGCGGTCTTTTCAGCGTTCTCTGTGAATTTCAACTATTTCGTTTAATTCAAAAAGATCGAATTCTTCTTTTAATGCTATAATTTTTTTTTTAATCTGAAAGTGTATACCTTGTTCCATGTTATAAGAATCTCTGTAGAAATAAATCTTCACTCCGATTTTTTTTCCGGGGTCCCAATTTTCGATGCCGTAAGACTGCATATTGAAAAAAAAAATAATGCGAAAACTTAATACCCGTTTGTTCCTTCAATATTAATTTTTGTTAATCTGGCCTCATAATAGTAGCTTTATTTTTTAATGAGGTTATTAAAAACAAATACAAAAATCGTTAAAGGTGTGCTGATAGCATTTTGGAGAAAAGGTTCTATGAAAGTGTCTCTACTTTGTGCTCCATTATTTTGAAATTTCTTTACAAATTTATTTTAAAACGTCTATGTATGTGTAGCTTAAGATAGAAATATAATAATATAATATCTATTGTACATAACGTGAAGAATCTCCATGCAATATTTTTAGATATATGAAAATATAATGTAATAATATCTAATGTGAAATGCATATATGTATATATTGAATAATTTGACCCCTTAAGGTAACCAGAAATGTAAATTTTAGCAAATAATGCAGCAGTATATTTTGCACTGTATCTCAGAAATTTATAAAGCTATCAATATGAAATTTTTATGAGATATAACTAAAGATGCTTTGTAAATTTTATTGTTCTAATGCACGTAAGAAGTTTTAAAACAAAAATAAAACTTATATACCAATAATGTATGCAAATATGAAGTGTAGTAACTAGAAGTATTTAAATATCACTATTAGTTAATAAAAATCAATACCAATAATAAATTAAAAATATATTTATTTATTTTTTTCCAGTTTTGAAAATTAATTTCTTTTCAAGTAACTAGCATAGATGTATTATTCTAGTTCCTAGAATAGATGTTCTCTATAGTTTAAATAAAAAACAGTAATTCCAATTCTACCAATAGTTTATGATAAAAATGTATGATTATGTCGTAGTGTTTTCAGTTTTCTAACAATATTTTATTTTTGTTTAAAAAGTTTTACAAAACTTTTATGTCGATTAGAAAATTAAACTTTACAGACCATCTTTAGTTAAGTTTTGTTAATACCTCTCAAAATTTTCATACTGATAGCTTTAAAACTTTCTGAGATACAGTGTAAAATGTATACTGTTGCATTATTGTTAGACTTCTGGTTACCTTAACGTGAAATATCATTTGGTGTTTATATTATTATATCTGCGGCAATGGTTTTTATGGGGGCTCTTAGCGTAACCTAGTTGTAACAAATAAAAAAATACAATGTTACAAACGAAACAGCATTATTATAAATTTATTAATTTCCCATCTTAATACAAGTTTTACTATCTTTACTTTTGCGAAACGTCTCTGCCCATTCCAACTTATCGACTCACTTTTAAGTTGTCATTGTGTGTGTGTGTGTGTGTTTGTGTGAGAGAGAGAGAGAGAGGAGGAGAGAGAGAGAGGAGGAAGGAAGAGATTAGAAGCTCTGTAATGGCAGAGGGATTATTATAATAGAAAATGGAATGAATTTTAGAAAGTAATGCACTAGATAAGTGACTATATTAATTAATTAATTAATTAATTACCATCTCTTTGCGCTCCTAGCAAGTAGCCGTTAACTAAAAAATAAAGAAGAAAAGAGGATATATTACTAAAACTTGTAACACACTAACCGAGAATGAACAACATTAACCAAAAAATTCCACAAAAAAAAAAAAAAAAAGAATTTTTCATAAGCTAATTACTCGCAATTTGGAACTTAATATCTTTATCAACATATGGGTCTCGACCCATTGGTGGGTCCTAGGGGGGCTTTCGGTGGGTCGTGAAACTTCCTGATGAAGCAAGGAATCCACAGAAATGCTAACGTTTTATAAAGTTTTACTATTGCTTAATTGGGGAAGTGATTAATTTTTGTATTTAAGTGTATTTCTTTAATTAATGAACCCCATGATATTTCATATCCTTCAAAGTGGATTCCTGGCTTAAAAAGGCGGAGTAGCACTGGACTAGAAAATGCAATGATATCCTACAGAAACATATTCTTTTAAATTATTTTAATTTTTTATATTTTAGTTGTTTATTTTACTTACTCATAAGCGCTAAAAGTGACGCTATAAACTGAAAATTAAAAAATACCAGTGTGAATTTGTAAAATAGTTTGAAATAAAAATTTGCAGACATTTGCAAAAAAAAAAAAAAATGAATAGTAAAATTTCACAAGTAAACTTTAAAACAACTGGAGATATTTATAATAGACGTTTAAAAAGTTTTACGACTATAAGAAGGATTATTATATTAGCCAACGAGCATGATGGTTTTTTTAGGTTTTATTTATTGTCGCTTTTGACTGCATGGGTCTTCTGGCACGTCTGTAGATTGTGGACCGAATACTATGGGCAAGTCTGTAGGGATGAATGAAATCAATTAATGATGATGCAAATGAGCTCGGAATTCTTGGCGCCTTAAAGCCATATGGCATTCACCTTCTCAAAAAAAGACCGGGATTCGAACCCAGGGTCTCCGGAATAGCAGTAGCAAACGCTACCAATAGACCCCGGAGAAGGTCTTGGTGATTTTAAAAGCTATTATATAAAATGTATATTGACCGGATCTCAATACTTGTTTATATCCATATTAATTTTAAATAAGCAGTGAGGACATTTTAACGGTTGTTAATGGTAAACGTTAATAACTTAAAATGTCCTCACTGATAAACGAAGGTTTACAGTATAATCATAGGGATTTCCTGTCAACATATATATCTTGTTTTTGAAGGAAGAGAGTCTTTAATATACCATTACTATTATTCCAAATAGTAATAACATATAACAGTATGGAATTAAACGAGTATAATAATTGTTCTTTAAATATGATTTGATATAATAAGTTTTAGATCAATTAAAAGTGGATCACCCTGGAAAATCTAGAGCATATATAATTTATATCTTGATCCCATATCACTTTTTGCACATAATGTAATTCCTAATGGTTTTACAATACTGTTTTTCAGCAATAGTATTTCTCGATGAAAATAATATAAGTAGAGATTTGGTTAAGCTGAAATAAGAGCCACTGGCTTGAAACCATTCGCAACTTTAAAGTATCTCTTTCTACGGTTGTGTTAGTTATTGTGTACTTTTATTTGACAAAAAGTTAATCGTATCGTTGCACGAACTGCTACACTTATTTCAATGGACAAAGATAGTGGCATCCTTGTGCAAATGGAAGATAAAAGGGGCGTTAAAACCTAATGACCTTGTTCCCACACATACTACCAGGAAATTCCTTCACGTTGAGTATAGCTTGGTTTTTTGGAACCGGCGGTGCCTCAATTGTTTCCAGTTGAGAGATGTCCTCAAGCAACTGTTCGTAAGCAAACACCTGCAAAAAATTTTATTTATCGACTCATTCTCACCATTTGCATGGATCTAAAGAACGATGGTCACAAAAGTGAACTATTCTCGGAATTAGAGGCTGTTTTCATGGTCTAGCGACTCGCTTTGAAGTGTCCATTAACGCCGTTCTCTTAAGTGAAGAAATGCATGAAATCTTCACTGTTCCATAATAAACTCTAACAAATGTCATTAAAGCAAAACTTATACACATTTCAATAAACGTTACAGAAATTTACAAGGACCTTTTTTTTTTAATTTAAAAGTAATATTAATACCAAATTTAACATATATTGGAACTGTGATAAATTTATATCTATATACACTAGAACGCTGATAAACCAAATATTTTGATAATCCTAACCGAAACTCGTCATATGAACAAAGAACCCTCAAAGTTTTTGAGTGAGTTATCAGATACTCAGTGCATATGTGGAGTTTATGGCGTTGAATTGAAAAGATGCCGTGATTCTCTTATTGGTCATTTGTGTAGTCTACAAAAATGGCTTAAGAGACACAAAATAACAAGAAATGAATCGCACACATCGTTTCACTTTAAAAGGGCTCAAGACTTGCATTTCCCTCCAATTCTACGATCACGTGCACATTGAATGCGCAACCGTCAAATAATTCTCATATCAATTATTGTTAAGCTCTTAATAATTTCAGATAAACGGAACAGGCAACAGTCCCCATTTGTTCTAATTACTAGGGTTCCTCCAATTACATCCAATTCGCAACTAAGTTGAAAAGCATATACTTGATATCCTGAGTAACAGTGGTGGACATCAAAGACGTGTTAATGCGCTGAAACTCATAAGAGTGCTTTTACATTAATTATGCATCGCGGACTCAGAACACCTATACAAACTGCATTTTATTTTATGTGGAAAACACTTACTACTCTACTTTAAGTAAACACCTACGTGCTTAGTTAAAAAAAAACAATGGGAGTAATGTGATTTCGTTACATGGAGTGTTTTATTCGGACGAGTGGCGGAACTGCATACAGTCTAGCCCATATGTCGGTGATACCCTTGAGGGTCGATTTTGTTTCCGCTGTCCTGGGCAGTAATATGATGAATGCGGCTGTGCTGCTGTTGTGAGATCGTCAACAATTATAGAGCTATGTGTTATGAGCAATACAGTACGTACAATACAGTAAGAACCTATAGGATAAATAGGAACAGCACGTGTTTATATTCCACACATAGTGGAAAACTGAGTCGAGGTGCCAGAGAGAGAAATTTATTGCTCAGTATGGGATTCCTACACCACTTTCAAGAATCTTCTAGTGAAGAAAAACTGAAAACACGGGTAGATTGTTGGATGGAATGCCCAAAACTAATATAAGCAGAAGTGCCGGACTCCCTACACGAATCCTGCATAAACAGTAGCAAGTTTCCGCAAGTACATATCAAATAGCCGGGAGGGGGGACTGTCTGCATATCCTCTTGTAGCTGAGCAAGAATTAGAACTTTCCCGAGGAACTTTCACGATGAACAGAATAGGTTCAAGTTGTGTAAGATCCAGCAGTTTCTCGATGCATATTTGGGAATTGTGGACCGCATGTTCGTATGCCCGCCCAATTTCAGATACCTTCCTTACATAGAGAACATTATAGCTCACTTAATAAAGAGTATTTGCTTCATGCCGTTTAATTGGTGTCTTCAAAAACAATAGAACTATTTTTATTACGTTCTTTCACAAATACAGAAACAGGCTCGCTGTCAGTGGGCGACAATGTTTTCGCTAGCAAAAAAAATCATGTCCATACAAGCCTTGTACTAAGTCTTTGGTTCACACAATACGATCTCAAGTATGGATAGGGCGAAATCATTTAACAGTTAGTGCTAGAGAACTGCAGATGTAATTAACTGCACAAAGTTAAATGCGGGTTAGTAATACCACAGAGTTTAGCTCTGCTAGTTGCCGTTAATGAAAACAAAATGAAGAGAGACAGAAAAAAGAGAGGGGAAGATAAAGATTGAACATGACATTCACTTACATTCCACGAGATTCTTGTACAACGTATGTACTTCAGAACATGGAATAAGTTAAAATGATTATATTGTCAAATACTATAAAACAAAAAACCACTGCACTTAGATATGTTGCAACAGAACTGAATATTATTTTAATAAAATAGATTATCAATTTGCGAATACTTTAATAGTCTTGTTGCACAGATATTTTGTAACAGAGGATTTTAATCTTCTCCTACCATAAGATGTTGATAATTTGGAACTAACTGGAACAGCATTATGTAATTCTAATATATTTAAATATATATTCCAATATATAATGAAAATGCATATTAATAAACCATTTTGACAGGAAAACATGTAGATCATTTATGTTATGTAGGTACATATTTTAACGAATTGGTATTGATTTTTAATATTAAAGTATATAAGAGAAATTTATTATCACCAACAAGTGTTAAAATGTTTCGAAATAGGCCTCTGTATGATTTTCTATTGTTTATGCCATATATTATTTGCATTGCTTTCATTTGTAATATAAAAATACATTTGCTTTCAACAGAGTTTCTCCAGAGTATAAAACCACATTCGATAACTGAAAAGAAATATACACATTAATCTGTTTTGAGGGTAGCTTTGGAACTAACATTAAACAACCAGCAAAGTGCATAGGGTGCCGATTTTAGTTTTGGTAAAATATACAGCATAAGCAAAGTATTGCCAACACATTTGGTATCACTGTATTATTATTAATACTTGTATGTAATCTGGGTACAAATGAGTTATATGTCACACATTTTATGAATTAGTTTTATTTGAATGAACCATTTGCACATAGTAATAAGCTCATTCCAACATTATAAAGTTGTTGCTAATAGATATTACAACAGCAAAAGAACAGACTAAGCAAACTATGTAACTATAATTGGACCCAGCTATGTTGGCGGATTTAAAAGATATACCGCTCCAACTTTTAGAAGTACTATTGATGGAAAAGTGTCTATTAAAGACGCCTGACAGATATTTCTAGTAGAAGGGCAATATCTATGTTTTATCAAAAAATTTAAGGACAAAATAGAAGAAGGAATGCCTCGAAGTATCTTCTACTGTTGCCACCACAATCATTGTAGATCTTTACAATGAAAAATTATAAAACCTAATGAAAACACAAACTAATCTGGAGCTATTCGGAATCTAAAGTTCAGCCAGAGATCAATTTTCTGAGCCATAATGGTGTGAATTAATCTTATGATTAATCGAGAACCTAAAATATATGTCTTATGTTTTATGTATTCTTCATTTGTCATATCATAGAAATTACACAGAAAGAAAAATACTAGCCGTGTTACAGCTACAACTTTAGCCCGATAGAATCGCCCACTTCAGATTTCACTATCTGAGGAAGCGTGGCCCCTATGTGGAAAAGCGTTATGAAACGTTTGTATTCACCTGTCAAGGGGCGTGTACCGTTAAATTGCACACGACCTGCTGCTGGTACGCACAGACAATACATCGCCTCATTACAATGGAAGTGGTAACTGAGTTAATTACTCACTCGTGCGACACGGCGTTGCCGTTTTCTCAATATCGCGTGCACTGCATTCTTAAACATTTTCCCAACAGTGTATTTCCCTGTAATAGATGCAAGGTGAAATGCGTACTGAATTAAATGAAACAAAATAAAGTGTTTCAGCAAACAATGTCACGATAATTTTGCATCTTTACACTTAGTATGCACTGATGCTCCGGTTCAGACTCTAGTCCAAGCCATTAATACTGTCAAGATCAACAGCTAAATCCAAATAAATTAGTAGCATTTTCCTCACCAACTCAGCTGCTGGTTTCATCCTAAAATGATAACAGACCAGAGAGAAAGCTGCTTTGGTGTTCTGCCACCATCATGTTTGGACTTTGAATTGAGTTAATTCAAATAAAGTTAGTTCATTTTTGGTGTTATGGTAGTTTTTACAGTTATCTTTTTTTAGTGTGTTTAACGATGTCCAAAGCAAAAGCAACCACAAGTTATCGTTTGCAGCAACGTGTTGCAGCATTTAATGGTATTTTAGGTCTTCAAAAATGCTAAGCCACACAGTGTTTACAAATATTTGGGATAAATCTCCATTAATTTCGATTTTCTCTGCGTACAATTTAAATTTGGAAATAGAATGAATCCTTCTGTCAGAAGAAGTGCAGCATGTTCGCGATGTAAAGAAAATATTGTTTTGGGGGATCTGTAGCATAAATATTGCCAAAAAAAAGGGGGGAAAAAACGTTTGTTTAAAAAAGAGCGCATTTCACATTAGTAAAATTTCAAAATTGTTGAATGGCCAGCAAAAACTGTGAGTGACATGCTCAGGTATAAATTGCCAAACTGACTTCTTGGACGTGGGGCGTTCGTTTTCTTAACATAAGTCAATGTTTCGCGATAGTCGTCAGTAATTTCAAATAGATAACTTTAAGATCAGTGCAATGGTGTACTGCAAATCTTAAGCAGTTGGGAGGTATATCATAAGTGCTGTATTTATATTGTGGCATTTGCAGGTTGACCATGTATAAGAACTAGTACATATATTGTCACATTGAGACGGTTAGTGTTTAGAATTGACAGCTGAGATCTGTACATGAGAAAATTAGCTTCTGCGCATGCGTAGATGGAGAAGCGGTGGCGTTTTCATCGATTTTGAGAGAATCGATAGCTGGAATTTCTGCTCCGAAATGACCACCTTTTCGACGAACGAGTCGAAGGGCAAATAAAAGATTCTTTAACTTTCAGCAATGTTCATATTTGCATAGAATACCTCGGTTCATTATTTCCTTAGTTGTATTTCCTTTTTATTAAGGATGGGTATAAATATTGTGGATACGTGATAGCTATGCCCCTAGTTCAGCCTAAGAACGATGTAATAAGTACAGAATGATATTTATGATGGTGAATCGACTGAGGGCTGCGATATATTGGTCGTCATCGGCTATTAAAAATAGGAGTCGGTCCTGGTGTGGTAACCATACTTGCCTTCTAAACCCAAGATTGCCGGTTCGATCCCGGCCAGGACCGATGGATTTTCCTCGGGAGTAAAAATCCTAAGTATGGCTTCCTTCGGTAGGGAAGTAAAGTCGTGGGTCCCGTGTCGTACATTTACGGCACGAAAAAGAACCTCAAACATGAAAGAAGAGGCCTCTGAGCAAAATTTGTCAGCTGTTTCACGCCCTGATTTGAATGGGACGCTGATGACCTGAAATGTTAAAGAGCGTCCGTAAATAAACCAAATCAAAAAAAATAAATACAAATAAAATAAATAAAAATAGGTTGTGACAATATTGACATAAACTAATTTAAATGTATTTGCTTTTTTTTTTTTATATATATATATTTCAGTTATTTTTAGCACAAAAATATTTTTCATATTTATAGCATCTAAAAATTCCGAGATGTAGTTATTAATATGGCACGAGTTTTAATTCCACCTGAAGGTAATTAATTTTCTTAATGCAATAATAGCAAATATTGAATTCATTATTCTAGTGATATGGCAACGACGATGACCTGGTGAAATCACTTATGATAAAATCTGTACGAAGAGTTCCGGGTTGCCTCACCTGATTAATTTTATAAGACAGAGGAAACTTAAGAAGCACACTTGAGCCAAGATTCGAACACATGGGCTGCCAGGAACGATATCCGGTTATTCCTCAACAAAGAAAACCTGTTGATAGATAATCCATAATAGGTATTATAAATACGAGATTAACTCTTAGCCGTTATTTTGTGGAATTAAAATATTCTCCTATATTTTCATCAAAATACAGCTTAAAAGTATATAAATATCCTTCTAAAAGAAGAAATCCAACATATCGATCCCTTAAAACAGCATGAAATAACAGCCTCGAAGCAAAAGACGAGTTGCGCACACACATCTTCCTGTTATTGACTTTGCCAAAGGTAGCAGTTGCACCAAAGGGCTTTTAAAAGCTTAATTCCGGTCTTTTTGTAAGGTCGCGTGCTGAAAGGTTTAGCAGTTCGTTAAGGAGGTTTTTATGATACATAATAACTTCCTCCCCCTGGAAACTCTGCTGCACGCTAAACTAGCTCGGTGAAAGTGAAATAAGACATTTTAATGGGATGTTCAAACATTCTTTATTCCTGAAACCGGTAAAGCTACCGCTAGGCACGGATGACTTTATTTTAACTACACACCTTTTAATTTCGCTTATTCTATCCTACCTCGCTTGGTGTCCCAGTTCTACTTGCCTCGTAGATCCCAAGATCGTGGGGACAATTCTGGCAGGGTATATGGATTCCAATATTATATTTAAAAAGCGCTGTTACAGTCCTTCTTTCTTCTGAAAACGCGTGTTAAATATGTTTTGAATAAAGAAGAAAAAGAGAGCAAAAATAAGAACAGCATTTGGAGCACATGTTGTGGCACATGGGGGGGGGGGGGGTTTATGCGTTAATAATGAGGCTTAATAATTAAAATATTAATAATGGGATCCTTTATTAATGTAATAGTAAAGTATTGAAGTCAACAAACGCGAGCTAATTGCACGTATGAAACATAGGAAAAGTAATACTATAAGGTAAGACCATTAAAAAGATGTAATAGCAACAGCTCAACCTACAATCAGTTCATTGTATTATTTGTGTTCCTCGTCCCTTACATAGATTTTAATTTATTTACAGGGATTAGGATTGGAATACGTCCCTAATGTCCAGCCACTTTCATAGTTAGTTGTATAAATATGAGGAGATAACCGAGTGCTCTTTCGGGGCTGTGACCAGTGACGATTTTTAAGGGGGGCTGCAGCCCTTCCATTAGGATCAGCCTGAAGAAATTTTATTAGTTTAATGCATTTGTTAGAAGGTAGTTCGGTTTGCGGATTTCAATCTGCAATTATTACTTTGACTTGAACTAGATTATCTACCGACATTTGCCCTTGCTCCTTGTTTCAATAATTGTCTCCGTACTGCCTATTTCCCTCTCTGCACTTGACAATCTCACTGGCATTCTTTTCAACCGAAGCTCTTGATTCCATTTCTCCCTCTCTATCAAGCAGACCGGGCTGCAGCGAATGCAGTCCATCGGGTTTGTGGATGTTTACTAAACGAAACACGTGGGTTACCATGGTGTGGCATTTTCAGTGAGGGCTGGTAGACGAGTTAAATATTAATTCAATTTAATGTAGCTTTTGTGTGGATAGCAAATACAATAATAGAGGCTAATAAGATCAGTGTGAAGTTCTTAAAATCGTTGAAATTTATTAGTTTTAACACTGAATAAAAAGTGCGATATAAAAGTACGTGGGTGTCCTATGTTAAACATTTCTCAGTGTGCTATCATTAGAGAAAAACAATATACTAGAACTTTTAATCCTGATATTTGTAACAAGTTTGATTGGCTTTGTGACTGTGAAGTTCAAAATGAGTTTTTCTGTTTTGCATGTCTTCTTTTGGTATTTCGGGTGACGCTTCAAATACGGCTTGGGCTGATAAAGGAGTGTACGAGTTAAAAAACTTCATGAAAAAAGCCACAAACATCCGAAATCTGAAACGCACGTAAATAATGTCCTTAGGCTCTTCTAGGATCATTTCGCACAACAATGAAGTTGTGCAAAATAATAAACTGCATAAACTTTTGTGCCTCAAATGAACTAGCACTAGGACATGATAAGAATTCGTAAAACCCAGATATTTTTCTGTCATTAGTAAAATACACTTGTGAACTCGATTCAGTGTTTAAATCTCATTTAGATAGCCCCTCTTCCTTTAAAGGTACATCCAAGAGTATTAAAAATGAACTGTGGCTGTGGCTGTGGCTGTATGGCGGACGAGATAATAGCATATCAAACAGCTTCCAGCATGTACTTGTGCTAAGATATTGTGATAGTCTAGGATTTCCTGTTGAGTGATTCGGGGGTTTCTTTGAACTTTCGGGCCAAAATGCAACGAACATAGCAGATGTGCATTTTACCACAGCTCATTGTAATTTTAAAGAATGAAAATGATAGGTCAGACATACGATGGCGCTGTAGTGATGAGTGGAGCGATGAATGGTGTGCAGATGAAAGTTAAGAATGTGTACCACAAAGCTCATTTCTTACACTGTTTTGCTCATCCATTAAATGTTACAATAGAAAGAGCTTGTAGGTAAAATACTAAAGCCAGAATATTTTTTGCGAACTGAGAATGCCATCCTAGCATGATTTTCTCGATCACCACAGAGATCTTCCGTTTTGGATTCTTGTTCTTCGAAACTCTCATGAACTCCAATAATATCAAAACGGAAGTCCATGCTCTTCTTAAAATTTTGCAGGATCAGGAATTTCTGGATCTCTCACAGAATTATGCCACATGTTGATATCCTTTATAAGCAACTACAGCACAGACTGGCAGATGCGGCTACTGCTCGACGTCATCCATATTTCTAACTTTGAGAGTGTCATTTGTGGTATCAGGAATTCGACTGAAGAAAATGGAAAACATTGAGGATTTGAAAATTGAAATAAACGTCGCCAGGTTAACGACATCCACTCAAGAATTGCAACAGCCAAGGAAGTGTGTGATGTTATTCTTACTCAAGTAAAAACATGCTTACATTTTACAAATTATCTCCAGATTTGACTCTTCTGTTGCCAAGCAGTTCCGAGAACTTTTGCGCTGATTCAATATGCTAAACTATTTCTATTTTTGACAAAAAAAATACACGATGAATTATCAGAAATGTTGGAGGTCCTACTCAATTGCTGCAGTTTATGATTTCTCACAAATTACATTCTTCATTCGGAAGTTTGAAAGCTCCTTCGTATTGCTGTAACCCTACCGAGGAAACTGACTGCCCTTGGAATGCTTTAAATGGAAAGGAGCAACTTCAACGAAAAAGTTATTCAGAAATTTGTTACCTGCAAATCGCGGCTAAGTATATCTCAAGGCAGGTAATCATTTCATAATTTTTCTAGCAGCCTTCCCGCTTGTAAAAGGCACGATTCGCCGCTGGCTGTGACAATAGTAATAATACAGATCACAGACAAAAATAATTATAGGTAATTGTTGTTTCCACTGCTTCTCCTCCAAATATTATTTTAAGTTATTTTATTCAAATTTTAATACTTTGGGTTACGACTGTCAGAGTCAGAGCCTGGCCTGTGGTCAAGTTGGATTAATAACCAGCCTGTATACAGTTACTGCGTACCTACCCGTGCTAGTTTGGTAGAGAGTGGAAGTAATGCTTCTATCTTATGTAATTGGGTTGGATTTAACAGTCAGAGTGAAGCTAAATATGGACATATACTGGTAACAAAATCACGGTTTTTATATCTTCATACTGTTTATTATAGACATAAAAAGGCATTTGGATTATAGAAGGTGTTGTACCCGTTGAATGGATTAATTCTACTGTCATCCAAGGCGCCCGCAGTGCAGGCGAGGCATCTTGAATTTTGGATTCGGTCTTGATTGGCAATCATAATTGCCTAAGGAAGGGATGAGAGCAACCTGGCGTAAAATATCTTTGCCAGGCGCCTAATTGCTTCCTCCATATACGTAAGAAAAGAGACTTCACACAGTATAATCTGGTAGGAAAGTGGTTCTTTTTCAAGAGTGGAATACCCGTATTTCCCTGTGGACATCAATCCAATGCGGAGATACGCTACACAGTGCCTCCCAGCGTGGGACGTTATCTCATCCGACAAGCCCTGCTATCTGTATGTCACTGAACTTGATTTGGCCAACGTAGAGATTCGTGCTTTAGGGCAACAAAACACTTATCCATAAATCAAAGCTAAGTGAGATAATTGCCAAGCAAAAATTAATCTCTAGCCACTAACATTTACACTTCAATTAACCCAACTTCACAGATTTACAGTATCTCTTTCTATCTCAAAGTTAGTATCCTAGTTTAAAATGTCTTCCCTACTATCTATGATGCATATTCATAAAACAAAGTCAACTTGCTTGTAAAGTCAACACTTTATAGAATTTTAGCTACGTGAAATAATTCTTTGTAGTTGAAAAGTGTAAAAGAAATCCACATAAAAGTTTCCCGAAAACAAGGTCCTTTGTAAGTTTCGAACTATTTTACTGAAATTAATAGCAATTAATGATATCCATCTGAATTTGACATTATAAACATTTCAGGTATTGTTTAACATTGAAACTCTTTGTTTTAACTAGGAATAGACCATATTTCCATACTAAGAACTATTTTGCTATTGTAATTAATAGCAATTATTGCTAACCATCTGAATGTGACTGATTATAAAAAGTTAAGCTATTATTTAACATTGAAATTCTCTATTTTGACCAGGAAAAGACCATATTTTCGTACTAATTTCAATCCATTTCACATTAATCAGCTTGGATCCGTGACAAAACGCTCCACTATTACACCGAAGTTATCTGTTTTCAGCAAAAGTTAAATATATATCTTAATTCAAAAACTTGCACCATTTCGAAGATGCCTTTCTTCCAATAACGAAAATTATGTTTGTTTAATTAATGCAATGATATTTGAAACGGATATACCTTGATGTGGCGCATGTCCACGAAGACAGGTGTTGTCCTCTTCAGTAGTGCGACATATCTGGACCAAGTTCTTGTTACGAGATCGTCAAAAGTCATCGTGTCTTTGTATTACAGACAATAATTGTAAACACGTGTTTAATATTCGCAAGTAACGGAAAATCGCGTCGAAAAAGAAGTGCTAAAGGCAATTTATTATTCTGTTCGGGGTTTGGAAACCTCCACTGGCAAAATGCTACGTCAGTAACTGAAACCATGAGAACGTGTTTTAATTCAACAAAGAACGTCTGGAAATGCCAAAGGCAACGGTGCAGCAGGTGAAAAACAAACTCCACGCCTCCTTGCAAAAGTCCTTCCGTAAACTGTTGCAGGAGATTGGAGCAGCAAAAAGACAAAGCTGCATGCATAGTGCCACTTGGCGTTACAAGCCGGATCGAAGCTGCTGAAAAGAATCTTGCTGCTGGAGAAGTATGTTGCTCTTGCTGCTGCTGCTAGTCTGCATTATTAGGCGGGTGAAATATTGTAACGGTAGAAAATGTCTCTTATTCCAATTCGCAAGTAATTCATATATACTCTAACTTAATCTACTGTAATGAGGGCATTATTAAGCGGGTGAAATATTGTAACTGTGGGAAATGTGCTCTTATTCCAATTCGCAACTAATTCATATATACACACACTAACCTAAGGCTAACCTCGGGCAAATCCTAGAAACCGATGGACCCAGTGGTTTAGCGAGTAAATCATTGTAGTTGTAGCATCTGCTCTAATTCCAATCCGCAACTAATTCAGCGAGTAAACCATTATAATCGTGGCAAATCTCCTTAAACTCCTGCAGGAAAAAATGCATGAGATGATTGTACATGAACCCAATATGAAACTTCACAAATGGAGCAAAGCACTTTAACCATGCTACTGCGCCGTTGATTCCGAACTACCTTCGGCTCACTACCTTCGGTTCTTTCCGCCGGCACTCGAGCACCCAACAAGACATTTCGAGGGTAGCAGCAAGACATTCCTCCTTGATCCACCTTACGTCGAGTGCCTACCGCGGAACAGAGGAGTTACTGTTATTGTCAATGGGCTTCTTCGACGAGGCGAGATTACTCGCCCATCACCAGAATATTTTGATTAGAAAGTAACCTCACACCATGTAAGATGCAGCTCTTAATTACGAAAAACTCTTACTAGCGTTGCATTTATTCGGTCATCTTTTCTTCCGTACTAAGGGCACATGAACATTTTTCATGAATTTGTTTATCGGTTGGACGTCGAGATGTCCTTATCAGGGGTCAGCAAAGCGTCGATCGGCAGGTCATTTCGGATAGTTCGCTGAGAAATTTTAGTTACGACACTTTTAGTTCCTCCAAGAAAGCTATTCTGCAATTTCATGGCAAAGATAAGAACATTCGGCAAATGATTTCAGAGTTAAACTAATTTGATGTAAAAATTAAACTGTGGGAAAAGAATTTGACGTAAAGTGAACTCCAACATTTCACTTGTTTTAAACATGTTGAAAGAGAAAAAAAGGCCAAACCTTATACAGAAGATGGCAAACACAACTTAGAAATCGGTCCTCCGACTTCCAAGAGATCGAGTCACCGGTTGAGTTCATTTCGTAACCATGCATGTCTCTTAAACCTGAAAATTTGTCTCACACCACTGAAAAACAACTTGATGAAGATAAAACTCAGCTGAACTTGAAATAATTTCTCAACAAAACTACTTTTGTTTGAAGAGGTTCGCTGAACAAGATCTGTGTGCTCAGGGACAAATATCCAACATTTAACAATGAAAGCGTTAAATTGCTCTATCCATTTGCATGAAACAAACCTTTCGGCTTAAAGATTATAAAAATAAATACAGAAACAGGCTAAATGTGAACATCTGGACTCTTGCATCCGATGTAACCAACTATGAACCAGACGTCAAGAACCTGAATGATGAAATGGATTACCAAACATCATATTAAGAAAAGAATGTTTTTTAATTACACTTCAAATGTATTGCATATTTAAATATTAGATTGCCGTATGATGTATTATTGGAAAAGAATACTGTATAATATCCGCTAAATTCTGTTAAATTATCTTTCACATGCCAATAAAGATATGTAAATTATTAACGATCCATTTATATTGCCTCATATACCGCAGTAGATCTTCAGTACGTGTCATTTTGTTAAGTAGCTCAGATATATCCGTAGGTTGCCGATTGCAGCTCTTCTATTTCAACAATAATGGTACCATAGTTATAACTATGATGATAGCACGACTGATTTTTTCTTCTCTGAACATTGTATTGCTTCTAAAGGACTTTGGCTCTCAAGTTTGCCTGACTTTACTCCACCAGATGTCTTCCTTTGTGGCATGCAGGAGAACTCTCGAGGAACTGCAAGGTAACATTCGGCATGAAATTGAGGCTGTGGTTTTCGATATGTTGTTGAATATCTTCTGTAACATAATAGGCATGTGCAGACATTCTTTGATGTTAATGATAACATCTTTCAACAACTAATATGAGATTATAATATCTGTCATACAGCAGGATTGTTACGTGTCAATTGTCACTGAAATACGCCCATTAGCTTGAGAGTTATGAGCAAAAATCAAGGGCCGAGTGCGAGTGAAACATCCGTAGTGTTTATCCATTAATCTGTATTTTAAACTTCTACCTCAATCTCATATCTTGAGGTCGCCAAAGAACATATTAGATTGACAATAGTTTAAAATGCTACAAACGAAAGTATTAAACTGCATGAGAAAAACACTGTTTTAAAATGTTTGTTCTGTTGTTGTATGAAATGTGCAACATGTCGCTACTAATGGAACTTTATGAAATGTATACGGTTTCAAAAAGTTTTACTTCTATAGGTGACCACTGCATACAAATCTGTACACAGGTATATTGCAATAATAAGTTGCTTGCTCAGTTCTTTGCTGGCTGTTTAAGAAGAGATCTCTACAGAATGAGAAAACGATGCGATAAGTGCACACAAAAGATGTGGTTGCATAAGGATTCTGTATGCTCACGATCCTAGTCAGCAAGTTTTCTTTTGGGCCAAGTAATAGTACTTGCAGTGTATATCCACATCAATACATTTAAGGGATAGAATATAAGACATTCTTGGAGAGTAAACAAAGCTTTAGCTATAGTCGTCCATGGCAATAAAACATAAGAATGAGATTTTCAGTTATAAATAACGCTATACATTCGCAAGTACTTTCTTCAAGCTTTAATTTTCAATAATTTCCAGCCAGAATTCTAAAAGTGGGTTTGTGAATAACTCTATAAACACAAGAGACTTGGAATATATTAATTTATACAAAATAAAAAAGGAAAAATACATAGAAAAGAAAACATATTTGCTATACAGAGTACCTTCATCCTTTTTAACATTAGAATATATAATACATGTAGAGTAGGTGCCTAAAAACATGATTAGTGCACACAATTAATAAGGACTTACCGTTTGCAATGAGTGGCAAACATATAATGTTTTTAAAAAATCGTACTAAGGAAAAGGTTTATCATGTGTCATAAAACCTTGTTGCACTCAAAAATGTTATTCAAAGATATAAATCCATAAAGATGTTAACATTTTGTAAGCCCAGTATTTTAAAGTAAATGTTCAAATGTCGTAGTTGTTACAGTCCTTTCCAAGTACTTTTTTTCCAATCATTTCAAATAGACCATTATTTTTTCTTGCAACCTTTATTTTGTTTTAAACTGCTTACTGTTGCAACACAAAATGTTTTTCAAACGACGAGTATGGTCCTTATTTAAGAAGATGCACTAAAAACTCTGAAAGTAACTGAAAATTGTGTACAGAACGATGGTAACATTCTATAAATACTATCAGGGCTGAATCAAAACTTTATCATTATAAGAAATTACCAAATAAAAACAAGCATAAATTGTGATCATTGTTGTCAAATGTTGATGAAAACACACATGTGTCAAGAGATCGTTATGATTTGCTTTATTTACAGACGCTCTTCAACATTTCAGGTCATTCGCTTCCTATTCAATTAAAGGTGCAAAATGACCGATAAATTTTGTTCAGAGGCCTCTTCTTTCAAGCTTGAGATTCGTGCCATAAATCTACGGTACGGGACTAGGGCGTTTACGTTACTTCCGAAGGAAGTATGCTTAGGATTTTACGCCAGAAAAAATCGATCGACCCTGGCTATCTTTGAACCGTTCCCTTGGGTCTACAAGGTAAGTATGGTCACCACTAGACCACCAGGACTGATATGTATCAGTGCGCGATATTGCAAAAAGGATTACGTATATCGGATTCTACAACAGAATAAGCGGCATTAATACCCGTTTTAGTACAGGCATTTTACTTTTGCGTTTGAAGTCATGTTAAAATAAAATATGATCTTGTTTCAGATCAAAAAAAATTTTATCTAATAAAGGAAGTTTTCTTAACACTAAATGCTGCAGAAAATCCCCATGGGGTGCAAGAAATAGATCAAATTTGGGGTGCTAATGTATCGTGTGACATTTTACATGATTAGTTACTAAGTTCATACTTTTTATCATGGACCCGAAGTTCTTCAAAATTTTCTTGTCAGAGTTACCTCTTCAAAATAAACTAAAACCTTTCTTTTAGCAGTTTGGGTCCCTTTAGATGCCTATGGAAGCACTTAAAAGCAAAGGTCTATAATACACAAGAAAATTCAGGAACTTTTCCAAATTTAATTTCGTATCCCTGCCTAATGTCATAATAATACACAGATGTATTTGTGGAACATGCACTCCAGGGGAAGGAAAGTAATTTGAATATTTGTATTAAAATATATCTTTGTAAAATCATTGTTGCTAAATTAGTTAAAAATCTTTCAAATTAGTTTTGTTTATTAAATAAAAAGAATACCAAAGTATGAAACTGCACACTTATGTGATTTAGATCAGATGATTGGTTGCAATAAATTTATAAAAGTAAATATATGTAGTTCCATTTAAAATACTCAATTTTAGTATCATGAATTTCACTAACATTCCCTATTATTGTCAATTGTTCCGAGTGAGGGCTTCGGTCAGCTATGAAATATAAATACAAAATTATTTTAAGAGTTGTTCAAATATATTGAACATATATTGAAATATCCTAAGAGTTATGGGATACATGGTAATATTTACAAAGGAAAAACATTTTGAAGACAGAAAATATTAGCTTGTTGCAATCCCAGATGAGATAAGACCCTTGGATCCAGTTAAAGAATGAGTCAAAGTTTGCATTATAATATTTTCAGCTGTCTAAAAGGAAGATGTAGAGAATGTTTTAAAAGTGTAACGTACTGAAAACGTTCTTTAGCTTGGGATAAAAGAAGCGTAAAATAATGAATGTAATTATTGATATTTTGCCATATGTGGACATGTGACGAGAAATGTATTTCATTTGCGGGTTCATCTCACAGATTTATAGAACCTGGCTGGCTATGTTCATTTAGATAATAATCACGACCTTAAATTTCGTAGATCTTGTTATGTATTTTACCAACCTTCTCTATTTTATGAGAAAATTGTGTTATGCTTCCTCATGAGAGAAAGGGGGGGGGGGACCGGAACAAATACGACTCTGTTTATGCATAACCTTCCATCCGTCCGTCATCTCACGTAACAGCGAAGTACTTCTCCCCCGGCTTCAAGCTTTCCTGTTCGCTAGCGCTGTTTTAACGCGCAGTGCTAAGCACTTCCTTAAGCGGAGTTTAAAATCGACCACAGCATGATTATGTTCACAAGTACTTGCAACAGCTGAACTCTCAAAAGCGATGTATCTTTCTCTCCATTAACGCAAGCTAAGGGAGATAAAAATGAGGAACCACTAATGAACCTTTCTTGCTAACTTGTTTCCCGTTAAGCGATACTGCGCCTTATGTAGGCTACTGCAATGGTGCAATTGTCTTTAAGAGAAAGTTGAAATGGATTTTGTACATAAATCAACTAAAGCGTTCATAATATAACTTTTTTTAGAAATACAATAATTCAACATAACAGTAATATTTTTTCAGGAAAAATACAGATTCGTTAAAGTATTCTATAAAAGCCTGAAGCATACATTTCCCAAGTAAAAAATCATTTACCCTAACGAAGGGCGAAACCACCTCTGATTGGTATAACTGCTTGAATTCTTTCTGCTAATGTATGTCATGTCAGTATGCAACAACTCGCAAATAAACAATTGCAGAGTATGTACGTAGATTCGCTGTTCTAAGTTGAAGTGAATGTTGTACAATACACAAGTGCAAAGACCGGAGTACACACTAAATGCACTGGAAAATCCCGGCATCCACGTGGTGTGTATCTTGGAGATTTTGACTAAGGGCAACACTCAGTCATTCAGAATGCATAGTATAATCTAAGGAGAGGTCGTGAAAAGCATCCCGAGGCAATTACAGGACCCCCGCAACTTGAAAGATCGTGAGATCTGGTTTCAAACCCGGCCAGGATCGATGGATTTTTTCGGGCGTAAAAATTCTAAGTATGACTTCCTTCGGAAGGGAAGTAAAGCCGTGGGTCCCGTGTCGTACATTTACGGCACTAAAAAGAACCTCAAGCCCGAAAAAAGGAGCCTATGAGCAAAATTTATCGTCCGTTTCACGCCCTGGTTTGAATGGGACACTGATGGGATACATTTACGGCACTAAAAAGAACCTCAAGCCCGAAAAAAGGGGCCTCTGAGCAAAATTCATTGTCCGTTTCACGCCCTGGTTTGAATGGGACACTGATGATTTGAGATGTTAAAGAGCGTCCATAAATAAAACAAATCTACTATCTCTAATCCAACATGAACAACATCTGTAACAGCTGGATGAAAGATTTCAGTGTACCTACAATGCACTCTTCGCTTCATATCTTCGGAATAAACAGAAACAATTTCACCTGACCATATTACACGTGAAGTTTTGGTGCTGTCAAGTTCATGTCAAACGTCTGCTTTGTGAACTTTCTGTTGGCAGGGACCTGTACCGCAAAGGTCTGCTTCAGATGTCTATCGCTTGCAGTTCCCGAATTTAGTAGGGATGAGCTTTATTGACCTCCTAGGCGTGCAACACAACAGCGGTCCCTGTCGGTGAAATTCTTTTTCCGCCCACTCTTATGACGTCGTTTGTGGTTGGTAGTGAGATACGCCTTCTGGACAGTCAACATTAACACACCCACCGGCATACTGGGTCACTCCATTCATTCGCATTGCTATATACTCTGCCCTTAGAGTAAATAATTGTTCAGATACCGTAAAAAAGATCTGTTTTCCAGGCAACTGTTGGCAACTCTTACAGCATTGCATGTTATGTAATTAAGATGTAGTCAACAACGCTGTACAAAGTCCCAATTTTTCAAAACTGAAATATTTATACTGAAATTGTATAAAGCTGTTTAGAAATTGTTTTTAAGGATTCATATACCTAGAAGTTTGAGGTAATTATTAATGCAGGGAAATATTTCCCTATAATTCTCCACAAACACAGGTTTCAAAAACAATTGGAAACTTGTTAGGTCATGAACCAAAATTTATTCTTACATAGCATTCACATTGATTAAGATGAATTTTCAAAATTACTTGGCAAGAAGAAATGTATCCACTGTACATACTGAAAAGTTGAATGTGGACAACACTACAACTCTGAAGAATATTAATAAAAAAACATGTTTTTCTGGTTAATTGTTTTTTAAAATTGCCATAACCATTTTGCTTAACCCTAAACAAAAACAGCAGGATACAATTTTCACATCAGGAATCGAAATAGTGTCCATAAGCTTAATATTCCACTATGAATACAACTAAGGCAACGAAAAAAATTTTCCACTACGCGTAAACCGCTTGCATAACTCACTCAAAGCAATGGCTTAACATTTCTCTGATCAAACAATGAAAGTACAAACCTGGAAAAGTCTGGAGGAGTGGTGAATGGAGTGCTGTGTTGATTTTTCGGAGATAGAATTTTGTCTCATGGTGTTGTAAGGCGTACTGACATGCCGACAGAAGTACGGTTTTTATCTGCAGGAAGCTTAGCTGTTACGAAAAGGATTTCCGCTAGTTGTCTTTATCTCGCAAAATGTGGAACATGTGGTTTACTTTTGTTTCAGGTTTAAGCCACATGCATTCTGTTCATTTTGTTTACAAACTATTTCCTTTTATATGCTTTTTCTGCATCATCGCCTCTTATTTTGAGGGTATTCTCCAAAATATATGGTAAGTTTTAACGCATCAAGCATTGGGGTGGATTTCAAGAATATTTACACCAGAATAAAATATTTTGTGAATATAATTGCTTTAAAACAACATACCATCTTAAAAACAATTTAACAGCTACGTAACAAAACGGAATTTCTCCCTGTGAAGTGAAATGATTCAATTTTTATTTGGAAATATCGAAATATGAATGAAAAAAAATGCGTATTCTTCACTGTAAATCGGTTTGAATGGTAACGAGAACAGAATGTGCGACCCATCAAATATCTTAAACTACTTAGCTCTCCTCTTTGTGCTCACGTGCCTGATGTAAAAGTATTACATAAATAAATATACCTGTAGAACTTCATTAAAGCAAATACCTTCTCTTGACGCTAGATGAATTAGCCCTGGCAAGTTACTTAATTACTTTCAAGTACTACACTATTATTTAAGAACAAACAATTCCTACCACTAATATACCAGAGTAAGTAACCTTCACAATTCTGAACTACTTTTAGGAGAAATTTAATGTCTTCCCTAGTCTTTTCCATTCACTTATATCTCTATCAATATGTGACCAGTGCTTTCCGGATACTTCGACCGGATTTGGGGCCACTCATTTTCCTGGGATCCCACATGGCACCTGCAAAGGTTCATCTTGCTGTTTCAGTTATTCTGCAGTCTTAATCCTTCCCTCCCTGGCATAGATATCTTCTAAGAATTCTTCTCTCCACTTTTCTCTAGCAAGCATTATTTTATCCTATAAGGTCAGGGACCACGTTTGGTATCCGTAGAGTGGTGCTGGGTGAATTTTAGACTTCAGAATTAGCTACTACAATTGTTCGTTTTACGTCTTTCCCTGAAGTGTTATGAAAAGAAATAATTTCGCACAAAGTGTAGTATGGTCCTCATATTCTAGCATTTCACTGTCTTTATTTTCCCGGGATTTAACGCAAGATTTTCTTCTTTCAAATCTTTCTGCTATCTAGAACCAGTTCTTCAGTTCTTCCCCTGATTTAAATCTTAAGACATCGGTCCCTGTTGTGTAGTGATAACCAAACTTGCCTCCTAAAACCAAGATCGTAGGTTGATCCCGGCCAGGACCGATGGATTTTTTCGGGCTTAAAAATATTAAGTATATGGCTTCCTTCGGAAGGGAAGTAAAACCGTGGGTCCCGTGACGTACATTTACGGCACTATAAAGAACCTCAAGCCTGATAAAAGAAGCCTTTGAGCAAAATATGTTCCCTTTCCCACCCTTATTTGAATGGGACATCGATGACCTGAGATGTTTAAGAGCGTCCGGAAATAAACAAAATCAAAAATAAATCTTAAGATTTGAAAGCCCGCTTTCATTAATTTTATTCCACCCTAGCTTACAAAACTGATTTTATAGGACAGGTAAAGAGCTTGGGTGATAACAAGCCTCTTGCTAACTTAAATATATTGTGTTCTAATTCCATAGGAATTTTTGCATGGCTATTATTTAGATGCTGGCAAGAAGTCTGGTGAAGGAGTGCACAGTGATTTATGTAGAACTAATATTTGTCTTTATTTATTTCAAAATGAATGATGTTAGCCACAACTTATTATACCTTATGCGGCTATGCGAACTCACAGAACTCACTCTAATGGGCAGTTCAAAACCCACACGTCATTCTTGAAGCACTTAAGCACCCAGTTAAAGTCGAGGCTTGGTGCGCAATATCCACACAGAAAATAGTGGGACCAATTCTTGTTAACCAGGCTATTTTCATGGAGTTTGTTGAGCAACTGGACGTTGTAGAGCTGGATCATGGATATTTTCAACAAGATGGCGCTACATGCCATACATCCAACCAATCCATGGCGCTAATTGAAAGTTTCTTTGTTGACCGGATAATCTCCAAAAACCTGTGGTCACCGGGATCTCCTGGTTTGACAACACCGGAATTCTTCCTATGGGGGGGTTACTTAAAAGACAGAGTTTACACCACATGTCCCCAGACATTGGACGCTTTGAAGCACAACGTTACACAGGAGATTAATGGTGTTGACAACACAGTCCTCCAACGAGCGCCAATAACATGGAAGCACATGTTCAGCTGTGCCTTATGCAGGAGGGAGGACATTTTCAAACATTTTCTATATAGGTTAATAATCTCCCAAAGTTACAACATTTGAGATATAACAAACTGTGGCTAACGTCGTTGGTTTTGAAATAAAGATAGAAAAAATGTGTTAGCTCTATAGAAATCACTCTGTTATCCTCTAGTGTTTGAAAGACGCACTTGTACTCTAAGGAATCGAAAACTTTTGTGTGATCGATATATTATGCAGAGTGGTCCATATACATTTTTACAAGTCAATATGTCTTAAATATACCAATAAAACTAATGATGACTTTTCTAAACATATTGCAGAAATCATTCTTTATAATGTCACGTGGAAAACTTAAGAGGGTCTACGGGAAGGGGTAGCTTCAGAAGTTAATATGAAACAATAGTATAATTTTTAAATATTTAGAGAGTCCTCAATATATTAAGCAAAATTTAAAACATTTTTTCTAACCTGAAATCTTGAGAAGTAGTAACAACATTTAATATAGTTTGTGAATCCAAAAAAGTAATTTTGGAAAGAAAGGATAATGCTACAATTCTCGTAATTATCAGAAATAAATTACCTGTACTCTTGGAAGTGAATAAAAATTTTGTGGTACTAGCAAGATGGAGCATGGCGTACACGTGAATTATTACTAATACCAAGCTAAATGGATTGAACGTGGTGCACCTGTTGTATTCTCATCCGCTTATCTGACCTCACACCTTTATATTACTTTTATGGGAAAACCTTAAATAAATAATTGTATGCACATCTTCAAAATAAGTGACTACATTAAACTGTTTTATAATTGTTTCCTAGTTATACAAACTAATCATTTTCTAATTTAAGATTTATTTCGAAATTTTATTTTTGTAGTTGGAAAAATGAAACAAACTATACACTGTTACTATTAAACAGTGACATTCTCTTTTTTATGATTAAAACAATATTCACATTTCAAAATTCAAGTAATTTTTCAGATTGTACATTCGTTGTATTAGTTTAAATAATGTACTTTTAAATTCTACAAGTATTTTTACTTAAAAATGGCGTTTTAATAAAATAGGGACTACAATTATGTGAAATTTAATTACAGAATTACATAATTAAGCGTGTAAGTTAAACTTACTTTTAAATATATTTGTAATTCCTATTTTAGGTCTTAAGTGTATATTTCTTAATTTTTAGAGCATATATAAGGCGCCAAAACATTGTTTTTAATGCCTACAATCCGCTGTCTACTAACCCCTCACCAGTCACACCTACTATAATGCAAGCGCCGACCATTCATCTTGTGTTGTCGAAATGGTTTCGCCATCCGTCTTTATAAAGATGACTATAGTGATGTGAAGTATTAAAAAAGAAATCAGTTAACTTCAGTAGTCTGTCCTTCCTCATCCATCTTACATCCCGAATATTGCACCCTCTAATTTCCAGCTCTTAGGTCCTCAGTGATACAGTACGTAGGACAAGAAAGTTATAACCTCAGTGCGAAGAAGACATACCAGCAGGATACTGCCACATTGGCGTGATATCTACGCGGCGCAAAACTAGATTTGCAAGGAGGCTATAGTAAAAAAAAAGCTTCAGAACTTTATATTCTTGCTTAACTTCATGTTAAATAAACCTACAAAATATACAGAATAATAAAAAACAAATATCACAGTTAAAAATATTCACTATAAGTTTTTATACAGTCTGGCTCTAACGTACGCTGCAAAACTCAAGAAGAAAAGCCCTGCTCGGTCTAGTCAAGATGGAAGGTTCGATTAAGGTTACATACGTCTTTACATTCCATAATTTATATTCATCACGAAAATATTCAAGAGATATCTCCTTCGCCATATGGGGACTAAGCACCTTACACAAGATGCCGCAAGGTGTTCCTTAATGTCACTGGGTCGTCATCGTATGAGAAATCTTTCAGTCTTTAAATATAATATGCTTAACAGATAATTACTGTATTTTTACTTTCGTTCCTCCGGGCCTGAGTTTCTTGTTTTAACCCGTTTTCCCACCTGTTGTCTCCGAGTTCTTAATTTCATCCTCTTTGTGCTTGGTATTTCTCATTCTTGTATTCCTCTTATTCTTTCTGTTCCTTTGGATTTTTTCTTCTTTGCCATCATCCCATATAGTTTACTTGGATAGCATGATTTTCGCAAGTCTCGGAATATTAACATTTAGATGCATATGCAAGTTCACGGTTTGACTAAAGGTAATCAATAATTATCTTACCTCTGCGTGATGTCCATGTGTTCTATTCTCCTCATTTCTATCGCGCAGAATCCTCCATCTGCAAAAAGGAAAACAAACCGAAGTAACATAATGAAACAATTCAAACAGCATAGAAAATACATAAGAATTTCCTCCTTTTCTCCGCATATCTGAAAGGCAATGATGGTTACAGTTCATAAGCACATTAATTTTATTTGTGCTCTCAGTTACGAGATGCGAATCAAATTTCCCGGCCTCAACAAATATGGTAATAGATGATAAGAGTGAAAAAAAAATAAACGCATTATTTTTCAATGTAATCTCCATTTATCTTGAAGTATTTTTCATTTCTCTATATAAACATTTCAATCCCATATTGCACACAGGCATAGTTCCAGACCAGCAGAGCCGTGCAGTAGACGAACTCAACTGTGCCTTTTTTTCGCTGATGGCACTGCGCAATTGATGCAGTAGTCAGCATAGAACCGTCCGGTAATGAGAAGAAGGCAAGCGTCAGGAATGTGATACGTAATATTTTCTACCCTCCTCAATATGTTCAAGCAAGTTAGTGGCAACAAAAGTAAACAACATTGTTAGATACTCGTTTATGGTTAGAAGTCCAGCGAGTGCAAGATCTGAGTCTGAGAGGCCCCAATCATATGACAGCATGGGTATCTCATATACACTCGTACGTGTGCAGACAACAGTTCAAGCCCTCCTCGCACTTCAGCCCGCACTCGCCTTCTTCTCATTGCCAAACTGTACTTCCCAGTCACTGTAGCGATGCTTTCTTAGAAGTCTATAATTAGAATTCCCCTGCAGTCCCAAAAAATTGTGGCAATGACCTTCGTTGATTGTGTAACCTTGGGATGCTTTAGTCTCCTTCCGCCACTCCAGTGATTTCTCTTTTTGAAAGAGGGTTATATTAGAGGACCCTGTGATTATGAATTCCAATAATGCCAAAGGTTCAACAATTTCTGACAACATTCCACGCGTACTTGCATTTCAAATGCTGAAAGATCGAAGCGCCTATCTTACACTGACTTTATGCAAATGCAAATGTTAATGGATGCGAAGCATAGATGTTTAAGAAATCCCAACCTTGAGTAAGGATGTTGTTTTCTTGTGTTAACACATCCACCGGTCCATCGTCACTTGAGTTATGAATCTCTCTGCCCAAACATAATTCCTTTACAGTGGAATATGAAGGTAAAGCTTCCCCATATATACTGTTTAGTATCTCAGGGTGAAAGTACTTATTTAATTAAAAATGTAATCACTGCTCTGTATTCACTTTAAACATCACGTGTATCATACAACATGTTTCACTTAAGTGTACTTCTCTAAGCTTATGAATAGCGTAGCCGGAAAGGAAATGCAGCCTTTACACTCCTGAAGCATATATCGAACAACACGAATATCGCAACAATAAATCATTACCTTCTTTGTCAGACCGAGAACTTATAGACCGTACTTCGTCCCGATTTGCATGCAAACTTGCAAGAAAATCCTTCAGTATGCGAGTTTAATTTAGAATATTTTTTGGCGCTGCATTAGAAATGTAACATTTTTAAATGGGTTCTTGCAATCTGCCTTTTCTTCCCAAAATATTTCCTTTTAATTACTGAACAAGCATTTAGCCATTTGAAACAACTCAGGTTCATCTCTGTTATACAGTGAGAGTGGTGATTTCCTGCGCGGTGCGGGGGATTTTTCCTATGAGCGAGCTCCCACTCGTTTGCTTTGCCGTGGAGGGGATAGCAAGCCTGCTGGCTTACTTATTGTCCTTACCGACTCTCGCAGCCGTAGCGCAGCTGTGCCCGGATGTATGTTATGTTTGCTCGTCTCTTAATTCAACAGTACCTAATATTAAGTTGTTATGCCTCGTGTGTTTAAAACATCACAGAGTATCTTTATGTACGATATGTGTTAACTCAGTGGTGAAAGAAGCATAGGATAAAATTTTTTGAGCATCCAGTTCATTCTGTTTCTTATGTGAATACCAAACTAACTCCTTTTTCAGAGAATTAACCGACAGGGAGCGTGATCATGCATTTTTTTTAACAGGACTCCGTCACTGATCACAGCGCCAATAATTCATGAAAGTAATTCACAACATGTTTCCATAAGACAGAGTTATTAGTAGGGATTTGTGGCCCCCTCTGTCCCCCAATTGAACAGCCTGTGATTATTATCTCTGAGGTAAATTTAAAAAATGTCGTATACAAGACGAATCCGCACACGGTAAAAGAACTCAAACATAATATTCGTCAGGGTTTCTCAAAATGAACTACAGCGAGTGATGAATAATTTCCAAAGAGATGCCAAAAATATTAGAGAATGAAAGCGGGCAGTTTCAATGCCTCATTTGATAATTTGATAAGTAATGAGCATCTTAAATTGGTTTGTGTATTGTTATATGGTTCGTTTGTTTGTTGTTTTACCCTTCCTTAATAGTTACCGCCACGGGTGGCCGAGGTCGTTAAGGCACGGACTCGTGAGCGGGAGGTCTGCGGTTCGAATCCCGCCAGGACCGTCCTCCCTGACTGGGGTTTTTTCCAGGTTTTCCTCAGTCTTCATAACTGGCAAATGCCGCGGAGGTACCTAAATATAGGCCTGGAACGCTTCCTTCCTTAAAAAAAATATCCTTTCCCAATTTATCATTTCACCTCATGTATCATCAGTGTCCACCGCCTGTGGTGCCTCAGTAGTGAAAACGGGCGTTAAACACTACTCAAAAAAAAAAAACCTCCCTTAATTATCCAGTTTGGCCGGCTAACGAGCCCAGTGGCGAAACACTCCGGGGAAAACAAAAGCGATCGTACAGTAGTATATAAACTGTCCTGATAGTTTTCTGCGGTGAAACTGTTGCTTTGATCAAAGACATGTGTATAATTTCCAATATCATAACCATGTTACGGCCAACCGGTGTTGAGAAAATAAAAACATCAAAAGTAATAAATTATGTCGATTCCATTACGAATAAAATTCACATTACAGAATGTTACTAAACATGTAGGAAACTTTTGGGAAATTGATAAACCCAAAAATGTTTACGCGAAGATTAATATATTTGTTAAGTTTATTAGTTAATCATTTTTGTGGGGCACAGAAAAACAAGTCACAGGTACTTTCTCACTTTACAGACTGGTGTTGTGTAAGATTTGTAATCAAAGTCATCTGTTATTTATCACATTTGCCATAGAACGATGCAGAACTTTCACCGTATGCATATATGAACTGATGAAAATTACTGCTTAATCCTGGGAACAAGACACCGACAACAGTTTAGCACTAATGTATAGGCTGGAATAGTTGGCAATATACTAGTCAGTTCTTTTAGTTTAGGGGTCATTTGGCAGAAGCATATCATTAAAAATTGTATGGAAGAAATTCCAAGCCGTACGTAGTTCTTGCTTGATGGAACATGGTCTTGTTTTTTTCATGTTGCTAAAGAGATTCTATACTTGTCAGACGTAAACAAACACGAGTGTATCACTCCGCAGTGCATGGCTCCGATTATTTAAGTAGTCCTACAAACAGCTAATGCAACGTATTTAATTGTTAGCTCTGGGTACACAAACTTCATTAATAAAAAGTGTGAACAATAACCTTGTCCCCGATTTTCAACGAATTCCCTTGACAGTGTTTTACAATACTATCCATTAGAGCACATGCTTGCGCCATGTTGCCTCTGCATGAAACTGATTGCACTGTATAAACAGCGACATTTGCGTAAACTGATAACAATTAAAATGCATAACAGGGTATTCACAACGACTGGTATCTGTTAAGATTATTACAATATGCATTTATGGGGTTTTAATCAATGAAAACCAGTCCTTATTTAAGTTTAAACTGCAAATTTCTTTAGGGACTACTGTGCGTAACATCAGGGATGTAAGTTGCCCTGAGTCAATAAGGAAAGATCTACACATGGTTATATTTACGTTTAAATGAAGTAACAGTGAACGAATAATATTTCAGCAATTACCAAATAAATGGAAAGAGCATGAGGGACTAACATTCTGGCCCGCTCGTTTCCTGACCTCAATTTACTGGATATCTATATGTGATGACATTTAAAGGCCATTATGTGTTTGAAACCTATTGACAACATGGAAACTCTTTGCCAGCGCACTGAACTAGTATGTCAATAGACATGACAGAGACCTGGAAAATGGGAGAGAATAAAACAGTTCCTTATGCGGCGCTCGTGAATCTGTTTTAGAGCACAAGCTGTCCATTTTCAGCGCTTAATGTAGATGTGTATATAAAGAGGGAAAATTACTAATTATGCCAAATTTATCATATGTTAACAAGAACAATTTTGTTTGTTTTAAGGTTCTCCATGAATTTACCGCCACAGGAGGCCGAGGTCGTTAAGGCGCGGACTCGTCAGTGGGAGGTCTGGGGTTCGAATCCCAGTAGGACCGTCTTCCCTGACTGAGGTTTTTTCTAGGTTTCCCTCAGTCCTCATAAATGGCAAATGCTGGAGAGGTGCTCTAAACTTAGTTTTGGAACGTTTCCTTCCTTAAAAAAATATCCTTTACCAATATATCATTTCATCTCACGTATTATCAGCGTAATCGCCCATGGTGCCTCAGTAGTAAAAACGGCGTTAAACACTATTCATTTACACACACACACACACACACACACACATACCATGAATTCCCTAGGATTTCATAAAAGTTAAGTATTACCACAACTAATAATAGCAAAACAATGCGTATTCAAAGTATATAGTATGAATGTTAGGCTTCATGTTCTACAAAATCTCAGACATGAACAGGTTAAGTAACTGGCAGAGCCCAAGGATAGCCTACACAGTAATGAAACTTACCATGAAAAAAATACCCACCATCTCCCAGGCAGTTACTTAAAAAATAACTACTACGCTTGCGCAAGGTCCGTAATATTTGATCGGCTATTACGTCAAAGACAACGTCTAGTACAAATATGGAAATATTTCAGTTTGTCAATCAAACAAGCAAATGTTGGATAGGTTCAGCCTTACAGCCTTAATAATTCTTCGGTCCACCACCATATCTTAATATGGACAATCTCCTTATAGGAAGAAGGATTCTGATTTCATCAAGAACACAGAATTTGCAATACTAAGGGACGTGGGAATGGCACAAAAAGCTTATGGCTGAAGTGGGGGAGTTCCCCAAAACCCACTGCTACAGCTGCTACAGCCTTAATAAACGCAATGCGCCTCTGCTCTTTCTTTATACATTTCTTATAATCGTGTGTCACATTGTGTATGATTTGCCCAAATGAAAGCGCGACTTTTTTGTAATGATTTATTGGTTGGATTATATGAACATGCAGGAAATAAGAGTGATACATGGATAACATCCGCTACAAACAGTCAACTTGTCTGTTCAAGCAAGTGTCACAGTACGTTCAAGGTTATGGAAACCTGAGCGAAGAACGTCCGTGGCTGACCAAAACCAATGTTCAAAAAAATGGGCTCCCCATTGCTTGGTAATGCAGCATGTATTCTCTGCTAGCATCCATTCGCAAACTCAAAAAGATGCTTGGGGACACACTGTGCGCAAATTTTGTGGTATCCCAACCGTCGATGAAGAATGATGTGAACAGCTCCCTTTCTCAATGACATGTTTCTGCAATCTCTCGGATCGGGACTCTGCGATTCTCCCTCACAAGGATGTCTACAGCTGCAATTGATTTCTCGGTGATGGTTTAAATGGTTGTCTACGTCCTTCACAAAATTCATCACACTCTGAACGCTGTGCTGAGTGACAGACACGCATTCCCATATTTATTGTCCATACGACGATCAATTTTGGCTCCAGTAACACCTCCTGCCTTCAAAATTGAATTTCTGCTTGTTGGGCCCTTTTGGACGAAACCTTTCAGTTTAAGCTACAACGAAAATCTTAGGTTCATTTGGGAAACCCTTAGAGTTCCAGTTGTAAGTCTTCAGATGCATCCTCCTGCTTGACACTGGCAGCAAACATTTGTAACTTTTCATGAAAAACCTCAACGGCATTAAATCTGGTATGAAATTCATTAGCTGGTTCATCAGTCATAAGAATGAATGATTGCAAATTTTCCACAGAGTTAAGGGATCTTGTCCTGCAAAATATATGACAAAAAAGTAAGAAAATAGTGGCAGAATAATTTTAACAAGGCTGTTGGATACACGAAACAGGAGGAAATAATATACTTCCGTTCAAATCGATTAGGAAAGCTAATGGGAACTTTGTTTTACCGTTAAGTTAACACAAATAAACATGGATTGTCGTACTGTCTCGATACCATTTATCAATTGCATTAGCAATTTAGTTCTATCAGCGCCCTCTATAATGGCGCATTTATATGCATGGTAAACATCTTAATGCCGCGTAATATTGAATGGTTTACAACAACGTGTTATTCGTAAATTAAGCATTGATCCCCTCCTCCATATTCACGGCTAAGGAAAAGGTTTGACCATAACATTTACCTTTACAAGACAATGTGCAACAAAATGATGTGTCCAACAGTCACAAATTCTGTCCGATCCCCAGATTCGCTCTCCTGCCTCTCAGGAGGAGAAGCAACTAGTACGCGTGCACACTTGACGTTACCCGCAGAGCTGAAAGCACTGAACTACTACTGCTGCTGCTCCGAGCGCTAGCCAGAAGCGAGCGACAGCGCAGAGGGCGCAACTTGTCCAAACTTTACTTTGTATATATAAATGAATAGGGACGAATAAATCACTGTAATAAGGGCATTATTAGGCGGGTGAAATAATAATTTGGGAAATGTGCTCTTATTCCAATTCACAACTAATTCATATGTACACACACTAATCTAATCTGTCGGCTAACCTCGGGCAAATCCTAGAAACCGATGGAGCCAGTGGTTTAGTGAGTAAATCATTGTAATTGCGGCAAACTGCTCTAATTCCAATTGTAACTAATTCAGTGAGTAAATCATTGTAATTGTGGCGAATCTTTAACTACGGAAAAAGCATGAAGTGGTAATATTCGAACCCGATATTCTTTCTTAACAAGTGTAGCATGACGCTCTAACCGCCCGAGCTATTGCACAGATGATCCTGAAGCGTTATTATCTAGCTAATAGCTGTGCCAGTCACACGCTTAGGAGCAGGAGCAGCAGTTAAGTGCTTTCAGCTCTGCGTGTAACATCAAATAGCGTTGCACAGTCATACACATAGCTTGCAAACGTCCTACAGTGTGCTGTGTCTGGTATTGTCGCAATTTCCTGAAAAGCCGTGAAATTTTCCTTCCTTTCCTATATATATATATATATATATATATATATGTGTGTGTGTGTGTGTGTGTGTGTGTGTGTGTGTGTGTGTGTGTGTGTGTGTGTGTGTGTGTGCAAATCGAGAATTCCAGTGAGGTGAAAGAACATTAAGATATGAAGGTGCATTGATCAACCTTTCGGTAGCAATAATGGAGATAACGAAACTCACTATACTCAATTTCTACATGAATTCGTACATTACATAAAGTACCGCATGTCATTATATAATATTTCTATCATAGTTTTTAAATAAAAATGCAAAGAAAATATGTCAGTTTTATTTATGAATAATATATATTTCATCCAGAATATACGAATGTGCCGAGATATTTAAAATTACAGGTTTAGTATGCTACGATTTGAAAAAAGTTGTTAAAACTAAACTTGTTTTAGAATATCATATTCCCTATGTTTCTTTAATATATCTTTCATTATGGTTATGTAATACAAAAAAGATAATCCAAATCCAAAATGTTTATTTTCTGCTAAATGTAAATACAGGAGATAAATAGTAAAAAATACATAAATAGATGCTATAAGTATCTACATCGTTTCACAGAGATGTTTGATACTGTAATTAGCATAAGGCTTAGATGCTACTCCAAGCGAGGAAAAGATGTTACACGGATTGGTGATTCCGAAACAGGTGGGCATTGTTTGCCAAGGATGAGGTAGATAGCTCTTTGTTCCAATTATTAGTCAACCAAAATAATGGAAGGTATCCGCAGGGTTTTACGTTCAACTGATGTAACGGGTCCTTTCTTTTCTCATACTTTTTGTGCTGTTTGCGAGCGTGGTTAGTAGTCAACAGGGAGGTATTTTAGCTTAAGCTGACCTATATTACTAATACGAGTGCCGTTCAGAAATGATCGAAACGGATCTTTTTTCAATGGTTCCGCTTGCGCATAGTGCCACGCCACTCGTTCCTCAAAACCGCCACGGGTGACCAAAGTCGTTGAGGCGCATACTAGTGAGCGGGAGATCTGGAGTTCGATTCCCATCAGAACTGTCCTCTCAAACTGAGTTTTTTTTCAGGTTTTCCTTAACACTAAATGGCAAGTGCAAGGGTGTGTAGCCAACGTTGTAGATGTTTGTCATTGTTTCTAACTACACCACAATATGCTGAGCTAGTACAGGCTAGTCCAGGTTAGCTGGATTTTCAGATTGATGCTTCTGGTGTGAAAGGAGTGTGATTTTAAATATAACAAAATCACAATAGATAGAAATCTACGGCGACTGAATACGAGACAGATGTGTTATAATTGATATTTCTCTCCCGACCTGTGCTTTTTGTCCTGTCGTAACACGTACTATTTTCCTATGTAGATATTAATTCAAACTCGTAACTCCTATCAGTCACTACTAATAATAATTTTGTAATTTCTTCCACGAAATATTAATCGCCACCTATCTTTACGTAATGTTAAAATGGTGCTTCATTTTTTATACGGAGTAAGGACCACAATTTCTGCTAATAAAATTTAAAACACAACTTCTCTCGACGGAATCCAACGCATAACTAACATTCTCACATATAAACCGTCAATTATTACTACCTATAAGATTATACTACTATACATTACAATGCGTTATATTTTCGGCATGCGCATACCAAGCGAATGAAATTCGTTTATTTCTATTTAGTCGCAACAAAGCTGGCTGTCTTGTGTTTCATTCTTGTTATACATTATTAATGTTGTTACGCTTGGTTGATCCACTTGGTCTTACAGTTTTCTTATCTGTAGCTTTAATCTTTTCATATTCTTGTCTATGCATGTGTTCCTTTGAATCGTTACATTTTTATATTATTCGGTATTATCATAAAGGCCAACAAACAAACATAAGACATACAATGTAATAGCCTTATCTGATAGATGAAATCTATACAAATGAGCTTACTAGATTTATACGATTTAAAACGTATTACCAACGAATATTTATTTGAGTTGAAAATTAAAGCCCTTGGCTAACATAAAAACATATGTAAATGAACTTATTACATTTTTATGATTAAAAACATATTATCAATGAATCTTTGGAGCTTTAAATCGAATATTATGCCCTTTAACTTGTAATTACACACGCAAATGAACTTTTTAAATTTACATAACTAAATAGCTATTACCTTAAATGTTTGTGGCTTTATCTTGAGCATTATAGCCCTTACCTAACATAAAAATATATGCAAATGAACTTAGGTAATTACTATAGTTAAAAACATATTATCAATGAATGTTTTGAGTTTCAAATCGAATATTATAGCTCTCATCTTACGTAATAACATACGTAAATGAACATCTTAAATTAACATACATTAAATAGCTATCACTATTAAATGTTTGTCGCTTCATATTGCACATTATAACGTTTACCTAATATACAAACATGTGAAAATGAAGTTATTAAAATAATGTAATTAAACAACTGCTATCAATGAGTGTTTAGGGGCTTAAATCGTATATTTTTTGTTTCAGGTTCTACCCTAAAATTAGGCCTGGAACGCTTCCTTCCTTTAAAAAATAATTCTTTCCCAGTTTGTCATTTCATCTCATGTATCATCTGTGTCCACTGCCTGTGATGTCTCAGTAGTTAAAACACTATTAAAAGAAATTCGTTCCTCACTCTCTCCACGAGGTAATTACGCCGTTGCCATCTAATTTACTGTTACATATTGCATCTCGACACCAAAGTTTAGGATTCTGGCGCATATTTGACCTCGCAAGGGCATTTCCGTAGCATTAAAGAGCACTGTGGTCTGGGTAAGGAGAGTACGGTGACTGCGGCAACATAGTGAAGCGCAAATGTTTAAGTTTTCTCACTGAGGGGCGGTTGCACGTTGTCATCAAAATAAGGGGGGACATGTTCCACTTTTAATTTTCTGTGTCATGTCAATATATTAATTATTTCACAATACCCAATATAAATTGCATGAAATACAACATAAATCTTAACAGCACTTCAGTATATACTGACATAATCTACAGGCTGCTATCGAACAAAGAGATATACTCGGCCATATTTCAGGCGTCTTCAACAGCTCATGATTATATATATTCAGCAATGCTTACATCCTGATGACTTAATTCTATATCAGGACATAATGTTCCATTTTACATTTATTAATATAATTTAAATTCTACAGATTTTAAAAATAAAACTAAAAATAAACTGAAACACAGTAATACATTTCATTTATATTTCATTCAACGTACTTTTTAAATCTTTACTTTTACAATTAATTATTTTTTTTTCAATCTAAATTCATTTTCCTGGAGTTCAGTATCCGGGCTGCTTTGCACCGGAATTCCAGGCAAGACCTGGATATCAATGAAGTTGCTACCGTTCTCAAGCAGCACCTGAACCATAAGGTGTGACTATGCAGTTTCCTTATTTCTCTTCTCTTTTTCCTTCAGTTTCTTCTACATTTCAGCTTTTATCTGTGCTTTCTTCGTCAAAGATTATGAATTGCTATTTTTGTCAACTTTCGTGCTTCTTATTTCTTCCTCTTCTACTTTTTCCTATATTACTTATACTTTCCTCCTCTTGTTCTCTCTATTTCTTCTGTCAACTCCTTCCTTTCCTCCTGATGACTACCATTACTCTCCTCTGTTAATTCTACTCCCTTCTGATTCGCTGGGAGTTTCTAGGGGAGTATACGATTTCAGGATACTCTCTTTTATTTGATTTACACGATATTTTATTTGTTAGTTCATTCTATACCCTAAAATCAACTTGATCTCTCATGATGTTTCAAATGTATTTCCCTGCAAGTAGCAGTCTTTCCTTAGCTACAATTGACTGGTATTTAGGACATACTAATGAAACTTGCTTCGGTATATCGATCCCTTTACAAACCTTACATATATTGTTTGCTTGTAATTTAATTTTTTTTTGTAAATATAAGCAATATGGACCATATCCTGTTACAAAATGAAATGTTTCCTTACTGGAATGAATACGTTTGAAGAGTAATCTTTGCAGAATGCAAAGATTTCATTCACTCTTCTACCTTGTTTTATTTCATCCCATTTTATAGCGCTTTTTAATAAAGGTTCTTTGCTTTCTATTTTATTAGTTACTACATACTTTACCAATACTATCCATTAATTTTTAATTGTTTAGTTTTTTAAGCCAATAAGAGGCTGATCTTAAGTGCATTAAATAATAAATTGCGCACATACCCAAGACTACTAATACTCCCATTGTAGGAGATATGGAAAACGCCCCCGTACATTTAATACAATGTTTCTTTGGGAGGTCCTTAAAGTGCGTCTAATGTATACCTCGCGTGTCCCAAACACTTCCTCCATAGTTCAGTATGGCTGCAAATATGCTATTGTGATAGACCTTCAGCTTGTATATTGAAATACCTCTGTCCAATATTGGACAACTTAAACATAACGTTTTCTACTGAAGTTTTGTAATTTCTACAGGTTTCTTAAATTTTAATTTTTCATCCAAATAGACACCTAGATGTTTATTTACCGCTTGTATTTTTATATTAGTGTGAAGCGAGTTTTTGCTGGGGTATGTCCACGATGTCGCCCCACGTTGGTTGTGCTCGATTTGAAGCAGTATACACAGATGTTGATGTTGTTGCTGGATTCACTCGAGGGTCCCACTTCATACCCCGCGTCGTTCACGGTCCCAAGTTGCCTTTCGTGTTTTGTTGGTCACGGGAGGAGGGAGATGGAGAGAGGTGGTTTAAATCACACGAATTTGCTTCATTTTAACGCATTGAATGTTTAATCACACTACAGTATTTATCGATCACCCGGTTCGTTATCTCTATGACTTGATGACGCGTGCTACATATGCTGCATCTGTGTGCCTCTCGTCTACTGTCCCTGGTAAAGCGATGTCATCAGAGAACGAACGAAACGTATGTATGACTGAGCGAATGCACGATTGAAGAACGTATATATGAGTCAGCCGAACATATGACTGGAAAAAGTATATGTGAATGAAGCGATTGTAATACTGAGAAGCGTTGTACTGCCTTAACTTCTTGATCTGAACTGCGGCTGCCTTCTGGTAAGAACTATCTGGTAGAAAAAGAAAACATGCTTTGCTAGATTTGTTTCTCCTTATGTATGAAACTCAAACGATGCCACGTGTTTTCAAAGCGATACGCGCGGTTTACAGCACAGCGTACACGGCTTCCCTGAGGCTTTGGAATATTTAAATATTATAGGTAAGTTCTTGGGCTCCCAAATTCGCTTATCTTTCTATCACTTTATTGGAGAGTTCCTCATCATACAATGTAACGATTTCATCGCCGATACCTGTTCCCCCTTCTACCTTCAACGAATTTTGAAGCATTTTCAGCAACTAAGATACAAAAGAATATATTGTTCGGTCACCTGCATGCACTTAACTGTGTTATAGTAGAGAGACCCATCGCTCTAACCATTACCAGCAGAAAAAGCACTATATATATATATATATAAATCTTTTCCCTATTGTCATAGAATCAAACGTTCAGGTAGCTATGAATACGTTTTAGCAATACATGAAATGTCCCAGTTTGCTACTATAAGCTGTATTTTATAATTATTACTATTTACATTATCTAAAGCATTTACTTTTGGGCATACGTGGGTGTGAGGATCTGTCACAAGTGTTGTTAATTTTAATAAGCAGGTTCCTTTTAACGTTCGTTTTAAAAACATATATGATGATTTGTGAGGAGGTATTTCCAATTTTACTTTTATGTACCTATGATCAGTTATTATATTCAATTTCTTTTATATTTAATTTTTACTATTTCCTGCCATTTTTAATCATCTATATATGATGATTATATATGCTATAATCTCTTTTACACTATCCAAAACGTTCTAATTTCTTCAGTTGGAGTTTCCAAAAATATGTCTCATAGTATTGGCCCTAAAATTTATCCTTGCGAACTCCTTTGTAATTTCTTTTATAATAGTCTGGTTTGTACCTTTAATATATATCCTTCTGTTTTTGCAATAATCTATTAAGGCATTTTATAATAAATTTTGATTATTCCTCTTTCCTTAAATTTTGAAAGAGTACCAGCAAAACGACGACAAGTTTAAACAGTCGCCGAACTCGCCCTTTGCGCCTGCATTGTTGGTGTCAGGAAATGAGAACATAAAAGTAAGCATTTCGCATTGTCAGTTATTGCGATGTAAATTAATGAAAGGGGTTGGGGGTTTCTATAATCTGATTCTACTCCATACTTATTGAGTTAATACTCAGGGGTGTGCTGGAATGGGCTCACAGGACCTCGAGCGAGACCTTTATTAAAGGTATATGTTATGTATATTTGAACACTTTGTTAAATAGCTCGTGAGGAAAATGAATAAAATAAAAAACGTTTGTAGGTTAATCATCCCCTATTGTAATTTCTGTTAAAGGAATTTAAAATATAACATTTTAGCGATATTTGCACTGATTGTTCCCTCAGGCTTCCCTGGCCTTTGGTGGCGTACCTCTTCTTAACTTTCAGGCTTCTATAGCGTCATGCCACTGCTGCCACAAGAAGCGGCGAAACCCGAAAGCTAGAAAAGATACGTTTGCACTTGGAGACTTTCTAAGTTTCTAAATCTTAATTAACCTTAGTAACTACTGTCATGTTTAAGCTCTGCTATTATTGATTGTATTGCTTTGCAAAGTGGCACAGGCGGCAACGCTTTCGGAAGGTCCTGAATCCAAATCCTTTAGGAACGGTCATCCTCATCATAAGGTTTTTAGTGCTTTACCCTGATCTTTTAGGCGAATACTGAGATGGAGCTTTACTTTTCCATTTTCCGCTATTTCCTTTCATTTTATTTCATTCCGTTGGTTCTGTTACACAGTCCAAAGTGCCAGGGCTAGTTGAGGTGGTATGGTGTGATTTAACTTGCGCATCTTAGCGTCTCATACGTAAAACAGATCTTTGAAGGGGCTCAAACCCCTTGGTTTTATATGCAAAATATTTTTTCGGTATTACAAATGAATGTTGAGACAGCTTGCAATAAACTACTACATATTTTTCTTAACTCTGGGGTAATAGGCTATTTTCATTCTCAGCAAAAATGTTTTAAACAACGAAAACTCCTTTCAACAACATGGAATGTTATGTGACCATATTTAAGCACTGGGATTTATCCTGACATAATGACATTGATTTCCTACTTGCCCCTTAGAGGCATCATAGACATAACGAAGAAAGTTTACCCTGGATTTCAATCATGTCATAAACAAACATTTAATAATTATAAAAATAAATTGTAGCTTAAGTATTTAAATTATAAATAGAATTCTACCTACTTTTTTATGCTGACTAGCGCACACACCCTCGTGCCAATCGTGTTGCAGCCTTCTTATAACAATTTGTCAGAATCTTATACATGTACGCAACAAACGATAAGACCATTTCTTGCTTTGTTAATCTCAGTTTTCATACAGTGTGTTACACATATTTGCTGAGAGTCGACAATGATTTTATTACAAAGTGGCTTATTGAATGCTGCGGATCAACAATAGATCGCTGTGCAGATTAACGTAAATGTAATACAAATATACGAATAGGTTTCACCGTCTTCGATTTTTCTGTAATTCATTGTTCCGATTTTTCTTATTCTTAAATGTACATTAAGGTCTAAATTTAAAAAAATTACAAAACATGATTTTATGAGGGCTAAATGCTGAAACATACAATAACCCTTAAAATATGTAATATTTATATGCATTTTCCTTTCCTTTGTTTGCAAATAACTTGAAATGCATTTATAGAGTGATGAATGTGATTTGGAACTAGGGAATAAACAAGCAAATATGCTCAAATACGCCACCGTAAAGTGAGAACACGATAGTTAACAGTTGCTGGTACCGCTTTCGACTTTTTTCCTTGCAGCTAGCGAAGCTGGAAACTCGCCTGAAGACAGTTGCATATTAAGGGGCACTTTTGCCATGCGTGCTAAGTAAATGCAGTGAATATTTTATGAAGATTGAGTATTTATTCACAGAAATCAAGCGGGCTATCTCTATAGTGAAAATCCTGCTCCATTGTTAGCTTTACGCGTCTTATGCACAATCATCAACTGTTACCCTCGTGGCGCCAATTTTAGATGCATCTATTGTTGTATGAAACTTCATTCCTTTATTAACTTAGGATTGGAAATACACAGAGCGGGTCTCATATTGCACTTATCAAGTAAGTTTATTGCATGTCTTTATCTATGCATTTTAAATTTTGCAGAATTATTTTGCTCGCCCAGTATTATATTTTCTTCAAGGCTTCAAATTAATAAACATGTTGCAAATTTTAAAGAAAAAGAGAACAATAAACGAAACCGAAAAATACAAATGCTGAGATAAGAAAATAAGCGGATCAACAGCTCCAGATTAAATCTTCCACAAACAAAACAAAATGTTTTCACATATATAGGGTGTAACGTAATGAAAGCAATTTTTGTTTTAATAATAAAACACGTCATTTATATGAAAAGGGACAAACATTATTAAGTAAATATGAAGCACAAACACTGTCATTAAACATGAAACAAAACATCAGCCAAATGTCCACCAAGACTTCGTTGGCTAAATTTTCAACAACTTTAGAGCAAAGTTCCGGCTGAACTACACCCATGACACGTCTAATTTCTGCATTAAGTTGAGGGATGGTTCGTGGATTGTCCATATAAATAAATATTCGTTGTAATCGCAGTGGTTAATTGTTGAGAACGGTAGGAATCGATAGTAGTAAACGCTGTCTGACGAGAGCAACATTCTGTAGTGATCGACAAGAACGAGGACGCCCCAGGTGATTTGATGTTCTCTGTCGAACCTGTATCTTCTTCTTACCAGTTTCTACACTGCACTGTTGACACGTTATGGCGCATTTCGTCTACTAAAAATTACACCAAGTCTTCGAACTGTCTCTGTGTAACATTTATCGTACTTAAAATGCACTTTCAGAATTTAGAAGTGTTGATCCTTCATGAATCGCTCCATTTTAGCTGGTAAAAATGCACGCAAATGACAATCGTTAGCCGCAATAAAACAGATGACAATCTGTTAAATTTTAGGTCCGGTAACCTAACAAACCGACGAGGCACTCTATTTAAAAATGCGTTCATTATGGGACACTCAATAAAAATGAAATGCTCAACATTACTTTGTAAAAACTGCACGATATAGAAATGAGTTAATTGGTTCTGAATTATATAATTAAAGGCATCATTTTCCTTTAATGATATTTCGTATAGTTCAAAGGCATATTGTTAGGAATAACAGATGAAAGAATAGAGGTAATGAAATAAAGAGAGGGAGAGAAGAAGAAATGAATGAGGAAGATGACGATTGAGAGGATTATTGTAACAAATAATAAACAAAATATGCTGCATAATGAAATTACATAGCATTTATTTTATACTCACAGGATTTTACATAAACGATCTCCATTTTACTTTCACCACTACTGTTCACGGTCCCAATTTGTTCTACGTTTTCCATTAATTTTAAAACCACTAATTTTTCCGTTCTTGAGAAATTTTGTCTAGTGTGTCTTTTTTCATGGTTCATGATAGAGGTCACTCCTGTGACATGCAGATATTAATTTAAAATATGGCACCTGATAGCAATGAGAGAAATGTGATAGAGAGAAGTTTACATATTACGAGCCGGTTTGTCCCTCCTTCAGCAGCATGTGCTGAACTAAGAACTCCCCTGAGAGCGCAAACCAAGCTGTGAGTCACGAATAATGAATGGCCAAGCGGCCGCTCATTTAGGTAGGTTAAGGGCAATAGGTGAGTCATCAGCAACGTGGTGAGATCGGCCCTGATCAATACACCTTACTCAACGCTACTGCCTTACCCGCCTCCTGATCTTTATCTCAAGAATTCATTGAGCAAAATCTAATGGGCAAGCCTCACTTCAAGCCAGAAATAAAACAAGGACTGCAGACATTCTCGGAGAAAATTCAGTGGATCTTGGTAACATTTTCAATGAATTTTTCTTATCTATACAAGTAAAAATATGAGCGATGTTCCTTAAGTAATGTAACTTTTCCCCCCATTTAAAAGTTTGATTTAATCCAGTTTCAAATGTATTCATTGTTATCGGTCTATATGTGGCTAAGACATTCTCGTCAACATCAAATCTCTTGCCTCGGATCAAATGTGGCAGGCATTGTCTCGAACAGTTCTAATTAACTCTGCAACGCTATGTGATGCCACTCCATGGATTAAATTATTTTGATCGCAGATTCGAAATGGTAGAGTCACGTCTTAAATAAATATCGTCGTCACCTTCAGTCTCAGAAACTCTGAGCAGATAATGGCTCTTTGTTCCTTATGATCGAGGAAGTTATTTAAAACAAAACGTATAATATTCTAAAGAGTGGATAATTGCGTTGACTCTGCCGACAGGGCTATTAAGTTGAACAGCGAGTTGTTTGGTTGTTAAATAATGGTGTCAGCATATAGCATTATTGTAGTGGATGATCAATGAAACTGCTTCTATCTTCTGCCGATTATAGTACTTTTATCCACCTTCATCTCTCCATACACAATTCTTACACATTTCTGAAAGTTGGCGGTCTCATTTTGTGCCAAAAGAAATTCAGTTATTGCAATGTGATTATAACAAACATTCATTTAGAAAGCCAACTGCATAATCAGCGCCTAATCGAGAAGATGAAAGTGCACGAGGTAAAAGGAATGCACGCACTTCTTGCATGTATGACTGTAGCAAACGTTGGCACTCTTGAAAGTAGAGAATAGACGGTTATTGATTCCATACATCACAAAACTCCTGTGAATTGATTACGTGGTAGTTAAGAACTAATTGTGATGGAAAAACTTATTCGAGAAACTAAAAGTTTGACGATCTGGTGAATACAGCGGGCACTTGAGAGCACCTCATTTCTCATCGACTGTCCAGGATGAGAAGAATTGCATTTCCATTTTTTTTTTTTTTTTTGAGTACTGAATTTTTTCTTGCTAAAAGCGAGAACAGGTATCATCCCAATTCAGACCAAAATTACTTTTTTTCTTGCATTTGCTGGGTAAAAGCAATAGAATTAATTTATATATATTATGCTCCAGTGATATGAAAATATCTTTTTTCTGTCTTATAAATATAAATAAATACAATTTTTGGGTGAAAATTTAGAAAAGGCACTTGTAATTTTTTGCGAGGCAAACTAGCGAAATTAAGTGATTAGCGTTAATCCTGTTTGATCAGTGTTTTTTTCTAGTTACCTAAACTAGATCATGTCCTCATTTAAAGTTTATTACCATTTTTATATAGTTTACTTGGAAAAATGAAACAAACTGAAAAGTGTGTTAGCTAGATAGTGAGTTATATTACTATTTAAAATAATGAACTTTTAAAATCCAAATTAGTATTTTGTACTTGAAAATGCTATGTGAATAATATTTTTATTTACTTCCTTTCTCTAACCGAAGAACTTAACGACTTGAAATGTTTATTTTCTTAGTTATGTCTGCATATGTGTTTTATCTCTCTACAATGAACACCTAGTTCATCACATTATACGTGCGTGCGTGTGTGTGTGTGTGTGTGTGTGTGTGTGTGAAATTTAATAGCTTTAGTCCTTACTTAAGCAGTTGTAATAGTTAAAAAAAGTTTAATATCTTTTTCAGTAATGCACATTTTAGGCGCCAAAATCAATATTTTTAAAGCCTAAAAGTTCGCTGTCTAGTCGTCCGTTATCAATTTTGCACGCCGCCACTCTTTTGATTTCCCATTGGGTTAGTCCGTATTGCTAGTTGATGGTTTGCAATAATATGGCGTTTTGTGTTCCAAGAAGGATTTTATATGGTTGTCGATTTCGATTCTCGTATTCGTTGGTATTTTGGTAAGGAATGTTACGAGAGAAGTGCATGAAATTCGTAAAGGAAATCGGTTTGAAAGCAGTGGACTGTGTTTTGTTACAGTTCTTGGATGTATTTGTTGCTGCTATTTGAATGTGCACATTCTATAAAACATTGCGTATTTTTTAGAAGCTTCGCAACTCAATGGGAGACATACTCTATAATTGTCATGACTTCGTAAGCAGTTTCAGGTTTAACAGTTTTGTTTGGTACATTAACAGAAAAACGGCAAATATTTAGACAGGTCTTATTAGTGAGCAAAATTTGCCATACCTACAGCAAAGTTATATGCTTACTATAAAGGCATTCTTCAACTCATACACAAAATCTTAATTGAAGGTAAAGGAAATTTTCTTTTGACTTTAAAGCCTCCTATAGCATCTCAAAAAATGAGTGAGACCCCGGGCTGTGCACAGAAACTGTCAGTCACAAAAAATTGCAGTAAATCTCTCGTTCTCTTCGCCACGAAACACTTTTGGTGCATGTTATCTAATTTTTAGTTTCGAAGTAGAATAGAAAGAAAGTTTAGATGCTGAACTATGTCTTATATGCATAGGAAAAATAACTTATATTTGCATCTGAGCCTTTCTGCATACTTACGAGCTTCGCTCAAAATAAGGAAATATTGGGACCGTAGCTTAAACTTTTCTTCTAAATAAGTTTTCAAACTTGTTATATATATTTCCATTCCTTTTTAAATTACGAAACTTTTTGAGAGGGAATACGCTTTTTAAATATTGAATCAAAATTAGATTTTCTATCTGATTTAATTTTAGTTCGTTATTTTATGCCGTGACTATATACCAGATTATATTCTGGTTAATGTCGATTTGTTTTTGGGTTTAATTCCGATGAGGAGAACTAACGGAGTTTCCCCCTGTCCTATAAAAAGGAATATAATATAACATATTTTAGATACATTATGACCATATTAACATATTTCAGTGTTACAGAAACATACTACAGACAGCTTGGGAAGTTAAAGGTTATTCACAAATAATTTCAAAGGAGAAAAACATCTGTTATGAACCACAGGTGAATATTCTATTTGCACAGTGGTTGCTACTACGCCATATCTTGTTGAGTATGCCCTAATGATCTGAAAACGTGAATAATCAACATTGTTGGAAAGCTTCACGGTTTTTTGCTAGTAAAATTATGTTAATTAGTGCCAGTCTCTATGTACCACTTTTTTAGATACCAACAGAAAGACCTTGTTTTCATACTTGAAAGTGCATTAGAAATACAATCAAAGTCCGTCAGGCAGGAGCTGTGCAAATTAAACGAACTTCTCAGCAAGTTGACTTTGTGACGGTTATTATAGAGCGATAGAGCAGCGAATGTAGTAAAAAAAACAAATAACTCTAGTTAAAGATATAGGCATGTGTTTAATTTCAGGCTTAAAAGTACATCCGTATCATTATTTATGTGTTATAATTGTTAATTTAACGTTTCCAATTGCACTTAGCTGTATAACAACGAAAACGAAATGGGGTTAGCATTTAAGCTATATATTTAATTTTACTCGTACGATTGTTTTTTTTTTTTTTTTTTTTTTTTTTTCTGTATTCCAAAACCGTTGTGTCTCTCTGCCTGTGTACTCTATCAACCTTTACACTACCAAGGTTGATAGAGTACATACACTTTTGCTTAAGATGTGTACATCGCTCCAGCATTCCCCGGGATTGAGCTTTTTCCGCTGCCGTTCGGTACTGAAGCCGAAGGCAGTTGTCTGTAAGGGTTAAATTCGATTATTCATCCATGGTAACACTCTTTCACCTAACACCAACGGTTTATCGCTCGACGCGAATGCGAAATTGCTAATGCTAACAATAACGATCCCCCCCGTATGCCACATCTCCCCCGGTCCACCTTAATCGGCATCTCCGGCTATTACAAAAATTCTGTTTTCAGGTTTACCCCCTGAAATGGCGCGACTTCTCTGGTTTTCAGAAACTATTTTTCTTATTTTATTTAAATGATACATACCGAGTTTCGTTGCTCTTCCCCCCCGCTTTGAGTCTCAAGTAAACCCTCACTCATAATAACTCGATTTCGCTGATTTTCAGAAATTGTTTTCATTTTATTTCAATAGCATATGCAGAGTCGTTGAGAAAAAACAAAAATGCCGCTAGAGCGATGTTAAATGTTTGTCCATACAAACATTTGCTGATGAATGAACTCGATGAATTGTTTGTTAATTAATCGTTATATGCCTTGTTTTGTTAAAAAAAAAAAAAATAGCGGCCGTTAGAGCGTGACACCTATATTTCGCCGCCCCCAATCGTCATTTATGGTGCATAGTAAGTAGGATGAATGATTTTTGAAGGAAATTTTCAAAAAAAATTTGCATGGGCACAACCACGATAGCTATTACATTTCTTCGCAATTTCCTAAAAAGAACAAATAAATCGTTGCTGTTGAACTAGCGAAGAGAGCCGATTTACAGATGTTGCTAGATAGCTTGCCAAAACTCAACAGCACGCTCCCTGTTGGCTGTCAACTGAATGAGTAAGATTAGTTTACCACTTCGTCACTAGAGAGCACACGCATTGCGTTGCGCTCTAGGATTGTTGAACCATTTACACCGCCTGAGTCATTAGACTACATATTCAACATGCCAGTTTGTTGTAACGCATAGCCGTGAGGGGAGCTAACCCTTCCTGTTCCCAATGGATGCCATTCATCATGAGAACACAAAACCAAAAGAGGTTTATGGTATTAGTAACTAAATAAGGGTCAGTCTAAATGCTTTTCGAGATTGATGTAGCATCGTATGACAGTGTACAAAACTTCCTAGGTCCAGTATAAGCTTTTAACGTTACAATACAGTTTACCATATCTACCGTTTTGACAAATGTTCCTATTTAGTGCTAAAGAGAAATGACGTTGTGAATGCACAATTCAGGTATATTATTACATTTTTTTTCTGTAAAAATTAAAAGAAATGTTTTGTTGCTTACTACTCCTTGTTTATTTCTGCTATATGAGAATGCTGATTCCGCCCAGTTTTTACTTTAAAAAATTAATACTGTCACTTATGTGGTAAATTCATTAAATTTTTTTGTGTTTGCGATGAAATTCTTAATTGTCGGATAGATGTTTCCTATTTTAGATATAACACATTTTATGAAGTGTTTAATAACATAAAAGTACATGACTCTCAGGCCAAGGTAATCAGAACGCTAGGGTTCTTGACCTCTATAAAAATTAGTGGGTTAGCTGGAGGCTTCAGTGGAGCTAATCATACTGTAAATTAGTATCATATGCATGAGCGCAGTTGTTTAAAAAATCCACCAAATTTTATTTATATTTCAAACTTCGCAATTTCTCATAAACAATTTATTTTCGATAATGAACATATTTTTTCCCGAATATTTACCATCACGGGTGACCGAGGTCATTAATACGCGAGCTCGTGAGCGGGAGGCCTTGGGTTCGATTCCCACCAGGACCGTCCTTGTCCTCCTTGACTGAGGTTTGTTCGAAGTTTTCCTCAGTCCTCATAAATGGCAAATATCAGGAGGTACCCTAAACTTGGCCTGGAAGGGCTCTTTCCTTTAAAAAAAAAAAGACCTTTTCCAATTTATCATTTCGTCTAATATATCATCAGTGCCCACTGCATGTGGTGGCTCAGTAGTAAAAACAGGCGTTAAACACTAATCAACTAATTCACGAGTACTTTAATTTTTGATAGTGCAAGTGTTGTAAATACCACGCTATTTTTACTGCATTACTCATTACACATGTGTAATGGTTGTTGGGAATCCTGTAATAACAGCACAGTCACATTCGTCACATTGCTGCCGAGACAACGAATATGCAATCGCGCGTGTGCAAAACGCAAGCTAGAAAGCCACTAGAGTACCCGTTTCCAATTTCACTATTATCTGCATTAGAGTGGGGAGGAAGGACCGATAGTGAGTAAAACACAAAACAGAATAAACAGATTAAAAATTAATTATTTTTGTGTTTTCAAGCCGTCCAATACACCAACTAAAATGTCAAATGATCTTCCTTGTCACCCGAATAAATTGTAAGTTAACGTTTACGTTATTGGGAAAATTTTCAGGTGATCAACAACTCTTAAAAAGGCTTAGCATCATTAGAGGAGCCGTCAATTTTTAATGACAGTGAAACCGTTATCATTAGTTTCTTCACATTTTAAAACTTAAATATAAATACATAAATAACGTTTACATTTTACTCAATTTTAATAATGACGAAGCAAATTTACTTCAGTAACTTTATAGAGTAATAAATATACAGCGTGTCCCATAAGTCTGGACCTATAGGAGAAGAATACAATGCAATCACAGGATGTGTTCGCCATTGTGTTGCATACACATGAAAACGCAATTTACATTCTTAATGAAACTCTCGTGCACGAATCTAATCTCTTAAAATTTTGATATCAAGATATGTAATATAAGTAACCTTATGCGTACAGACTTGTGGGACGCCCTTTATACCAATATATACAGGGTTATTAAAAAAGAAGGAACAGATTTCAAACATTTATTTCTTCCCAACTACAAAAGATAGAAATAATTCCAACGTTTCTGGAAAGAGAAAATTTCAATTTTCACTTTTTTATGCATTCAATGTGAGCACCATGTGTTACACGACAAATATCAAAACGGTGGCTCATTTCTTGCCACACACGAATCAGCTGGTCTCTAGTTATCGAATTCACAGTTTCAACAATTCGATGTCGCAGACTTTCTAGAGTGTCAGGCTTAGGAGGGATAAAAACATGGTCTTTTACGTAACCCCACAGATAAAAGTCACAAGGAGTGAGGTCTGGAGACCTGGGAGGCCACCGGCGATGAAGTTGATCTTCTGCTCCTTCTCTTCCAATCCAAGGTCCTGAAATGATGTTATTCAGGTAACGTCGGACATGCTTAGAGAAATGAGGCGGGGCACCATCTTGCATGAAGATGAAGTCATCTGAATCATCTTCAAGTTGAGGAAATCACCAGTTTTGAAGCATGTGTAGATAGGTTAGTCCTGTCACAGTGTTCTCCATGAAGAAGAAAGGTCCATAAATTTTGTTTACAGATATGGCATAGAAGGCGTCTTCGGTGAATCTCTTTCATGTTCAATAACTAGCATAGGATTTTTACTTGCCCAAAATTGTAACGTTATGCCGATTAACTTTACGGGAAGATGAAAAGTGGATTCATTCTTCCACATCATTTCATCTAATGCAAAATTCGTAGCTTTTGTTGTGGTCGTCAGGATGCAATAGCTGCAGTTTGTACGGCTTCAAGTGCAGACGGTGTTTCAGAACTCTCCATACCGTTGGTTGAGGAATGTCAAGTTCCTTACTTGCTTGTGCTGTGGATTTTTGGGGGCTCCTTTTGTAAACTGTACGAATACGCTCGACATTTTCATTCAATGTGCGTGGACGTCCCATGCTTTTCCGTTTGCAGATGGAACCATCTGTACGAATTTTCGATGCCACTGGTAAATTTGTTTATGCGCAGGCGGTTGTTTATTAAACTGGCGGCGAAAAGCACGTTGAACTCTAATAATGGGCTTTTAGTTTTGCTAATTGCAGCACACAAAATGTTTTTTTCCTGTTGTGTCACCATTTTACTACAGACAATCAACATGGCAAGCAACAGCGCCAATGCGGGGGTGATTGGTACATCTACCTGGATGGTTCAATTTTTTAACTTTTGTCTGTCCAGAAACGTTGGAGTTATGGTTCTACATTTTGTAACTTGCAAGAAATAAATGTTTGAAATCTGTTCCTACTTTTTGAATAGCCCTGTAAAAATAGGCACAAAGAAAACTTCTGAATTTCTCTGCAAATGGAAAACGTTCTTCAGGCAGAGCACTAAGCGATGAAGGAACTAAGATACATAACATGCAAATAAACTAATAGTTTAATAAATAGGCAGAGATAAATAAGAAGAAAAACAGCATTCGTCTCTAGTGAGAATTATTTCACAACTCAACAGCTCCAAGACAATGAGGCTATCAATGGAATAAGAAAAACGATAGAAAACACAAGGAAAAGAGCGCAAGCCATCAGCAACGCTAACCACCTGTCAATAGCAAAGCTCAGCACAAATCAATGGCAGAAGGGGATGAAATCTCGATATGACAAAGGTCCATGTTTATTTCACTAATAAATAGACCTCCTACAGCTTGGCACAATGGCTTTGTATCAGAATGCATGGAAGTAGTAACGCCCCTGACTGTTTTCCCATCTCCATCTATTTCCAGCACAGACCACTCTCTTTAAGCAGCTCAGTTCAGTTTTCCTCTAACATTATGATCCCTAAACCGGATGCCTAGGTTATCGACTGGAATGGCTATGCTGTGTTTTGTCGGTCCTGCTATACACACGCAAGAAGACATTTGAAACTGCGTTATTGACGGTTATAACAGCATGAATTTGCTCCTGTATCAACATATTAAGTGCAATTATTTAATTCTTCATGCACAACAAAACAAAGAATAAATGCATATAATCCTTTCTATCCCATAGATGGTGTTTTAATGTAAAAAATGACCATCTCTGAAAAACTTTACACCAAAGTTAAAGTTGTGAATATGAAATCAAATGTACGTCATTTCTGAGCAAATCACATCCTAGAGTTAGACTAACTCTTTTAGAGTTGACTAAACTTATTAGGAACAGTAGATTGAAGTGGTATGATATATGAAAACTACCTGACAGTCGCTCTTAGACAGAAATATCATGTCTCATCATTAATTAGAAAAAAAAAATAGCCTGCTAATTGTATATTCGAAATCAATTGTTTTAATACAGAATTACTCTGATAGAAACATTTCATTTCATACAATTTTATTTCTGTATCAAGGCATACTTTCAGAATAGGGCAATTTTAAATTCCATTGTGAAGCAATATTGAAATTATTCCTCCTTTATTAGAAGAACCGTGATAAAGATGAAGTCTTTGAGTAGGGCAATTCTGATTTCTTCCATTTGCTTTTCTTAGCATCTGAGAGCTGACAAGCAACAATTAGTTCAGCATTTACAGCACTGAGTTGTGACAAGGAATGTCGATAACAATTTGAACTTCGTGTTTTATAAGTATTTCCAGAGTTTTGTTTCTAATTATGGAAACCAGCTTCAATAAAACTAATCATTTTTAATGAATTTTGTATAAATTTTTATACATTTTATGGACATTTCATTTGCATTCTGAGTTTTATCATATAACCAAGGAAAAGTTTGTCACATTGAAAAGACTTTATTCTCAACTGCAATCGGCATAGATGATGAATTTTATTTCACTTATTGTTATAGGATAAATCTGGTTTTTGTACAGAAGTAGTGGTATCATCAATTGGATAACATTCCTCATTTTCAGGACGATAATTCTTATTATTGACTATTGACTTACTTAACGCTCTTTCTGTTCTTATTATAAAACAATCCATGATTACATATAATCAAAAATAATTTTCTGAGTAATATTTGTTTGGTAACACAATCACAGTTTTACTACCATATTGAATTGGTCCATTTTTTATACCGGCATGCACCATCATTAAGCGTAAAAGTTTTCCTAGGTATTAAAAAGTTATAGATTTTCTTCTGTTAAACGATATATAGTTTACACAATTTTCTAATCAATAATTGTATAAATAATTTAAAAAAATATGCTCATGCCATTCCTCGATCACGAACTGTCCAACTACAAGCAATGTCGTACCTTTATAAACACTTAGATGTCTTTGTCAGGAGTTTGTAAAAGAAGAACATGCCCCAACATATTAAGTTGAAATGCACTGAAAGAATTGCATTGCTTGGTTTCCGAAAATTTTATTTTTTCGTATAAAATGAGGTTTTCTCAGAATCTAATAAGCTTTAAATTTTGCGAATATGTTTAACAAGCACTTATGTTTAATTCAACATAATAACTTTCAATAAATAAAATGTTATCGAATTTACATACAGTGAAACCATAAAAGTGTAATAAATATGATTGCATATTTAAAAAGTAATGTTTTTTTCAAATGAAAGGTTTAATTTTTTGAAAAAATATATTTGTATTGCAATTATTCATAAATAAACTGAAAGAATTTTGGCCTCCAATTGTACGTAAATTCTAGAAAACTTGAACATTATATGCACTATTTTAACATTAGAGAAATAGGGTATTCCGGAGCCCCCCTAAGGTAGGTTGATATCACTATGTATTCTATTTGAATCATTATATTGATGTTTAAAATAAGCCGCCCTCAGGAATGAATAGAATTTATTGTTTTAAGCATTTATAATTTTAAATGCGCATTTTGAACTATATTTTAAGCATTTTATGGTAACTATGATTTTCAGATTTAGCACATTGTAGGCTACTAAAAGAAAATAATATATTAAGGATAAATTAAGCGACAATTGGAATGAAATAAAAATATACCATTATTTTCACATATCAAGTGGTCAACATTATACACACTATTGAAATTTATCGGTGCACATGTTTCAATTATAGCGCCTTTCCTTTTAGATCTTCTGTAGTCACAGTCAAATTTTATTTACTGATCTTTCAGCTTCAACATATTTATCAATGCACCATTGTAGAGCCAAAAGAAAATTACTTCACTTTTAGTGTCAATAACATATGAACACAGTCAATGTTACCTTATGTTTACACACAAATTATATGGAAGAATTTAAATCTCTTTACAAATGCATTGGGTGTAACAATTATCAAAAAATGACAACTTCAATTTCATATAAGTTCGATCAACTACCCATTTTTACTTGAAATTGCGGCAATAAATAACTCGCCTATTACCAAGAAGAAAATGTTTCATTTTCTGATAACCAAATGTGAAGTTTTGCTAGAAAAGTTTGCACTCACGACTTAAAATGTAATGCAGGTGTTTTCATTCACACATTAATTTATCCATCATATTCTTTGTTTCTGATGAAAACCATCATTTGCACATAATACAAAAATGTCATTCCCGCAAATATGTGCATATGGATAAGACGATCTTTTTAGCATAGTATGAATGGAAGTTTTACTTCTCACAAACTATTTATAACAAAATAAACACACAAAAAAAAACAAATTAAGATTAAAACATAACAAATAGCATCAGCGCCTTCGGCAATTCCAAAAGCCACCGACTGCAATCAAAATTTCAGTTTGATTGGCTCCGTCCCCCAGTCCCCAATAGCATAGTAATCAATGATCAGTAATGTTTACTGAAATATAGAAGGTGCCAAAATGTATACACCCCTTTCAAAGTAGATATCTATTTAATATATTTCAAAGTTGAACCGAAAAACAAACAGTAATGCATAGTATGTATGATGTTCTGTAAACAGATGAGACACATACATTATGACAGCGTTGCTACGTGACAGGTAAATCAATAATGAACAAATGAAGCCAAGATTATCGTATGATGTTCTGTAAACAGATGTGACTCAGATTTCGTTATGCTAGTGTTGCTACAACAAAATGGAGCCAAGATTATCGTTTAAACAGCAGAAAGCAATTTTCAAGTGGTATTGGAAAACCGAGAATGTTGCTGAAGTTCAAAGGAATGGAGACGTGTGTGCAGAACAGAACCGCCGTTGGACTTCTACCTAAAGGAAACTCTTATGGATGTTGTATGCCGTAGAAAATCAACTACATTGGCAGCACTTGGGAAGGAATTGAAACGGCATGAGCTGCAATTGCTGAGGACACTTTCGCAAACGTTTCTCAATAGTAGTTCAACGTACTAAGAAGTGTATCGACGCCGATGGTGGGCATTTTGAGCAACTGTTGTAGCTGTAAAAGTCTCAGAAGATTAGTGCTCATCATTTTCTGTTTGTGTGAATTCAGTTGTGTTATGTTAACACAGTTTTTTCTTTGCTTGAAGTATGTATACATTTTTTAGCACCCTTTGTATTTGACATATTCTTGGTTTGAAATTCAAGCAAAGTAAACATATTCCTATTTCTACAAATACTCAGTACTGTTTCACTTGTGTATTCAATAATTTTCGTCAGGAAATTTAAAGAACTCCCTAAAAACAATAATATATTTATGGACATAAACAACAGAGCTAAATCAAGATTCATACTGGAGCTGGAAACAGGGCGGGACACTCTTGCAGTACACAGGCTAAATAAACACTATACTTTCTTGAACAAAAGAGAGTCATTTCCGCTTTTAAAACGAAACTATAAACTATGAAAGTCCCTTCAACATGATATCTCCCTTTCAACAGTCTGTTGGACTACCGAAATGAGAGAATGATTATTGAATGTCATTTCCTTTGTTTCTTGTCCTTTGTCTTGGGAATTTGTACCCTCAATAAACATTCCTTTCGTATTTATTTCGCAAAAACAAAATCATATCACATTTTCAAAAAATGTTCGCATTTTGTCGCAAATTCAAATAGTATTATTTTGGAGTCGTTTCCTGCTCACAAATAATGCCAAAAACTACGAAATGTAGTACGTTGCGGCTTCTTACCCAAGAGACTCTAAAGTAAGGAAGAAAGTTAAGAGAGCTGAGAAAGAGAGAGAATTAGCCGATTCAAAAATAAAATCATTACAAACATTTATATTTCAGGATTTAAAGGTTGTTGTTGTTGTTATGGATTTGGTTTATTTATGGACGCTCTTTAGCATCTCAGGTCATCAGCGTCCCATTCAATTCAGGGCATGAAACAGCCAATAAATTTTGCTCAGGGCCTCTTTTTTTCAGGATTGAGGTTTTTAATGCCGTAAATCTTTGATCAGACCCACGGCTTTACTTCCCTTCCGAAGGAAACCATACTTAGGATTTTTACGCCCGAAAAAATCCGTCGATTCTGGCCGGAATTGAACTAGCGAGGTTTTAGGAGGCAAGTACGGTTACCACTACACCAAAGGACCGACATATAAGTGAAAATCCCTAGTGAAAAAGAAGAAATAATATATCAAGCAGTAATACAGTTATTCCCTCTCGGTTTCCACCTTCAGAAAGAGAAACTCGGAATGCTTTGTTTACTCTCTAGTACATATCGATATGAGTGCCATTGGTGGCAAAAATCTAGGCGAATCTCAGCCATACGCACGAGAAACTTAGTGCAGGACGCTCTCGCGGGTTTCCGCCATTCCGTTTGAAAGCGATATTTCGCTATTTAACTGATTGCATTTCACCAAACTACAAAATTCAATGGGCCTTCTCATATACGGTCAAATCTTCGGATTGCAAAAAAATCAAGGCTCACAGCCTTACTTTCTTGCACAGTGTTAACAATCACAACGCGGAAGAAACAAAGATAAAACTATGCGCGTACTTCGCTGACTTCATACAACAAATTTTTATTTCCTCTTTCTGATCGGGCAAACCCGAGACAAAAACATATTTGTTTCTGAGATATGATTTCCTACTAATCGTAACACGAGACATGCGTGTGACTCGCTGTCAGTACATCCAACAAAACGGTTTGAATTTCTCTCTATGAACGTGCAAACCGTGAGAGAACAAATGCATTAGCTTCTGAGATATGTTTCTCTTTTTCACTTTTCCCAGACACCTGTATTTTGGAAGTATATTAAATGTATAACTAAATACTTAAATAGATTAACTGAATAATTGAATCATTTGAGCTCAATGGGCTCAAGTCCGCAGGCTTTGACGCCTGTGCACTCATTATAAAGTGTGTGTGTGTGTATGAATGTATTATTGCAGATTTTATTAAATGTTCATTTTCTAACTGAAACTGTAACTAACAGAAGCAGACTCACGTTTTCCTTCTTTGGGGTCGCTTGGCATACGTGTTGAAGCTAATATATAGGTTAGGTCACGCTCAAGCGTTCTTTTGTTTATGGAACTAACTACAGCTGTGCCCGCATTTAACCAAGACTTTAAAAACAAAATACTGCTAAGTTCACTAGCCCCAGCATTCTGTGTAACTATACGAAGAAATAAATGAAATAACGACCTTAGCAATGGAATAGGAATGTACGACATCGCTGATGAGGACGAAAAGAATCGTAATATTCAGCCACTGATGATATGGATGACGTAAATTCCATTCCAGAGAGTGGAGAAGCGTGCCTGCAAGGTTTCCCATTGTAGTAAAGCCCTGTCACTTTCTCCGTCTGTCGTTCTTTCCACTGGGGGCGGTACGTCACGCTAGAATCCTGGAAAAATGAAACCCTTACGGGAAGCTCCGGACAGATGCCTACCGTGAGCGCTCCGGGGATCGAATTTCCTGGGATTAACTTCTTTCTATTCAGTGCTTATCATCAACCTACAGAACAGTTTGAAGTTGCTCGCAGCTCACTCCTAATTAATGTTTATAGGAAAATGATTAAGTTCTTTTGAATTTATTTTTAAAACATTGTTATCATCAACATGCAGACTCCGGAATAGTTCTGGCTTCAAGAAAGTGAATCATATCTTCTCTTGCGATGTCCTTTTAAGGCATTCCCCTACGGATGTGTATAATAAAAACGTTGGTAAACTTGTTGCTTAAACTCCTTATGCATACTCCTACTAAGAAATGCTTTTCGGTTATCTATTTCGTTTAAATTTATAGCATTTGTGGTATTTATGTTTCTTGTCTCCATTTAGGTGCGGCTAGCTAATACTATTAAGGTCTATTATATTAATCATTCATTACTTCTTTTTATTGGCCATTTTTCACAAGCGCATGTGCTTTTTTTTTTTTTTTTTTTTTTTTGGTAAAAATTATTTTATTACTCACCATGGTCTCCAATTAATCATTCCGTGCAAAATAAGTCCTTGTCAATATCCTCATTTGAGTAAAAGTTTAAGTTCGGGAATAGATAGAAGTTACTGGGAGCTAAGTTGAGATGAATAGAGTGGACGTGGATTCAATTCGAAGTCTAAATCGTGCACTTGTGTCACTGGATTGTATTGGACGGCTTGCTATCTGATTAAAAGCTATTTTTCTATGCCAATCTTGATATATTTTCCTTCAATTCACTTTTGAATGGCAAATAGTCCCCTTAATGGGCTCCTGATATCAAACAACACTTTTCAAATCGTCTACAGCAGCGATTCTCAAAACGTGGTCCGTGACGCCCTTACAGGTGGTTCACAAAGCATTAGAGTACTGGGTACTACCTATTAACAGCAGTTATTCTTGAGTGTATAGATATGTGCAATGAATTATGAGAAACCTAATGATATAAACTAGTGAAATATAATTATTGGTTAAGATTACTACAACCAAACTGAAAGGTGTTATTTGTTCAGGACAGAGTTTTCAAAGGGGTATGCCGAAAAAGAACTAGGTGGAACATTCATATTGCCGTCATAGTTTTCCTGGCAACAGTAAAAATCTTTCGGCAGAGAACTGCGTAGGCTGAGGCAGACAGGACCCAGCTTTCTTCTGGACTATGAAATACTTGATGCCTTTCATAACAATTTACTTTTGTGGAACAGTAAGTTGTAATTAATAATAGTGTTGAAAGGCGCCTATTGCGCACTCGAGTGTGATTGCATTTCACGCCTTTCAACAAGTATGTTACTGAGGGTAGATTCATAAGTTTCCGGCCAAGCCGATAAGGATTATCGTCTTCACAAACATTCTATTTGGTATCATACCTTATCTGTTAAGTAAACAAGTGCAGCAGTAACTTCCGCTCCCCTGTGTCCAGTTGTTCAGATATAGTTGCACAAAGAAGGCTATGTGTAGAAGATTGTGACATGTTCAAAATGGAGTGTCGAGCTGTTAAGTTCTTCAAAAAGCAGGATTTACTCCAATGAAATTAAACAGCGATTGGACGGCATATATGGGGAAGCACTCCTCTCATAGTGTGCTATAAAACAATGGGCCAAACTTTTTCGAATGGGTCGAGAAAGCATTGAAGACGAAGACCGTGCAGGTCGGCTCTTGGAGATGCTCACTGCTGAAAACATCGCTTTTGTGGAAGGAGAAATTATGGAAAACCGGCGGCACAGAGTTACAAAAATAGCAGCAAGGTTGGGCCTTTCTTAAACAAAAGTCCATAAAGTTATTCATGAACATTTAAACATGAATAACGTTAATGCAAGATGGATGCTTAGATTTGTTTCCTCAGTTCAAAAGCAGCAACGAGTCATCTGTTGTCAGGCATTTTTGGAGCTATGCCGTGGCAACAAGAGAGAGAAGTTTTGCAAACTATTGTTACAGGAGATGAAACTATGGTTCTCTACTATGATCCCTTGTCCAAAAGAGAATCAATGGAGTGGTGTGTAACCTGGCGAAGCATCGCCTCTAAAGGCCAAGGTCACTCAGTCAACCAAGAAGATCATCGCCACAATCTTTTGGTACTCTGAAGGAATATTCTTCGTTGACTTCAAGGAGAGGAACACCACAGTAAATGGGGATTACTATGCTGGCCTACTGTACAGACTACGTGCTTCCATCAAAGAGAAAAGGCGAGGAAGCGTGGTGGTAGCGTGCACCTTCTTCACTACAACGGGTCTGTGCACACAACTCTTGTTGCAAAGAAAGCTATGAAGAAATGTGGCTTCAAGAAGATCGATCATCCTCCCTACAGCCCAGATCTAGCTCCCAGTGACTGTTTGCTCTTCTCAGAACTCAAGAAGGACTTTCGAGGAAGGAAATTTAAGTGTGACGAAGAAGTGATGGATGGTGTTTATGTCCATTTTGCAGACAATACAAATTATATAAGGATTTAAAAAAATTAATCAATTTATCACTCTCCCTCCAAATACAGAGAAAATTATTAAACCCATTATTCCATATATTATTATTTTATGGGCGGGGGATTGAAATGTTAACTCAAAGATGTGAGAAGTGTATTGCAATAAAGGGTAACTACATTGAAAAGTGAAATATAGTTTTTGTCTTTATCATACCTAGAAAATGGCTAGGCCGGAAGGTTATCGACCTACTCTCGTACATACTATTTTTATACTACTATATCGTAATGTAATTTATTTTTAATTTATTATATTTTTTTTTTTTCAATTTGAAAAGTTAAAAACAACGAGAACTAGAAATATCGAATCGATTAGTGTTTGTTCATATGTTTGTATAGTTACACTTTAATGTATTGCTAGAAATTATTGATTTAGTAGCTCAGTATAATCAGGTTAATTGAAAACTATAATTTAATTTATGAAAGTGAAATATTTTGAAGGAATTCCACCGGAGGCTATTCAAGCGGGGATTAGTATAAGGAATGACTTGCTGCCTGATCTAAAAAATAGTATGAGCGAAAACAGGATTTATTAACACTTCTTTCCAGTCACGTCTACTGTCATCCAAATATAAACATTTGCCATGCCTTCTCTTAGTCTCTCCTGATAACGTAAATCCAAGTAGTTATTTCCTGCGCATCGACTCATCTGGAATTTGTCGACGGCAGTACTTTTCTAAGAAACAGCGTACTCGTGAACTTGAATCTTATACCGTGGAATGTTCGCTGCTACAAGTGCAAGGCACATATTTTTAAAAAATTGAAGCTACTGCATCTGAGTAAGAGGTACTTTCTTTTTATGGGTGTACGATAAAAAAAACTAATGCAGCTGTATGTAGTAATTGAAACGGTTATATAAAAGATAAGAATGGCCAAATACGAGTACTGCTGAAAGCTGAACAGATGCCTACTGTACAGTGGTGTTAGAGAAGTGCATTGTTTATGATATAGACTGTAGTTATGTTCCTAGCACAGCATTCGTGGCACCTGATGTAAATTGTAATAGTGCCAGAGAAGCTCGTTGCTTGAAAAGTTTAGCCAATGTAACTCCTAACAGCATTTTACTACTTCAATAAACCTTCAATATTCCTTTGAATAGTGTTTTATTTCTCGTTTCAATAATTACAGTCACAATTTTCTTATCTCAAAGATGTAAAAAACGCGTAGTTTTATGTGATATAAAACAATTATATTAACGTTTACTATAAGTACCAAGAGGTAGGGCTGTTATGCACATGCATATTTTTGCCCTTCGTTTTAAAGTCATGGCACATGTTTCGAACTTCAGTGATCATGAATATGAACTTTTATTTCGCCTATTTTTACATATTGAGAGTGTTTCTGCTCATAATAATTTACTGGGCATATTTTCAAGATTCCGTTGCATAAACATAAAAATGCATAGCTTCTAATTGTTTTAAAAATAAAACACATCATAGTTCGTAAAAAAAACAATAAATAACCGCACTGTATGTTCAGTGCAAGTGCCATTGATGTTTCTAATAGGAGGGTTGGAACTTAAATAGTGGCAACTATTTATTTACAACCGATACAAAAAAAATTACATGTTAGCATCCTTTACTGTCCTTCAATGTAGTCACCAACGTTGTGTATAACCCGTTACCAGCGATGTGCAAGTGTAGTATACCTTTAGCAGAGCCTGCTCTCTTGATGGTGCAGATGGAGCGCTCTACTGACTGTGGAATCTCTGGAACAATTCTGAAGCGAATGCCACGAAGTGGTTCCTTCATCTTCGGAATCAAATCAAAGTCACAAGAACTTAAGTCCGGGGAGTATGGTGGATTTTTTTTGAGTAGTGTTTAACGTCCGTTTTCACTACTGAGGCACCACAGGCGGTGGGCACTGATGATACATGAGATGAAATGATAAATTGGGAAAGGATATTTTTTTTAAAAGGAAGGAAGCGTTCCAGGCCTAAGTTTAGGTAACTCCCCGGCATTTGCCAGTTATGAAGACTGAGGAAAACCTGGAAAAAACCCCAGTCAGGGAGGACGGTCCTGGCGGGATTCGAACCGCAGACTTCCCGCTCACGAGTCCATGCCTTAACGACCTCGGCCACCCGTGGCGGTGAGTATGGTGGATGGTACAGTACTTCCCAGCCCCATCGACCGAACAAATCAGCCACAGCTTGCGCTGTGTGCGCCCGAGCATTATCGTGCAAAATGATGGGTGGATTCCGCAGAAAGTGTTGCCGCTTCTTTCTCAAAGCTGGTCGCAGGTGGTGCTCCTAAAACGAACAGTAATACTCAGCATTGACGGTCTGCCGTGGAGGAATGTAATGCGTTAGGATAACACCATCACAGTCGTACACGAGAATCACCATAACTTTCACCGTATTGGGGCTCCGACGAACTTTCGACTTTGTGGTGACCCATACTGACGCCATTCGTTCGATTGGCGTTTCAGTTTTGTCTCATGTCTCATCCAGTCCAGGGTTTTGTTACGGCGTAAGAAAGTCTCCCCTTCGCGCTCATAGCGCTCCAAGTGCGTCTTAGCAGCTTCGTAACGCAACCATTTCTCCATTTCCGTCAAATAATGCGGAACGCATCGTGATGCAATTTTTCGCATGCCCAGGCGTTCCTTCAGGATGTGAAGCACAGTCGTATGCACTAATCCGGTTTCTTCGGCGAGCTCACGAATCGTCTGGCGTCGATCACTGTCCAATAACGCGGCAAGAGCATCACTTCTTCTTCACTGACACTCGTAGAACGATCTGCCCGATGAATGTCTGCCACAGTTTGCCGACCATCTTTGAAGGCTTTTGCCCAACGTGCCACTGTTCTGTAAGGAAATGCAGATTCCCCGCAAGCTTCTTGAAGAGCTTTATGACACTGTCGTGCTGTACGACCTCTGGCACATTCAATCTTGATCCAACTCCGTTGTTCCTGTTTCGAAAACATAGTGACAACAGTACGTTAGACCGCTAGCAAGTGACTTGTGTTTCTCTCGATGGTGCGCACGCAGGTGATGTGGGAAGGGAGAGTCCATTTGCTCTAAGAAAAGATAGGTATGTAAACAACGTGTGCTATCAGCGACAATATTAGATTCCTTGCATAGCGTCTCCACAGCAGTGTTGCCACTATTTAAATTCCAACCCTTGTGCATACATGTCCATTCCTTGCCAACAATAACACAAAATCTACTTATCTTTCTTTGCTTTTGTTTGCCTGCTAAATAAAACGTGCCTGTCTGAGCTCAGGAATTTCTTTTGAATATTTCCAGTTAAATTCTGTTTAAAATCGTATATTTGTAAACGTGCTTTCCCGTTTCCGCGCGTCGCGGGAAAAAGTATGCTCTATTATAAAATGAGTAATTCAATAAATTATAGAATCTGTAAGGATATTCCAAGCACAATTTCCATGCTCAAATATAAGTGTGATTTATAGTGATTATTTACAGCCTTGAAAAATATCCTTCTAGAGAAAATATGATGTTGAACTTCTTGAGAAATTGTTAGTCATGTTTACTAAATAAGAAAAATATTTTAATTTATTTCTTGTTTTTGTAAGATTTTATTAGAAACAGAAAATAAATTAGTAAGAAATGATTATTCATTATTTAATTTGATTACATGTCTTGATAAAAATTTGATGTTGCATATTCGGCATATTTCTGGTTTGTTTTTGCACATTTTATGTATGTAAACACAAGCCCCATTAATAACTACGGGACAGCATTCAAGCGCAAAAATGTCTGATGCCAGATAACCCAAACATAATGACATTTTTTCCTCACCTTCCCATTTACCGCCACGGGTGGTTAAGGTGCGGACTCGTGAGTGGGAGGTCTGGGGTTCGAATCCCACCAGGACCTTCCTCCCTGACTGAGGTTTTTTCCAGGTTTTCCCCAGTCCTCATAACTGGTAAATGCCGGGGAGGTGCCCTAAAATTAGGCCTGGAACGTTTCCTCCCTTCCTTTCCCAATATATCATTTCACTCCATGTATCACCAGTGTTCACCGCCTGTGGTGCCTCAGTAGTAAAAACGGGCGTTAAACACCATTTAAAAAAAAAAAACTTCGCATTTGAATACATCACATACATGACTACGAAAATTTAATCACGTATTTATACAATTGTAAATCAAACATTAATGCATTCAAAGTTAAATTGCGATTTAATTTCTCAAATTATAAATTGAATGCTGCCTAAGCTTTTATTGCTGACGACAAATAACCTTCTCATCATTTGTTTAAAGGCCATCTTCTCCAATCCACTGTTTAAGTAGCGCCCTTCTGGCAGCTTTTTTTTTTAATTTCGTGCACTTTAGGCATCATTGGAGAAAAAAATTACTCTAATTCAAAATTAACTATTTTCTTTTGGCTTAGCTGTTCTGAAAAGTAATTGGACTCTACATACTATTAAGCCACTAAAATGAAATGAAAGACTTTTGAAAGCAAATAGTTGCATTATTATGCATGGTACTGATCACCCGTGGTGAACTTGTGTTTAGTAACTTAGCTTTACGTTCAGCATAATCCTTGGACGAGGTCCCGAATCCTTTCACGAAAGACAACGGAGAAAACAGAACGCCTCTACCGAAACTTTGCATCCTTAGTGTTAGTTCCGAATTGCGAATGTTATCGAGTCTCTTCTATTTTTCGTCAAATGGAATTCGCAATGAATTCATATACATACACATTAACCTTAACCTAATCTCAGATAAATCCTAGAAAACGGTGGACTCAATCAAATTTATAGGATTATGTGCGTAATACAATGTTACAAGGTAAGTGGTTGTAATGATGGCAAATCTCCTTTAACTCCAGCAGGGGGGAAGGGAATATGTATATGTGTGTGTGTATATATATATATATATATGAAAAATAAAAATAAAGCAACACTATTAACAATGTAACAAATTAACAGAAATTAACAGTAATAATAAAGGTAGATAAGGATAAAACACTTAGATAAAGTCACACTTAAAATTGCTATATTTCGAACTACTGGAGTTCTTCAATGGCAAGACATATATATATATATATATATATATATATATATATAGTTGAATAGTTGGGCCGTGTGGAAGCGACCCCACTAACCTTCCCTTTAATACCAAGATGACCCAACCTAGTAACAACTTGGCTTATTATCTGCCTATATCCGTTGAAGTCACCTTACGTTCGGCTAAGGACGCTGTCCCCCGCTGTTCGTGAAATGAGGCATGGTCTGTTCCAAGGACGATGCTGAGAGTAAAGAATACAGTTTAGCACACACATGTTTACCAGTACTTTCCAAAGGTTTGCACCATTCATGTTGCAACTTCTTGTGACTAATGTCAAAACCTTATGCATGTACATAACAGACGATAAGGCCGTTTCTTCTTTTGATTATTGCTTTTCTAATCTCAACTGCCATCTATTGTGTGAAACTCTGCACTTGACGGCTGCCTTTTCAGTTGACACTGCTACATATTAACAAATGAGATCGCTACCCATTCTGAACCAATCATAAAGTAGCATTATCGGTTAACAGTCGGTCAGTCGTGACATGAAAGCTGCTCTGTTGCCGGTTTTACTTATTGTGTGTGTGCAGTTTTTTCTACCGCGTGTTTGCAGTTGTTATCGTGAATAATTGAACTGGCTAATTTGTAGTAATTAGAAAATGTCCCAAATAGGTCATTAGCAGAGTTATACCTAATACTTCACATTGAGGTGTACACGGACGCAAAATGCTCTTAGAGAAGGCTATTTCCTACCATTAGGAAAAATCTACGCAGTAGTTCTCACTGTCGAAAGTTTGTTCTTTAATAAACTTATAAAGTAACTTTTAATACCTCCACTATAATCGAGACTTAATATACGTTCATTAGGCGAAATTGAAAATCACAATATTAGCCGTGGATGTTGCAACATCGCAACCGCAGCATAGCCAACATTGCCGAACTGACGCTCTCAAGTGCAACGTTTTGGCGGTCTACATTTTCTGAGAGCCAACAGTGCTTTTATTGTACGGTTCTTTGTTGATTGCTGCAAAACTACCCTCAATGATTCGTCAACAATAGTGCGCTACCAGGACTGCATTACATTTAATGCAAATGTTTCATAGTCTCCTACTGTTTTATATTTCGTTATGCCGATTTTCCTATTCTTAAATTTTGATAACCCCAAATAACAACGAACGGCGCTTTCATTTGCGCTAAATGTTGAAATATGCAACACCTAAAATACGTGAACTACTATAAAAAGTTGTCTTTGTTTGCAAATAACATGAAATAAATTATTCCAGGATAATATATGAAAATCTGCTAAAATTCGCCTCCTACTTATAACATATTTGCAACAATTTTATATGTATAGTTGGTAATTAACAAAGAATACAATATGTATTTACATAATTATCTGGTCCTTAGTAATGGTGGAAGTTTCGCCTAGCACGAAGCCCTGCGAAGTGGGATTAAAACTAATTCGCCAAACAATACTTTGAAATATCCTGAAAGTGTGTGGACCCCATGTGTGTGCGCGCGCACTAACGTCAAATCACAGAAATCGTTACTCGCAGGGCTGAAAAGCACTGCTGGTGGTGCTACGTGCTGCTGGTGGTGCTCCTGGACAGCGGAGAGAGCCGAAGATAGTGACTGGCACGTCTATTAGCTAGATAATAACATTTCATGATCAACGGTGAAATAGCTCAGGCGGAAAAGTGTCGTTACGCTTGTAAAGATAGTGGATTCGAATCCTACTATCTCCATGCTTCCCTCCCCCCACCGGAGTTAAAAGAGATTTGCCACAACTACAACGATTTACTCGCTAAACCACTGGGTTCACTGGTTTCTAGGGGTTGCCCGAGGTTAACAAACAAATTAGGTTAATGTATATATATATATATATATATATATGTATATGTATGTATGTATGTGTCGGTCCTGGTGGTGTAGTGGTTACCATACTTGCCTCCTAAACCCAAATCGCGGGTTCGAACCCGGCCAGGACCGATGGATTTTTTCGGGCGTAAAAATCCTAAGTATGGCTTCCTTCGGAAGGGAAGTAAAGCCGTGGGTCCCGTGTCGTACATTTGCGGCACGAAAAAGAACCTCAAGCCTGAAAGAGAGGCCTCTGAGCAAAATTTGTCGGCCGTTTCACGCCCTGAGTTGAATGGGACGCTGATGACCTGAGCTGTTAAAGAGCGTCCATAAATAAATAAATCAATCAATCAATGTATGTATGTATGTATGTATGTATGAATTAGTTGCCAATTGGAATAAGAGCACATTTCCCACCGTTATAAAATTTCACCCAACTAATAATGCCCTCATCACAGTGATTTACCCGTACCTATCCACTTATATTTTCATGAAAAGGAGGCCAGTGCAAGTTCGTTCCTTCTCTCCGCTGTCGCTCAGGAGCTAGCAACAACAGTTGCACTAGCAGCACGATGCTTTCAGCCCTGCGCGTATCGTCAAGTTCAAATCGCTTGTTTTATCAAGAGCATTGGAGTTTCGCACATGGGCGGCGGAGGGCAGCGCCATATTCCATTTTGTAACTTACGCACCAATAAATCGGCTACATTAACTGATTGATGATGGAGCAACAACGGAATGAGTGGCGGGAAACCGTAGTACCCGGAGAAAACCTACCTAAATGCAGCTTCGACCGCCACTAACGCTGATGACCTGAGATGTTAAAGAGCGTCCATAAATAAATCAATCAAATCCCACTTACTGCTACTGAGATCGAACCCTGGTAGCTTCGGTGAGAGGTGAGCAATTTGGCCACTGCGCCTCCATATTCTTTCGCACGCATTTTTTTTATCTACAGTTAATGATCACGGCACCTATCGTGTACACGGCTTTTTCATAAGCATATGTGCATTACGATATCATGCAGTTTTTCACCATCTTTTGTGTAACCTCAACGTCATCTTCGGTGCATATACGGGCATTTTTAAGCTCATTTTTCAAAAAATAAATTCTTCTTCAACGTTGGTGCTGAGGACTTATGAACTTCAAATCAACATTGATCTGAACGACATCTCATCTTTGAAATAAAAAGATTTAATCATGGTAGATGCGACCATGGTCAGTTCAAATGCTAAGTGCCGCATTTGACAGAAACTTATCGAGGACCGTTACAGAAACTGAGAAAGTGAGTTCCACAACAGCACAAATCAGACACTATATGTGATTTATTCATATCGTTGCAATCGTTAAGTATTTTAGTTATCCAACTGATCATGGTACATTTGTTCTATGTATTCAATAAAAGGACTCAAAACGTAAACAAAATGTCATATACACAGCTGATGTTTTGATAGATATAATGGAAAACTCATAAAAAACCAATGTAGAGTAAGTAAAATGGAGTATGATCAAGAATTTTAAGACTTTTCTCCTACTTAAAAAAAAAAAAAAAAAAAAAAAAAAAAAAAAAAAAAAAAAATTCCGGTGCTAAAAAGCAAAAAGAATAGAAGGTAACATATAATAAAGTAATATATATTAAACACCCATAACAGCGAGTAAGAGGAGTGAAATAACTATAAAATGATTCGTAATAAAAGAGAAGGCTCATTTACCTGGAGAGAGATTAGGCAAATGAAATTCCCTGAAAGCTGCCTTGAGGAAATATCTTATAATTTTTGTTGTTTTTGTATGATATTAATCAGAAAATAAAAGATTGAATTTACGCAACGTGGCTGGTCCTTACCCCCTGAAATATGTTGCATTAAAAACGAGCATTTTCTTCTTCTAAATCTAATTTTTGGTAAATGAAATAAATAATACATACTAATGAGTTCTATAATAACGCAAGTTCAACAATTATATTACTGGCAAAATTCTCGTGATCATGGTTATTATTTTAATATTTGGCGAGATCTGAAATTAGGCTCATTTATTAGGGAAAAAATGAATTCCAAGTTATAGTTTTAAACAGATATTCCGTTTTTATTGCTTTTCTCAATATTTATTGAGCTGGACTTCTATTGTGAAAGCCATGGCTTCAATTAAGCTTGCCAACATCAAAACAAAATTTCGCTCTATTTAATGAAAGTTTGCCGGACTTTTCAAACGACCGTCCTATTACAAATGTGCCAGCTTACAAGCTAAATAACGATTCTTATTAAAAACATTATAAGCTAATGTTTAAAATTTAAAAAAAATTCCATAATTATCATTTTAGATAATATAGTATTACTACTTTGGTTTTCCTTGCGGAGATTTTAAAAGAATATTATGACATCATTTGTAGGATTTATCGCATTCTTTGCCTTTAAATCCAGGTTTCTTGGCTCTTCTTTTAATGAATAATCTTACTAAAAAATAAACATTTTAATCTCCTAATATAAATTTTCTAAATCCTAAAATTTATGGCGCTGCTTAAATGCAAGTGAAAAAAACACCTTTGCAATTAAAATATTTTATTTAAGAACGTACATTCTTAAAGACTACTAAAGGTCTTTATATTCCGAAAATAAATTTTAAAAAATTAATTTAAAATGCGTTCAAACTTAGAGCTTTTTGGTAACATAAGCTACTGCATTGTGAATTTTGGAAACAATAGAAAAATAATTTCAACATGAAAAAAGTTATGATTGCTCGCAAAGTCAACAATCCCAGCTATATTCCTTTAAAGGTCGTCTTGCAAAAACATACGTTTTTAGGAAGGCATTTTGATCATATTTACTTTTCAGATATTTTCAATTTGTACTTGAAGAAACTGTACTTTAATACAGAGCTTAGAACGGAATCGCTGAAATAAAGACAAATTCAAAAAAGAAAAAAACAACGCAAAGTTATACAGAGAAGGACATTCGTAGAGCGTACACGCTGAGCATACTCAGAGAGGTCAGATCGTGATATAAACTAAGTGTTAAAAATAAGCTCTGGGTTCATCTGCAATAAGTATTGCTCCACCTGTCGGCATCGTCTCTTGTGAACTTGAGTCGGAAATTTCAGGGCCATGCTATTGCCCCCGGGTTGAGATATCGATCCTAGGCAAGACTAGCGCATGCGTATTGAAAAGCAAGGCAGGAGGCCGTTGACATGGCTACGGTACTATACCGTGAAGTAGTACTACACCCCGCCCACTCAACGTTAAATAATTAAACCAATGTTTGTTTTTAGCACCGGCATTTGTGAGTTCCCATGAATTATGAATAGCGCAACCAGATCCGAAAATCTCCAACTTTTCTTTCTCTAATGCCTACAGTTGTTGCCTACAAGGTTCGGAAGGTTGGGAAAATGAATTCTATAAGGTAAAAGCTCTGCAATAACTACATATTCTAACCAAGCAATTCCCAGATATATTTGCCCTTGCATATATGAGCTGCAAATTGTAGTTATATATTTAAAGGCTCTCTGTCAAAAATTAAAAAACAAATAGTGTCCAATTAGGGGACGCATTTAAAGTACCAAAACAAACAAATACAAAAAAAAAAAAAAAAAAAACACAGAGCCACATTTCCTTTGATTTTCGAGTAATCCTTTTACCTATCAACAGCAGTGACGTCATCGGAACTGCACTGCTTGCTTCATGGTTCAAGTGACGTCATCGCCTCGGAAGGCGAGAGCTATAAATAGCTTCAACTCAGCTTACAAGTTCTAAAATAAACCAGATACTTGTTTCTAGGTAAAATATAGACTTTAAGCCTAGGGGTTCAATAATTATTAATGTAGAGGAGAAATGGAATTCCATTTTCCAAACAAAGAATAAAACAAGTTATCTTTATATGGTTTAAACTATTTTATTACGAATAATGCAATACAGAATGTTTCAAGGAGGATATAATAATAAATGCTGATCAAGAGGTTACTGACGTAATACAGTTTATTACCAGATACTTAGTACTAACAACAGTGATTAAAAGAAACTCTTACTTGAAGAAAAGAAGTGGGTGAGAAGGAGCAAGCGAAAGGGAAAAGGTGAGTTAATTACATCTGGTGGGTTGTGAGCGATTGTGACCAGTGAATAAGTGAGGGAAGCAGGTGCGTTTGAGCAAATGAGATAGTAACTTAAAATATAGCAAATGTGTGTGAGCGAATTAGGCGAATGAGTGGGCAAGCGAAAGACAGATTGTGAGGTGAAGAAAATAAAATGTTATATAAATTAGTTCTTCCTCTTTTCTTCTTTTAATTTTTAGTGTTTTTCCCCTTGGTCTTTATTACTATTATTTCATTTTTGTTTTCTTTGCTTCCAGTTATGTGTACTGCCCAGTTGAACACTTTTCTTGATTTCAGTTAGTATAAACGTTCTTGTAGACAATTATGGGTTATATTAATGACAATATTTATAGCATGTTGATATACGAGGGTAGGTCCACAAGTTTCCGGCCTAACCATTTTCTAGATATGACAAAAACTATATTTCACTTTTCAATATAATTACCCTTTATTGCAATACACGTCTCACATCTTTGAATTAACAGTTCAATCCCCTGCCCATAAAATAGAAGTCTTGTCTGCAAAATGGGCATAAACAGCAGCCATCACTTCTTCGTCACACTTAAATTTCCTTCCTCGAATGTCCTTCTTGAGTTCTGAGAAGAGGAAATAGTTACTGAGCGCTAGATCTGGGTTGTAGGGAGGATGGTCGATATCCTTGAAGCCACATTTCTTCACAGCTTCCTTTGCAACAAACAACAGCTGTATGCACCGGCGCGTTGTTGTGAAGAAGGTGCACACCACCACTCAGCTTTCCTCGCCTCATCTCTTTGATGGAAGCATGTAGTCTGTGTAGTAGGCCAGCATAGTACTCCTCATTTACTGCGGTGTTCCTCTCCTTGAAGCCAATAAAGAGTATTCCTTCACAGTCCCAAAAGATTGTGGCCATGTTCTTCTTGGTTGACTGAGTGACCCTGGCCTTTAGAGGCGGTGCTTCGCCAGGTTTACGCCACTCCATTGATTCTCTTTTGGATAAGGGATCATAGTAGAGGATCCTAGTTTCATCTCCTGTAACAATGGTTTGCAGAACTTTTCTCTCGTTGCCACGGCAGAGCTCCAAAAATCCTGACAACAGATGACACGTTGCTGCTTTTGGATTGAGAAAAGAAGTCTAGGCACCCATCTTGTACTAACCTTATTCGTGTTTAAATGTTCATGAATAACTCGAAGGACTGTTGTCTTAGAAAGACCCAACCTTGTTGCTATTTCTGTAACTTTGAGCCGCCGGTCTTCCATAATTTCTCCTTCCACAAGAGCTATGTTTTTATGAGTGAGCACCTCCAAGGGCCGACCTGCACGCTCTTAGTTTTCAATGCTTTCTCGACCAATTCGAAAAAGTTTGGCTCATTCGTTTACGATAGAATATGAGGGGGATGCTTCCCCATATATACCATTCAATCGCTGTTTAATTTCATTTGGAGTAAGCCCTTCTTTTGTGAAGAACTTAATAACAGCTCTATACTCCATTTTGAACATGTCATAATCTACTACACATAGCCTTCTTTATCCTACTATATATGAACAACTGAACACAGCGGAGCGGAAGTTACAGTCTCAATTATTTACTTAAAAGATAAGGTATGACAACAGATAAGGGTTTTGTGAAGACGATAGTCCTTATCGGCGAGTCCGGAGACTTATGGACCTACCCTAATATATGCTCTTTGCCATATTGTTTCGTATAATTGTTAACTTTCAACATCACTAAATTTCACATCAATGACTTTTAAGGCTATCGAACGGCTTGGGATCATTTCACAGAAGTGCGTTATCGCTAATGAATCGCTAAAGCGGGAGCGTTGAAGCAGATCATTGCGCTGTTTCTAATTTTTCTGCAGTGTTAAAGTAGTGTCGATTAGAATCACCTGTGGAGAACTTTCATCCATCTACTATGGACGTCCTGCATAAAAAGGGTTTTCTTTGTGATCTCTTCTCTTATTAAAATAATGCCACGGGTGGCCGAGGTCGTTAAGGCGCGGACTCATGAGCGGGAGGTTTAGGGTTCGAATCCCGCCAGGACCGTCCTCCCTGACTAAGGTTTTTTCCAGGTTTTTCTTAGTCCTCATAAATGGCAAATGCCGGGGAGATTCCCTTAAAACTTAGGCCTGGAACGATTCCTTCTTTAAAAATAAATCCTTTCCCAAAATATCATTTCATCTCTGCATCATTAGTGTTCATCGCCTGTGGTGCCTCTGTAGCAAAAACGGGCGTTAAATACTATTCATTCATACCAACAGATAAAAGATTTAACACAAAACAGTGCACTAAAATCCTTTTAGTTTGTTTACACGCTTGGTTTGAGGCTGTTTTTAATATGATCTAATTGTTGTTGTTGTTGTATGTCTACCCGGGGGTCCCGCTTCGTACCCCTGGTCATTCAGTGGCCTGAGGTCGCCTTTTGCACCTTAGTGGTCACTGGAGGAGGAAGGTGAAAGGGAAGGGTTCAAATCACACGACACTTTGTTGTCGGCCACCCGGTTCGTTACCTCTATGACTTCAATGTATGCCACCAGCTATACACATTGCTTGAAATTGCATCTGTGTGCCTCTTATCTACCTTTCCTACTGTACCTGGGACTACATCCTGGTAATTACTGTAATGTACTGGCCGAAGATGCCTTCTAGAAATGTCTTTTACTTGCTTTCTACTGTTTCTGGAACTGCGACCTACTCTCCTCCACTGGAATCTGGATTCCGGGACGGCGTCTTCTTCCGCTTATATACTAAATTCAAAGTGTTCTCGAGTGGCCGTGAGAGCTCACGGGGTTCACAGACTAGTGCCTATGGTTCTGAGCCTTCAAAATATTTCAGTATTATTGATGAGCTCGTGTTCCCAAACGCGCTCACTTTAAATCTATCAACTCCTTGACTGCTCATTAGGGAGATCATGATCATTCGCTGTAATGATGTCATCGCCAGCACCTGTTCTCTTTCTAACCTTAACGAATTTAAGAGCATCTCCAGCAACTAAAGATACAAAGGACCAGTTGTTCGGTTCATGCTGGACAACTGCGTGCACTTGCTTTGTCACAATAGAAAGACCCATTGCTCGAGACATTATCAGTAAGTGAGAGCACAAAAGATTACATTAGGCAGCCTTTACCCTATAGTCAAAGAGGAATCGTCCATATAATCATGAATACATTTTCGTGATACATGAAATTGCTTGTTACTACAGACTATATAATATTTAATGATTATTACCATTTAAATTATCTATATACATTCATTTTCGGGCATGCATGGGTGTAAGGACCTGTCACAGGTTTTATAATATAATCATGGAGTGCAAAGATGCAAAAGCAAACTACTACTTTCTCATCTAACTACTTGCGATCGAGTTGAATAGTGCTCCAATTAAACTGTCATTTTACAATCCTGAAGATCTATCCGAACGGTAACAGTTTAACGATAATCTTCGGAAAAAAAATATTGCTAAAAGGCAGTAAAGGGACATGCAAAAAGATGTGTCATACAACACTCAGAAGCTAACACAAATGAGGAAAAATATGTTTGTTCCGTTTCCTTCAGAATGCCGAAGGAGCAATCAGGTAAGACTAATATTGCAGAAGCATGTTTCTCATTGTCGGTACAGAGCAGATATATTTCCTGTAGCTGACAGTAATCTTTTCTGGAAGTTTTGATGGGTGAAAATACGAGGAACTATGTAATATTATGAAACACTTATAAGTACATTAAAAACGTATACGCACTTGTAAAGTAAGGGACAAATCTGCAAGAGCATCGCGTCTAACTTCACAATTTTAAAGTAAGCTCTGTCACTGGCTAGATTCAAGTTTTCTTGGTCTCATCTGATACGTTCTTTACTGGGGATTTAAAAACCTTTCCTGTGATACGTGGTTTTGAACCAGAACTGTCACTTCAACTGTTAAAGTTTGTTTTACCTTCTAGGGGGTTTTAAACTCCCCCGCTTACACAAGTTAAAGAGAACGGTAGTTTTTCCCTATGAAAATGTCTCTTTTTTAAAAGGACAGAACACAAAAAATTGTGTCCTCGACTTTACAAAGGGCCTGACCTTCACAAGGCATGTTCATGGTATTTTCGCTCTACGGCGAGCAAAGCATATGGTTTCCTTCTTACAAGAATTTCCAGCTATACAACATGCGAACAAGAACATTAAATTGCTAAGTATACATTACTCATGATTATTACATATATCAATTAGGGAAAGAACACATACATTAGTTTTAATAATAATAATATGGGCGACATTTTAGTTATAATAGTAAAAATAATAATAGGAGCGAAGCCGTAAACACTACTTCAAATTTCCTGACGTCGACTTGTAGCTATTGTTAAAATATTTCTTAAGGCATCTATTTCAACAATAAGGTCCTAGAGTACCTCTTTCTCCATCTCCAAATAAAATAAAACAGTAGGAATAATACAATGAGTAATTTCTTATTAACTAACTGTACTATTTCAGACATCTAACAGTCTACTTTATTTAACCTTCCCTACTCCTCTCCTTGTCACTGTGCTGTGAGATAGGCGTATCCGGCAGCTCTGTTTGTAAACACATACTGGTATTGCTGATTTTTAGCATTACTTTTCACGCAGTGCGGTAATCATACATTTCTGCAAACTATCAAAAGCACTGCATTGTCTTTATGTACCGCTCCTTGCTGCAAGCTTTAACGCATCTATAACAACCTACTTTTTATGTAGCAAGTGATTGTTTCATTCCTTTGTACTGTCCAAAAAAAATGTATGTTTATTCTGGATACAACATTTCTAGAGCTTGACGATATGAGGCCTTGATGTTGTCAAGGGCACGGACCGAGGGGTGCGAACTTGCTAGCATGGCTGCCGATGTGGAAAATGTAATTTACCTCATCTTAAATTTACATGTTCTCTTTTGCTCTGACGTCAAAGCTGTGAGAAAGGCAAGCCTAACATTACACTTCTTGAATTTACTGTTCTCAAGCAAATCGTTCTCAAGAGTTACTGCTTTCAGAAAGGCTCTGAGCGTTATTTTTCAGTTTCATTTCATTATCTTACCCTCTTGATTCAATTGGGCCAAAGGTCTCTAATTGTTTATTGTCCTATACGACCAAAGCAGGCACCTGTATGGCTTTAATTTTTGTAGAAAATAGAGGATATATATATTACACACACGACTGTGTGTTTTCTTTTTAAGATAAAATTAAAAGAGGTTCATCATTGTACAATATTTCTATATAAATTAATGAAAATATGCAAGGGCAAATCATGAGTTTTAGAAAATATTTTCAGAAGTATTTTACTCTGATAAACACGAAGTTTCAATTTATCAAAGGTCTTCTGCAACCCTTTCCGAGAACCTGTAGATGTGTGTTCCAGGCCGCGATATTATGAAGATTTATAAGCGTTGTGATGTATAAACCAGATCCTAACTACCTATCCCTATCTCGCATTCTAAATCAGGTATAATAAATTAAAACTTATAATATTTGTTGGAGAAATATTGAAGTTAAGAGGCAATATCGAATGGAATGTTGAATTATACAGAAATAAATTCAACGTGAACAATAAGAATAACAATTTATATATCCATATAAAGTTACAGAGCACGAATGAATGCATGGCAAAATATTTTTATTTTATTTTTTTACTGGCAAAGTCAAGACTATAAATCCTTCTCCCCCAATTATTTAGCCTTGCATACAATGATAAAAATACACAAGGTTACAATTATTTAGCCAAAATAAAGATAATTATTAAAATAATATGAAATTAATTTTACTGTATGTAATAAGACAAACCGTTAAATCAATAACAATCAATCTGTTCTAAAGGAACAGTAGCGACTTCTTCGTCGTTCAAGTGTTTCACAAACTCGCTAAAGATGTCAAGTAGATGCTGTATGGAGGAAGAAGGGCTAATAACCAGGCGCCGTGATGGAGCACAACACACCCCAATGCTTTCTCATTAACCCTTACCCTAATATGGTAAAAAGATGTGTGGGCAATCACGCCTCGTACGAAAAATGTAGCCCGGCATTCCTGAAAACAGCTGGACACAATGGCAGTAACTGCGTCTCTTTAATTCATGGGGAAGTTTAAATTCTTGCATAGCAGTAGCCTTTGATGTTTTTGCAACTTGCAATAAAAACAGCTACAGAAGAATTTCTGTAGAGAGGCTTGCAGTCTGTTTTTCATCTTTCCCGTTGGTTCTGTCAGTTTCGAACGTTGTCTTCCGCCAATGGTTTTCAGTCTGTCAACAAACACTCATTGTTTGTGAAGATTTTGCTAGTGGTTTCCGAATGCTAAACTGCGCAAATAAATTGTCTTTGACACTTTTTAATTGACGCAGTTTTCCAATATATGCGAGCAATAAACATCCAAAGTTTCATTATGTATCAGCTCATAATGTACGTACTGTATTGCTCGTAACTTTCACTTTCGTGAATGGGCCTCTTCTGCTGTTTTTCTTAAACAAAGTCAATCCACTTTCTAGAAAGGGATCCACACACTTTCGGGCATATGAAAGGTCGCCTGGCTGGCCTTCATGAAAGGAGTGAGTCTTGCTCGGCGCAACGTAAGGGACAGTTCTAGGGTTGTATTTCGACACACCTGGCTCAACACAGTTTCACATATTGCCCAAGTATCGAAAGGTTACCGATGAGCATTTACCTTAAATTTGTGGAACTGTCAATTTTAAGTTAAAATTTATCTCCTCTTATTATATGGTGCTTGATTTGCATAGTTGCATTATAATGATTGAAGTAACAGTATTTTTCAGTTTCTGTCTTAGTTAACAGTTGCCTTGACATTTTTTCAATCATTTTTATTAATTTAGATTTTATATTTGTTTGCGTTTATTAATTATTTGGTATTTTTTCAGTAATTCATAAATTATGTGAAGCAATTTTTCTTGTTAAAATAATAAGTCCAGTACCTGAAAGTTTATTCATTTCGTAAATTTGAGAGCAATTCCCTGTGTAATGGTTAGTCAAAGTCAGCTATACTGGGAGATCATCCATGTGGTTTCATGTTAGTTGCTTGAACTTACTTAATTATGTATTATTGAGATTTATGGGTATTATAAAATGTACACATTATAGTTTTCTGTTCTTAAATTATGCTTATACTGTTATGCTAAAATCTTTATGCAATAAATGCGTTGAAGAAGACATAATTACGATCTTATTAAAATACTCATTTCTATTATTATTATTATTGTTGTTATTATTATTATTATTATTATTATTATTATTATTTATTTGTTTGTTTTTTAAGATATTGCTCCATGCTTTTTAATCATATAAGGCCTTTCTTTTGGACAACTCTGGATGTTTATCATTAGTAATTTTCCACAATTAGCGTTTTCTGACCCTCCTGCTAACGGGAGAGTATTTGTAAAACTTGATACAGCATTTCAAAATGGGTACAGAATCCGGTATCGATCCACGAACCTCTGCATTATGGGCCCAGCACGCTTCCATGCGCTGAGATCCAATTCCCCGAAGGTAAGGTGGCTGTTGACGATCCCATAACAAAACAGTCATATGTGACACACTGCTCCCGGGGACATGTCAATCTTCACGTGCTTAAAAGTAGCGCCGCCATTCTCCGTCATACTTTCCATATACTAACACGTGTCCATGTTACATTTCATTGAAGTAGGTCCATTAGTTTGAAAGCTAAAAGGGGGGGGGGGAATAGAGGCCGAGAGCGAGTGAAACATCCTACAATTAATGGATTGATGGAGATTGAAGCTGGTAACCTGATGAAGATAGTATTTTTGCCCAGCTGTTGCTATATGATTTGTGTTGCAATTAAAAACATTAAATGCATTAATTGATAGTTATGTCGTCAGCATGTGTGCACAAGACAATATTAAACAGCAGTTAGTTAACTTTTTCTCTGCTTGATGGTTTTTAAATAATCCCTATGTATATGACAAATACAAAAATAAGTTGTGATTAAATTATTCAAATTTGGTAACGAAATGATGAAGTGTGAACACATTTCGAAAACATGAAGTGAAAATACATAAATTTGAATAACGGTGTGCAGAATTTGTAATAAGAGATTGAGGGTAAAGATGACTTGAGCAAAAAAAAGGGCCTCAAAAGATACGAGCACATTATCGTATTTAAGTATACTGCACAAGATTGTGACACACGCACTGTTGTAGTTTATTGTTCAAGTTCGTGTAGAGATTTGTTATGGCACATCGCAGTAGTAATGATGAAGTTTTGTATGTTTTGTTTTAATTTCAGCTTGACAGGGAACCAAGTACTACTTCGCCTTAGGCACTGAATGATGACTTTTGGCACAGTAGTTACACGTGCACATTTTACTCGAGATAAAATATATTCTGCACTAAGGATACCTTGAGACTTGTTTACGTTGAGTTTCAGTTGTAATTCATGTTTTTCTGATCAACTGAGTCTCTATCAGCATTAATTTTAGAATTAGTGCCTAGAGACTAAATGCATTTAGTTATCACCAGATTATACTGGGTGAATTTTCCTTCGCGGGACCGCTCCACCTGCAGTTGGCCGCAGTTGAGCGACCTCTGCAGTTCACGTCTCTTTCTCACGCTTGAGAGCGGGAGTACGAGTTTAACTCTAGGAACGTACGAACGTATTCTTGTGTGTTGTATGACAGTATATTACAGTGTATTAATTACGTTAATGTGGTTCTATTAAGGTATTCTATTCCTCAAACAGTATTTATTTACCATCGTAGGTGCTAGTTTAAGCAAAACATTGGTTTTGAATACCAAAAATTAATAACATTTTAAAAATTCAATGGAAATACTAAACCAGTCATGTCTTTAATTTCCGAAACTAATATTTTCTCTAAAATAATTAAAGCTAAGCTTATTGCTGATAATAAAATATATTCACTAATCATTATACTACTTAAGATAAAATATCATATACAGAAAATGTAAATTTACTGTGCGTACGAACCGACTTGTGATATACGGAGATTGTTTGAAGAGAGAAACTTTCCGCTAAAAAATCACTTCGAAGACTTTCTCAGAAAACGGGAATTTCCTATTTCTCTGTTCGAAGGCTACAACGCTACTGAAGCTAAAACCCCATAAAATTACTTAAACCGGGTGACCCTGTATCTAGGAGTGGATTTTGTGAATGGATTTTGAATACTGTGCATGACGGAGAAATTGACCCTATCCTAATTTTCTTTACGATATTGAAGTTCATAACAATCTGTCCTGCTTCTATATAAGTTCAAAAGATAGGAGTGTGGTGCACTATTAGAGGCGAGAGAATAATAATCTTTTCGTGTTGAGGAAAAGTCAATTCGCAACTTTCCAGCAAGACATTCTGTAACGGCACATAAATGCCCATGTCTCTTTGCATGCAATTCATGAAATATTCGATAAAAATTCTAAGTGTGGCTTCCTTCGGAAGGGAAGTAAAGCCATGGGTCCCGTGTCGTACATTTACGACACGAAAAAGAATTATAAGCCTGAAAGAAGAGGCCTCTGAGCAAAATTTGTCGGCCGTTTCACGCCCTGAATATAATGGGACGCTGATGACCTGAGATGTTAAAGAGCGTCCGAAAAAAATCAATTAAAAAAAAAGAATATTGGACGATTACTAACAATGTATGGTAAACGAAGGGAGGCAGTTCCAGCATCTTTTGCTTGATAATGGTGAGTAAATGTACCTTAAGTGTTTAGGTGTAATAAGTTAACTTATTCAACAATCATAGCTGAGGGCGTTCTGACTTCCGTTCACTACGGTACCAGCTTCAACCGACAGACCGTCCGTTACGAATGGAGCGGTTCCGCGAAGAAAAAATCATCAATTATTTGAATGACCATTTGTTAAAAGTGTAGATGTGATGTTAAAAGTGTAGATGTGATTTTTTTGTTTTATTTTATTTGTTTTCCCCACTAGTTACGAACTAAAAGGATAGATGCACCGTTTTATGTTAAAAGGACAGTAACGTCTTAGTTATAAATGAGTTTAATATGCTGTCATTTTGTGGTATTTTGGTAAAAGCTTTTTTTTTTGGGGGGGGTAATGTTTAACGCCCGTTTTTACTACTGAGGCACCACAAGCGGTGGACACTGATGATACATGAAATGAAATGATATATTGGGAAAGGGTTTTTTTTAAGGAAGGAATCATTCCAGGCCTAAGTTTAGGGTAACTCCCCGGCATTTGCCATTTATGAGAAATGAGGAACACCTGGAAAAAAAACCTAGTCAGGGGGGACGGTCTTGGTGGGATTCGAACCCCAGAACTCCCACTCACGAGTCCGCGCCTTAACGACCTCGGCCATCCGTGGCGGTGGTAAAAGACCAAATGGCCTGAACATACCCCTTTTTAACAAATAAGTTGTGTGACTGAGTTGGCAGTACATGTCAACTGTTAGATCAAAGTTCAACAATGTTCTATGGAATTTGCCTTGTTATAAATTTCAAATTCTGCAAAGCATCACTACTTCGGATGAAGATGAATATTCTCGTGGAGGAAAAAATAAGCCAATTCTCAAAGTTATAAGAGAAATGTCATAAAACAAGCAGGTCTGAGAGAAGAATTTCCTTAAATTACTCTGGAAAGAATACAGATGCCAAAACAGTTGGTGAAGGATGCAAGTAAGTTAATAATACATTATAATATAGCTTCGTTATAACCATCTCCTTGGCCTAGGGGACTGATGGCCGGGAGACCCGGGTTCGATACTTAGGAATTTTTTAAGTTAGGGAGGTCTGGAACGGCGTCCAATCAGCTGATGAGGACAATTGAGAAGTTGTCTTTTGAAGAGGTGGCGTTCTTCGATCACGAAAGCTGCGTGATAAGTATCCTGCAGGGTATGAATGAATGTGTTTAACGCCCGTTTTTGCTACAGAGGCACCACAGGCGATGGACACTGATGATACATGAAATGAAATGATATATTGGGAAAGGATTTATTTTTAAGGACGGAATCATTCCGGGTCTGTTTAGGGTACCTCCCGGCATTTGCCATTTATGAGGAATGGGGAAAATCTGGGGGGAAAACCCTCAGTCAGAGAGGACCCCAGATATCCCACTCACGAGTTCGCGCCTTAACGGCCTCGGTCACCATTGGCGGTTCCTGCATGCTCATCCATCAAAGAAATCGTAAGGTGAAGGTAGAGGACATAGAGGTTGCCGGGGCAGACCAAGGTTCACCCAGGGCTGTAGTGCTAAATGAGAAGAAAAAGAAATAGCTTCGTTTGAATGTAATTACAAATCTATAAAAGCTATCTCTAATTCCACTTTAAATTGATAAAATGTTTTATCATTACCATCAAAACTAATGCACCGAAGTAAACAATAATCTTTTATATAATATTGTAAGCGTTGGTGCAGAATGAAGTGAAACACAGCGTACTTTAAATCTGTAAAGAAATATTCATCTTTAAAACGAACAAAACAATTTCTTCGCAGTTAATAGATGAGCGAACAGAATGTCATGTTCGCTAATGACAAGAAGAAATAAAATTGGATAGAACCAACTGCGTCATGTGTTATCGAGTATTCAACACATACATTGAAGTCATTTCTCTTACTGTATGCTGTGAACACAATGCATATTAGACGCCTTAGGTATTTAAAACTGAAGGTACAAAGCCTAACTGACAATAGAGGTAAATATGTTAGTTTTTCTTAACGTAAATAAAAAAATTCATGAGAAAATAAGTTCATTTCTGTTGAAAACTCGCTATGCTAACGAAACAGATTGCTCTCTATGTGCAGATTTGAATGTCAAAATGATGTATGACTTGTTCAGTTCAAAGAACCAAGATATTAAAGTCATCTATTTGGCTTCTATAAAATGTTAATGGAAAAATTATAAATTTGTCAGTCACAAGTTTATTGCTATCGCACTGGTGAAGAACTAAAATTTAAATTATCACATATTAATGATGCATAACAGAAAAAGTAAAAGTTTTATGCTGCAATTAAAGAAAAATTCCTAAATGAAATGTAAGAACTTAATTATTTTCATTATCCTTTGATTACATGAACAATTTCAAATTTTGCAGTTCAAGAGCTCGTTTATTTGAGGCATTTGACAATAAGCCTGTCATGCATACATAATAGTAACGAAATACAGCTGTTTCTCTCAAAAGTTCATCGAAACGGAGGAATGAGAGAATACATTTTGGTATAAATTCACTACATCACTTTATTTATGAATCAAATACTCTTGTCTATATTGTGGCATTGCCATTTATCAAGGGTTCAAACCCGGCCAGGATGGATGAATATTTTCGGACGTAAAAATCCTAAGTATGACTTCCTTTGGAAGGGAAGTAAAGCCGTGGGTCCCGCGTCGTACATTTACGGCACGAAAAAGAACCTCAAGCATGAAAGAGAGGCCTCCGAGCAAAATTTGTCGGCCGTTTCACGCCCTGAATTGAAAGGGACGTTGATGACCTGAGGTGTTAAAGAGCGTCCATAAATAAATCAATCAAAAAAAAAAAACAGCACGAAAAAAAACCTTAAGTGTAAAAGAAGAGGTCTCTGAGCAAAATTTGTGGGCCGTTTCATGCCCTGATTTGAATGGGACGTTGATAGCTTGAGATGTTAAAGAGCGTTCTTAAATAAACCAAATCAACAATTGCCGTTCATCAACGGTTTTATGAATTATTCTTTCAATGTGGGTCTAAAATAAAATGTTGAACTATCTAAAAAGGTAAGCTAACCTACTGATAAAATAATCTTTAAAAAAAAAGAAAGAAAAATAGAGGGCTTTCATAAAAGTATGCATAATGTGCATAATAGCCACTGGGAATTTCATTTTGGCATTCTACAGAGTCCTGTTGTTATCAGTGAAGGAACAGCTGCTACGGAGCTTGCCGAATATTAGCGAAATTAGAGAAATTGTCACTTGTAATTTTTGTCCATGTTTTTTTAAAAAAAAAAGGCACAAATTGGGGGTTTTTAAGATATAATTAACCTAAATATATGTAATTTTAAGTTTTAAATCATACATATGTATGATTTAAAAATTCGGTGCTATAGCACAATGCGTTCAGTGTGGGCATATTATTATACACACCCTTTATTAGAAGCAATAATTCAACAGACAGGAAATAGATTTTTAGCACAGATAGCAGATGAAAGGAAAAAAAGTGTACTTTTTAATGTAATGTGCTTGGAATTACTGACGAATGACACCTGACACAAGATATAAGCACAATGAATAGTTGAAACATTTATCTTACAACTGTTTTGCCAGGTTAACATCTCCAATTGGAAATTAAGTTGTTAATCAAAGCTCTTATTTGATTAAATACCCTAAATATATTTTAATTGTATTATTAATATTCCGCGAGTTCTATTATTGTTGGGATAAATTCGTCCGTGTAATAGGCTGTTTCAAAATAGGTCTGTGCATCAAAATACTTTTACTCTTATTTATAAAATTATACTGATCCAGTCCAGTTTACTTCCTGAAAGAGAATGGAGAGGGAAAGCCATCAGTAACTATGCATGTTAAACCAACATAAAACAATTTATAACTTTTATTAAATAACATTCTTGAATATTGTGGTGGTATTTTATATGGACAGCGACATAGTAGACGTTGGATGCTAAATTTGTGTGTTGTCGATGTTGACATCGTTCCTAACTACCATCACAATATGCACTGCTAGTTCAGGATTTGCTATTATAGTTGGATTTTTCAGAACGATACTTCTGGGGAGAATGGAGTGTGATTTTAAGTATAACAAAATCACACTGGATAGAAATCTATGGAGCCTATTAACATTATTATTACCACAATAGTACAATTTTCTAATTACGATATTCTCTGAGAATATTATTAGATGCAGACTGAACACGAGACAGACCTGTTATAATTTATGTTTCTCTCCCGAAAACTGTGCTTTTTGTCTGTAATTTTGTAATACGTATACTATTTTCCTATGTGAATATTAATTCACACTCGTAACTCCTATCATTCACCACAAATAATAATTTTGTAATTTCTTCCACGAAATATAATCGCCACTTATCTTTATGTAATGTTAAAATGTAGCTTCACTTACGGAGTAATTTTTGCTAATGGAATTTAAAACCTACCTTATGCGGAATCCAATGCATAACTAACAAATTTTAAATAAACGTCACTTATTACAATAAAATTGTAATAATACTATACATTACAATGCATTATATTTTCAATATACATATACTAAGCGAATGAAATTCGTTAATTTCCATTTAGTCTCAATAAAGCTGTCTGTGTCGCGGATCATTCTTGGTACACATTATTAATGTTGTTACGCATGTCATTGGTTGATTCACTTAGTATTACACTTTTCCTTATCTGTAGTTAATCTTTTCATATTCTTGGCTATGTATGTGTTCCTTTGAACCGTTACATTTATATTATTAGGTATTGTCATAAAGGCCAACAAACAAACATTAAGACACATTGTAATAGCCTTTATCTGATACATGAAATCTATACACATGAGCTTACTAGATTTATACGATTTAAATCGTACTATCAACGCATATTTGTTATTTAAGCTGAAAATTAAAGCCTTTACATTACATAAAAACATGCGCAAACGAACTTATTAAAGTTATACAATTAAAAACCTGTTATCAATGAATATTTTGAGTTTCAAATCAAATATTATAGTCTTTATCTTATGTAATTACATAAGTAAATTAACTAAATTAAATTAACCTAACTAAATAGCTGTTACCATTAAATTCTTGTGGCTTTATATTGAGCATTATACCCTTTATGTAATAAACAAACATGTTAAAACGAACTTATTAAAATAATATTACTAAACAATTGCTACCAATGAGTGTTTAGGGCCTTAAGTCGGATATTTTCCGTTTCTGGGATGAGGCGAACAAATAGTGTTTATCTTTACGCATTGGCTAAATTGCAACCACACAAAAATTGGCAAGGAAAATTACTGCACAAGTTTTCCATTTAGGACCTTCATATGGATATGAACATGGGCTGGACGTTACAACTGGGATGTAAAAAGGTGTCGACAACATCAAAGTTTATGCTGAGCTCCAGTAATTGAATAACACACTTGTGATTTATGAAAATCGTTACGGCGGATAGCTTTCATTATCACAACCGCTGGGGTTGAAATGTGGAGAATGGGAGCTGTAGAGTAAACCAAACGCGACACGCGCGATCACGTGACCTACCTACGGAGAGCAAATAGGATGCTGTGAAGGTCCGGCGGTACTGTCCCATTGTTTTCTAAGCCCCTCCACCCTCGCGGCCCAAGGGGAAGTTGATGCTACAACACAAATGACTCACTAACCAGTCTTCCCGTGGTCGTAGTAGTGTAGGGCGTTCAGTGGGTTATTTTACACCAAGACAAATTGGACGGACTAAAAGGTGCATCCACTCACCTTATGCTCTTTGAATTAATCTCTCTGTTATTAGTGTGGAATGTATTTTATGCACTTCTTTATAAGCAAATTATTATGAAAACTTAACTTTCTGTGCCCTGCTGCTGTTTTTATCTGATCACTGCAATTTACCATACTCCTTGCTTCCTTTTTAAAAAGTTCAGTAATTCTTAAGCATAGTTCACTTCTTCACACTCTTTTAAACTCAATTTCCTTTCTATTTCATTGTTTTTTTTTTTGTTTTTTTTACGAATTTTGTTAGTTTATTAAATGTGTCATTATTTTAAATGCCTACACCACAGGTTTAAACAGTAAAACCATTTATCCTTCCACAATTCAACGTGTTTCATACATTTTCAGATGTGTTACAATAGTGTTTGGCATATTCAAAGCATCAAATATTAAAGGAAAGGGCGGGAAGGAGAGATCAGGGGACAAATAAGATTGCTATCCACTTTGCCCGAGGCAGAACTAGTTTCGCGACCTTGCGGTCACTGCCGAGTTCAAATCAGTTATTACAAATTATGCTACATTCAGTTAAAACCTTAGTAACTGGTTCTGTGGCGGTGAAGGAACTCTATAACGTCATGTAAGTGGCGGTTCATTAGCATTAATCACCCTGAAGGTTATATACTGTGAAAAAAATGCTTTTGGAAAGACACGTTTACAGCAAAAACATTATCAGAGAGACATACACTGTTGAACTGTTTTAGTTAGGAAAATGAGCAGAATTTGAAAAATTTTGGGAAATAGAGCAGGAACTCCCAATTTTTCTGATGGCAGTATTATCTACAGCTCCTATAGACGTGATTTTGTGGATATTGTGTTTAAGTCTGGAAGTCTCCCACTGTCTGTCAAACATAAATGAAATTTTTGTTTTATAACTTTGATAACAATGGTTTTAGTAATTGTGTGGTATTTTGAGTTTTAGTAGCCACTGAGCAAAATAGAAGGGACGAAATACGAGGGTTATATTGAAAAATTATAAGTAGGGATCGGAATTTTTAAGCACTAAAACCAGAATGCAACGGATTGAAGTTATTCTGGTACTGGACTTTACCAAGAGGGTGGAGGGGGCCAGTAGGTGAAGAGCTACAAAACACCCCTCTTCCCTTACGCCTTCACTTAAACTTCTTGTTCACCTGCTGGGCGGTGAGTCATTGTTTGTGTTCTTAATTTCTTTGTATTGACCTATTAGTTCGAGTGTATCTAACTTGATGTTAAGTGCTTTAGAATTCTGATGCCTAGTCGTGAGGAACAATTTTATAATTCACAACCTATTAATTAACATAAAACCAAGCATATTGACAATCTATACAATAGAAGTAGCGCTATGAGAAAGTCGTGACGATATTTGTTTCGTCATGTGACCAGAAAGCTTATATAAAAGGCTGCGACCGACATTTCATAGCTTCGGTATGCTGTGATTGGATTTCTCATTAAAGAGAGAAAATTCTTCACTGCAGACATTCACCAGAGACTTCATTGTGCATATGGAGATGTGTGCCTGGGGGAATGTAGTGTCAAAACATTTTTAAAGATGAAAAAACAAGTATAACGGCCATCAGAATATTGCCTCTAATGAATGTAACATGAAGAGAGTGGATGAGATCATTAAGAAGACCGACATGTAACTGTGGATGAAATTGTTACAAAAACTGGAATAGGGTATCAGTCCAGGAGTAGAGGCTATCGAAAAGTATGAACCTGCTGCGTTCCCCGTTTATTGACCCGCGACTACAAATTTCAAGAAAAATACATCGCTCAATAACTTATTAAGAAGCATGAAAATGGAGATGATTTTTGCTGAACTTTCTGACAGGTGATGAAAGCTGGTTCCACCATTACGCATCTGAAACTGCTAGGCAACGACGAAAGCAACGCATCAATATTTTCGCAGCGCTGGAACGGATTTCTATCATAAGGAAATTATCAAGCTACCACAACGCAACAGTGCGTAAAATGCATCCAAAAATGGAGACTATATAGAAAATAAAAAATGTCTAAAAAGTAAAACGAAGTATTTTACATTCCAAAAGTATTCATTTCATTTATAAAATAATTGTTATTCGTAGAAAACAGCGCAAATCAGCTTGAGCAACTTATTAATTGATGTCAGGGTGCTCGCAACGAACTCTTGCATTGTAATGTGAGAAGGGACGAAAACTTACTTACACACCCCAAGTCCAAGTCCTAAACAGTGGAATTTACAAAGAAACACGGTTCTTGATGAACGCTTTTCCCACCAGGTTTGGTGCTCAAGAGCTCTTGAAATTCAACTAGATTGTTAAAACAGTTCCCCCGGCTCACCACCACTGAAATATAAATATAATATACATATGTAGTACGTCAAATGATCATATTACACACACACACACATATGTGTGTGTGTGTGTGTGTGTGTTCTTGCCATTGAAGAACTCGCAGTAGTTCGAAATATAGCAGTTTCAAGTGTGACTCTTTCTCTGTGTTTTATCTTTATCTACTTTTATTATTAGTGTTAATTTGTTACATTGTTAATAGTGTTTCTTTATTTTTATGTTTCATTAATATTATATATATATATATATATATCATAAGATATAACTTTAATATGTTAATTACATGTCGTCAAAAGAGAAAGTTCCCTGGTGTAACTGTCTACGGTAGCCCAGCCAGAAGCGGGGCAGAGCCAAGAAGGCAATAAACCACTATGCAAAGGAAAGGGACAAGTGTTGTGCCACTTCTTAAAAGACCTTCCATTGACAAGGACGAATAAGGTCCAGGGTTTCAAATACGTTATCGCGATAAAATCGCCAGCCGTTTGTACATGTAACCTTAAAGTAGCCAATGTAAATAAATATTTCAAATAGTAGCGGGTGCTCTATGTTGACAGGTGAATTTGAACCAGCCAAAAGTAGATGCATATTTTGAATTTTTAAAGCAAGTCGCGTGTTTGTGTGATCCTTCTTTTGACTTGGTGAATGAATGAATGAATGAAGAATAAATGACTGAATAGTGTTTAACGCCCGTTTTTGCTACAGAGGCACCACAGGTGATGGACACTGGTGATACATGAAATGAAATGATAAATTGGGAAAGGATTTATTTTTAAGGAAGGAAACGTTCCAGGCCTACGTTTAGGGTACCTTCCCGGCATTTGCCGTTTATGAGGACTGAGGAAAACCTGGAAAAACCCTCAGTCAGGGAGGACAGTCCTGGCGGGATTCGAACCCCAGACCTCCCGGTGACGAGTCCGCGATTTAACGACCTCGGCCACCCGTGGCGGTGACTTGGTGAAGCCAATGCTAAGTTAATTTGAATCGAATATACTGTAAGCAGGCGTTTGCTCCGCTGAGGCATCAGTCGGAGAGAGTTAGCTCAAATAATCGGATTTAGTTCGTCCCCTTGGAAGTCGCGGCAATTAAAAATTATGAACGACGAAGCCAAGTTCTATCGTACGCAGAACACCTGAGGGCGCGAAAAATCTTGCAAATAATAAATATATATAATGTAATACATATAATATTACATCACATAATTATTAACATAGTTTATATTCTCTTCCAATCCTGCTTAGCACGAGTTACAAAATAGCGGTACAAAATCCTGAGATATTGTTTTTATGAAGCGCGGGTAACAGCACCAAAGCGGTCAATAGTCAATTAATATGTGAATTCTGTTTCAGAATCATCGAAGAAAGTTAAGACTAGAATAAAGGGGGGGGGGAGCAGAGGAAGGATGATTGCTTTGTGGATGCCTTATCACTCCTTCAGCAGTTTAGAGTAAGAATATGCTTGAAACAATTCTCTCTTTCTGAAGAGACATCCGCATTGATAAAAGTTTCTACATGAAAGACCAACTTCAACTCATAAAATTTAAGAATGAAAAAGGCGATTAAGTTTCCTGGCCTTAATGATACTTGCTTTGGGCTCCAAAACAGGAGGTTTAATCAGATATTCCGATGGCCTTGAGGCCTGGACTTTTTTTTTTCCTCTCTCCTAAATGTTCCAACTGATGGATAACATCAAGATTGCAATGTAATCACTTGCCATCTTTTATCGGTGTTCGGAAATAAGACATAACGAGACAATTGCTGAATGTTACGGACGATTTAACTTGAGTGGGAGCACTTCCGTACAGAGAAAACGGACAGATGGGCAGACGAACATGTGCCCCACCCAGACAGCCAAGTTAAATGTGAAACATCCATTCAGTATACAGCACTCAGTCTTGTTAAATAAAGTGCTGCTACAACCGATTAAGTATCAATAGGACCTTAAAAAGCATATAGCATCAGCGCTGAAACTAGTAGGATAATAAATGCAAAAACTCTGTCATCCAAGTATTAACGTTTCCTTAAAAATGACGAGAATACATTTATAATAAAAGTAGCATTCAATAGTAAAATGCAACCTTTTCCCCCCCTCTCTCTCTTTCGCGGTTCGTTTTTATTTCAAATTCAAATAAACTAGATGTTTCACAAATTTGGTTATACAGTATACAATATTTTTGCTAAGCTATGGCTTTGCGCCACTTAGATGTCAGAGCCTGTGTGCCTTTGTAGATTCTCCCATTCATCTCCGTACTGCAGCCATGACTTCATCGTAAATCCCTTCCCGCGATTTAAGTACTGGGGACATTATCTTTAGCATTGATCTGCACTGTGGATATGATCAATCCGCATCACCAAAAGTCTACCTGCCAAATTTATAGCACTGAAAGTTAATTTCACTAACAGCGATATCTTCTTCGTGTTTACTTGTAAAAGCTATTATTTTTTTCAAACACTTCTTTATAATTGTTTTCTTCGTAATATTTGTTCCATAGATTCACTAAATATTAATAGTAATAATTTTTCCCTGTACTTCACATACTTAATGAGTTGTTTCTGATATAAGGAATTCTTTGATTAGTGTCTTTAATTGCACCAAAAAGGAAACCAATTGGCAAAAATATAACTTACGTCATTTTAACATGCTGTTACTTGATATGTATCTAAGAATTTTGACTAAACCAACGATTTTTTGTAAATTCCTGTATTCTGACACAAGCTATATTCTCCTCTTGTCATTATAAATGTAGATGGAAGTGTGTTAGGGCTTTTATTGGTGAAAATGTCAAATCATTCTTGAAAACTTGAACCCTTTTTTTTCATTAGAAATCAATTTGTATACATTAGGATATTAATGTATGCGTTTGTTAATCTGCAATTGGGGTGTTTACACCTGTGGCAGTGGGGAAATAATGAAATTACAATATTTACAGATTGCTCCTACAATTGTGCATGTCAACGAAATGAAACACATTTCAACCTAATTAAATGCATGTCACCCTAATTATGTATGTCAATAATTTTTGCATGTCCACTTAATTAAATACAAGTTGATTAAAATAAATACATGTAAACCTGCCTATACACAATACATACCAACTTAATTACATATGTAAATAATTAGTGCATGTTATCCTATTTAAATACATATCAACGTAATTAGAATATGTATAACTAATTAAATACACGCCAACATAATTATATGTATTTCAAATAATTGAAGGGTGCCAAACCACAACATTGAAAGTGTCATCAAAGTAAATTTTAAAGGAAAAAGATACATTTTCATGCATTACTTGAAGGTCTTTTATAAGATTATTCATTTTCTAAATGTTATTTTACAACATAGGACTTTCAGTAAATTAAAAAAAAAATTAAATTTTCACGTTTTTAAGTACCTGTTATTATACAAGTCAGAACGGCGTTAGTTCAATTTCAAATTGCACTTAGAAAGTCGCACATTAAACCATATTTATCTATATCATTGAAAAATAAAAACCGTTTAAAAGTAACTGAATTGTTTCTCTTCTGATTTGAAGTTGTAAAAGTATAGCATAACAAATAAATTACTAAAATGAAGTATTCAATTTTTTAAGTTTTATAAAGAGCCTAGTCAGCCAAGAATTTTACACAGAAAGATTTGTTATGCTTTCTAGGGAAGTACGGTCTTGTTCTCTTGCGATAGTAGAATTAAAGTTTCCCTACATTCAGCTTTAACATTATGAAAGTGAGCTATAGTTTTGCATACCTTCAAAAATATTTACCGTTATCCTTGTTGACAAACTAGACCATCGTCTTCGCACTTTCACTAAATTGAAATATAGTTACAGTTTTGTTTTAGTTTTGTTTAGAAATATTGATAGGCATTTTTGTTTACTTGACAATTTTTGAAATTTAAATGTGACAATCCACAGTTTCTCTTCCTGTTCCTTTCGCACTTCTTCCATTTATGTTCATTTTTAAGCATTTTTCTACTAGTTGTAGGCATTCGATGCTCCCCACTATCATTGCTGCAGCCTGGTACAAAAATGGACAACTGAATGTGGCACATACAACGTTGTGACTAACACATTTAACTTCTTGCCATTAGAACGCTAAAAGTATTCACATAGTTCTTGCAATACTAGCAAGTGGAGAGAATCCAGAATTATTACAAACTAATACTGATTAGAGGTGGCAATTACAACATTATGGGTTGATATCTTCAATTTAGTACATGTCAAGCTAGTTTAATTAGAGGCATATTGACGTAATTAAATGATCCGGTTTCTTGATATTCTGTGTATTCCATTACCATGCATGTAATACAAATTATTTTTAAAAATTATAAAAAACGTGCTGATGCCTTCTTATGTTCACGGCAGCATCCGTCAAAAACAGCAAAACATAGTCTAAATAACTTGTATTTGTCGTATGGTTTGCAGCAGGCATTTAACAGAAAATATTTCTTTGAAATCCTCCATCATTTTGAACAAAAAGATAATGATACTATGTAAGGAAGCTGAAGTTTTGTGTCTGTTCACCCAGATTTTTTATTTCCCCACAATAATTTAAGTTCTACAGTTCCTTTCTAACACGTAGGGAGATATTTTTTATAGTTGACACTTAAGGAGATTAAAGTTAGAATATTTCGTTAAGAATTTGAGGTGATTCGCCTTACAAAGACACCCTCCACAAGGCTGCTATTTTGAATTATCATGAAGTGACGTACGAGAGTAGGTCCATAAGTTTCCGGCCTAACCATTTTCTAGGTATGATAAAGACAAAAACTATATTTCATATTTCAATGTAGCTACCCTTTACTGTAATACACTTCTCACATCTTTGAATTAACATTTAACCCCCCCCCCCCCAAATAGCCAGAAGTCTTGTCTGCAAAATGGGCATAAACAGCATCCATCACTTCTTCGGCACATTTAAATATGCTTCCTCGAAGGTATTTCTTGAGTTCTGAGAAGAGGAAATAGTCACTGGGAGATAGATCTGAGCTGTGGGGTGGATGGTCGATCTCCTTGAAGCCACATTTCTTCACAGCTTCCTTTGCAACAAGAACTGTGTGCACATGCGCGTTGTCGTGAAGAAGGCGCACACCCGCCACTCAGCTTTCCTCGCCTTTTCTCTTTGATGGAAGCACGTAGTCTGTATTGTCGGCTAGCACAGTACTCCCCATTTACTGTGGTGTTCCTCTCCTTGAAATCAATGAAGAGTATTCCTTCACAGTCCCGAAAGATTATGGCCATGATCTTCTTGGTTGACTGAGTGACCTTGCTTTTAGAGGCGGTGCTTAGCCAGGTTTACGCCACTCCATTGATTATCTTTTGGACAATGGATCATAGAAGAGGACCATGGTTTCATCTCCTGTTTGCACAATTCTCTCTCTTTGCCACGACAGAGCTCCAACAGATGACTTGTTACTCTTTTGGGCTGAGGAAAGATGTCTAGGCACCCATCTTGCACTAACCTTATTCATGTTTAAAGGTTCATGAATATTTCGAATAACTGTTATTTTAAAAAGGCCCAACCTTGCTGTCAAACTGTAACTTTGATCCGCCGGTCTTGCATAATTTCTCCTTCCACAAAAGCGATGTTTTCAGTAGTGAGCACCTCCAAGGGTCGACGTGCATGCTCTTCATCTTCAATGCTTTCTCGACCCATTCGAAAAAATTTGGCCCATTGTTTTACGGTAGAATATGAGAGGGATGCTTCCCTATATACACCGTCCAATCGCTGTTTATTTTTATTTGGAGTTGTTCTTTTGTGAAGAAGTTAATAACAGCTCGATACTCCATTTTGAACATGTTAGTCTTCTTCACATTGCCTTCTTTATACAAATATATCTGAACTGAACACAGCGGAGCGAAAGTTAAAGCTGCTATAATATTCTTAACAGAAAAGGTATGACACCAGATAACGGTTTTCTGAAGGCGATACTCCTCATCGGCGAGGCCGGAAACTTATGGACCTACCCTGGTATTTGTTGCCGTATAATTGGTGTGTATCCGGAGAACAATGATTTGCCTTTCTGGATTTTCGACATAGTTAATGGTACAGTATTTTCACATATGTACTACAAAATTCTAAAATTTCTAGGAATTGCTTCAAACGATAAACGCTCTGGTTTTCACTTGTGGGGCTTGTTACAACACGCCTGGTAATTTTAACTGTAAACGTTAACACCTTATTGCAAACCGAACTACAGCTGAATACCTGGGTCAGATCGAAACCCTAGCCACTATGGTGCAAGGGACAAACAGTTAAAGGCTACTGCAGCTTACTTTTGTTAAGATGACATTGTTTCTTCATACTTCGCCAGAAAGGGACTGAGATATCATAAACGTTCTGAGAAATATGCTGATTATGGTGTGGTATGTGACATGAAACTCTGCTTAAAGTAACGCCAATTACAGCAGCTGACGTGGACGTTTACTAAATGAAAACAGCGTTGTTTTCTACTTTAAAGAGGCACAAAAGAAGACGCATTGCTACCTTTGTGTTTTAACGAGTATGCAAGAGGCCGAAATATTCAGTCAATTTTTTTTTTTCCTTCACATTTCAGTTTTATGCAGTTATACGCAAATATATGAACATGTGTATTTACATATACAAAATATAATCTGACCTGGTCGAGTTTCGAGACTAAAAGCATTTAGGATTGTGTATAGTAATGCTTATAAATGTTTATTTAGCAAATAATCCGAGCTCTAGTCAACAAAGTAGGTGCGTTTCTGTTCGTATCCTGAGCTGATTGTGGAGTGCAGCCCTCTCAACAAGGAAAAGATACACCCCCTCGTTGCGGAGGGTCGTCACAATTCTCGAGGGTGAAACTTGAGACTCCATGAAGAAAGAACCCTTTCTCCTAAATACATTAAAACGCTGAGGGTGAAACTTTTGTGATTTCTGGTTACAAACAGCTCCAGTATTGACCTCTCAGTGTAGCAACCTACCTCTAGCTTCAATTCCCTTTTTTCTAGTTATTGCAGTTTTTATTAGCAGAATCAACATCCTGCTTTCTTAGTTAGAAACAAATTACTAGTCAACTGTGGGTTATTTCAGGGTCCGTCCAAGATATAAAAGAAGCTGTTTTTATAATAATTGCATAGTGGTTAGCTCAAACAATGTTGAAATATTATTATATATTATTTACTGTACTGCAAATGCTTTGTATATTATACAATAGTAATCAAGAGTCGAAAAGGCAGTTGTATATAGATTTTATTGTGAAGGCAATAAAAGCAGTCTATTTTTGGTGAGGACAACACACGTGAAAAATTAAATTATATATGATAAATTAAGAGTAATTGAATATAAACATAAAAGTATTTTGTACAACTATTTTGAAACTATGAAGATTGTGGTGCTAACAAGGCATAACACTCTTAAACACAGACAATATATCGCGGAAAAAAATTATAGAAATAAGTTTAAAACAAGAGAGACGATGAATAAAATGTATATAAAATAAATATAAGCACTTTAGCAGGAAGAATCGTCTGTTTAACTTAAGATGTATATCAGAATGAGGAATTCCCAATTCGGGTCCTTTGACTTTCTTCAGGCCATTTTTAGCCATGTTAGCAAACAATCAAAATACATTTTCTATTATACCGGGCGTTTCACTAGCTCTCCACCCCTAATGTTTCCTTATAACTTTAAAGTGAATTTATATAATTCAGTGAAATGGGACACAGGCGCATTTTGCAGCATGAGAAACGCACTGTGGTAACTTCTCTTTAGCTTGTTGTGCACGTCCATGCATGCCGATTATGTATTTGCTGTACAGAAGTACGCACACCTAATTGTGTTGTAATTTGTCTTTGCGTTGCGAGCAATGATCCAGTTGGTCTAATCCTCTTCCATACAACGGTGGATAAGCAATTACATACAAAACTTTACGAGTTAGTAATTTAGTTGAACGACGAGGAAAGCCGTAACCAGGATGTTGAAACCTGCCATACATTTGCTATCAACATGGTCGAAATTGTTTCCTGTGTCATTTTTAAAGAAATTTGGCCTGACTCTACGCCATTACTCTCCTTCCTATGGAGCAAGGTATTCCAACAAGCTGCGGACTCTAGCGAAACTGCAAGAACACATGAGCTCTGTTTCACGATATGTAAATGAACACTTTTGTAAAACGTAGAGGCATGTGTATAATGATAATCACTTCCAGCCCTTGCCACGAGATTAATGTTTTTCATACATCAGTACATGTGTCAAATACCATTGATTTAATTACATTATAAAATAATAAAGGAGCATCGGAGGACGAGAGCGAGGGAAACATCTCTTATTATTATGCTAAATCTATTCTACTGACAGATCATTGCTCGAAGGTGTTACAGAAGAGTTTTATAGGTGCAGCGTCTCTAAGTAGACTGTTTTCTTGGTCTTGTGGTGTGTGTCTGTATGCAAATTCGGAGGCGTCCATAAGATCATTAGTTTGGGTAAAGTTCCCCGCCCCCCAAAGCTTTACTTACCCTGAAAACATGAATGCGCTCCGGGCATATTTGATCATTTACTTGTCGTTCATTTAGAGAACTTCGTCGATATAACGAACATTAGAGTGTTAAAAATCATAAGAAAGAAAGAAATATGAGATCGCGCTTGCGTTTATGTGCCGGTGTAGCTTTGTTCTAGTACCAAAATATTGTTTAACGCCTAACATTGCCTAAAATATCCCCACATATGCACAAAAGAAGCAAAGTCCTTCACTCAGGAGCTTCGTAAACTAAACTAATTGCTCAACAAGCTGAATGTGTAAAGATCATTACTAAATTAGAGAATAAAGTAAAAAACAAGTAACCTAGCTCAAGATATATGTATTTAATATGAAACATAAATTTCAGGCTTAAAAGTTTACTTTATTTACGTGTTACATTGTTGGCTTAGCGTTTCCAGTTGCACTTAGCTGTATCACAACTAAAAAGGAAGGTAATTAACATTTAAGCTATCAATTTAATTTTACTCGTACGATAGTTTGTTTTTCTGTGTTCCGGTACCGTTGTGTTTTCTTCACCTGCTTCTATTGTACACTTTACACTACCAAGGTTGATAAGGTACATATACTACCGCGTAAGATTTGTACATTGCTTATATTGCTCCTTCCCTGAAATTCGGTTTTTTCCCCTGCCGTTCGATACTGAAGCGGCAGGATGGTCGCTGTCTGTAAGGACAAGTCCCATCATTCGTCCATGCGCATGCGCTGACTATTCCCCCCATGCGTTTTCACATGACACCAACGGGTTTATCGCTAGGTGCTAATACCCAATTATTAATGCTAACATTATTATTTCTCCCTTATGCCAAATCTCCCCCCGACGTCCTCTACGATTACAAAAATTCGGTTTCAGGTATATCTCCACTCCTTATGGTCCCAATTCCCTGATTTTTTTATTCCCGTTTAAATGGTCTATACCGAGGTTCGTTGAGGAAAAAAAAATATTGCGGCCGCTAGGGCAATTTTTTAATTTTCGCTTTAGGTTAAACCCCGCCTCAAATGGTCCAATTTTGCTAGGTTATAAATTCGATAAATCGTTTGTTAATTGGTCGTTATATGTCGAATATCGTCGTTTTTGGTAAATTCGACGGCAATATTTAGAGATTTTTTTTTTAAAAATGTGTTTGGTATAACTGTTATACCCACGTGGGTGAGCCAAACTTATGAGGCGTTTTGGTATGGCAATGCTGTTATTGTTGTTGTCGTCATAGACTCCATGTTCATGAGTAACATTATGTAGTGGTTTCAGGATTGATTGTGGGTTGCCTCGGTTTTTTGCTGACGCTCCAGCGGCAACAATATCTCTTCCGCTCTTTCAGTGAGTGTGACTCAACAGCACAGGAAGAGGAGTTTAATGGTGTAAATGAGCACGCGATGCGACATAAAATTTATTTGCGTAGTTTATTATGTCCAAATTCTATTGCCTCCTTTGGTGTTTTCGCTTTTGATAGACTGGGCTATGAAGCATATGAAGCTTTCGGACAAGCACTGCGAGCTGCTTAACCGAGTCGAACTAAAATAAACTGAACTGAAAGCGAGACTGGCCACCTCAGTGAGGCGACCGCCTCCTTTATACATTAAACTCGAATGTAAAATCGTTGGCTAAGAGACGCCGTTAAAGGACGCGCATCCTCGCGCCTTTCTTTAAAAGTTCAAATGCACTGTTTTCCTTGATTGGTTCAATTTTATCTATCTCACGCTTCATTTGCTATATTTGAACATATTTAAAACGTATATAATCATTAGAAACTTTAAATAACTAACATGCCACCAGCCGATAGAGGTTGAGGGGAGGGGGTCGTTTAAAGTCTTTCAACAACCCTACAAAAGAAAGCACGTCCCTTTAAAAGTCGAGAATGAAGCCACGCGCATGACCGTCATAAAAGCTTTCAAAAGGTTTTATGATGCTGTTGACAAGTCCAGCTAGTACGCAAGACACCAAAGGAAGTTTCTATTTACAATTCTTATGTTGTAATTACAGATTATGACACAAACATAAATACTATTTATATTATTAATTACAATACCAAGGTATGATAATAGGGCTGCATAAATACAGAGGATGCCAAAAAAATGTGTACACACTTCAAGCAAAGAAAAAAACTGTGTTAACATAACAAAACTGAATTCACACAAACAGAAAATGGGAAACTCAATTGGACTTCTTCGCCCTATCCTAGTGGATAAACCGAAGAAGTGGATAGTGTGGATAGTGCCTTGGATCCAGTGCACAAGGCTTCAGGCTGTACAAGGTCTCCTAGATCTGCCCTTATGAACATCGCGTACGGTGCCACGAGTCTCAAATTTGTCTCGAATGCGTTGGCGATTCTGTTCTGTACACACGTCTCCATTGCCTTTGAACTTCAAAAACATTCTCGGTTTTCGAATACTACTTCAAAATTACTTTCCGCTGTTCAAACGATAATCTTGGCTCAATTTTATTGTAGCAACCCTAGCATAACGTAATATGAGTCACGTCTGTTTACAGAACATCGTACGATAATCTTGTCTTCATTTGTTCATTGTTGATTTACGATAATGTTGGCTTCATTTGTTTATTGTCGATTTACCTGTCACGTAGCAACGCTATCATAATGAGTGAGTCACATCTGTTTACAGATATTGCTGTTGTTTTTCGGTCCAACTATGAAATATTTTAAATAGATATCTACTGTAAAATTGTGTATATATTTTTTGGCATCCTCGATATACATGATAATTATTTATATTATAGTAGAGGCGGATGGGATTTTTGTTGATTTTGTTTATTTACAGATGCTGTTTAACATCTCAGGTGATCAGCGTCCCATTCAATTCAGGGCGTGAAACAGCCGATAAATTTTGCTCAGAGGTCTCTTCTTTAAGGCTTGAGGTTCTTTCTCGTGCATTTACTTCGTCGTCAATAAAAATAAAAAATATAGATTACAATGGAATAAAACATTATTACTTTGTTTTTTTTTTTTTCAGTAGTGTTTAACGCCATTATATACTACTGAGGCACCACAGTACATGAGACGAAGTGATAAATTGGGAAAGGAATTTTTTTTAAGAAAGGAAGCGTTCCAGGCTTAAGTTTAGGGTGCCTCGCCGGTATTTACATTTATGAGGACTGAGGAAAAACTGAAAAAAAAACACCCTGTTAGGAAGAACAGTCCTGGTGGGATTCGAACCTCAAACTCCCGCTCACGAGTCCGCGCCTTAACGACCTCGGCCACTAGCGGCTTTCTTACTTTGAAAATACACAGCCCCGAGACAGTTTGTAGGCGAAGTATTTTAATGTTTGTAGCACTGCGTTCCGAATAAACATTTAGGTAGACGGAAATCAACGAGTAAAATAAAACATTTCCTATACTTATTTATTATGTTAGTAGCGACTTTCTGAGATAAAGTGGGCTACAAGATCTTACCGAGAGCACTTGTCCCTGGGACTGCTTCTAAATCGGAAGAAGCTCATGTTGCATGACAAGCACTTTCCCGCTCTTGGCGAGAGAGATGTAAGCAAGCATGCCGCTCTCGATGGTACCGCGGGGTACTGACATCGGCTCGGCGCCGCCATCCATCTCTGCTGGAGAAGAAGGAAGAAAGCCTGAAGGACGACTGGTCCACTGTTAAACTATCGACCCGACACTCCGGCACCAAGAGAAACCCCGTTAAAACCATAAGACCCTCCATACGTTGACCTTATAACCTGGATGAGATCGTACTGTCTTACAGAATCCAGGTAATATGTTCGCATGCAAAGGAACCAAAAACTTTTAAGATATTCATGCCAAGAATGAACACGGTGCATACCAGATTGCAAAACATTCCTTTTTCAAAATGCATTGCTAGCGTTTTTAAAATAAAACCAAGTTCTAAATTTGTTTCTATCTTTGGTAGTAACTTTTAAGCTGTAAAACTGAATTTATCAAACGTTCTCGTAGATTTTATGTTAAAAATCAGTTTTATGTTCTTAATAGAGTAACATGACAAGTGAACCCCGATTCCATTCATGGTACAGTCCAAGAGTTAAAATTATTAGAAATTTATTTTCGGGTTACATATAAGTATACAAGAATCGAGAAACGCGTTCAAGGGGGGAGAGAGAAAATAAGTAACTAAATAAAGAACTTGAAAAATATTAAATATACTTTAAGCTCATTTAATACTTACGAGGATAGGTCCATAAGTTTCCGGCCTAACCATTTTCTAGATATGATCAAGACAAAAACTATATTTCACTTTTCAATATAGTTACCCTTTATTGTAATACACTTCTCACATCTTTGAATTAACATTTCAACCCTCCCTCCAAAAAAATAATCAGAAATCTTTTCTGCAAAATGGGCATAAACAGCATCCATCACTTCTTTGTCACACTCAATTTCCTTCCCTCGAAGGTCCCTCTTGAGGTTATAAAAGAGGAAATTGTCACTGGGAGCTATATCTGGGCTGTAGGATAGATGATCGATCTCCTAAGCCACATTTCTTCATAGCTTCCTTTGCAACAAGAGACAGCTCTTGCTGCACATGCGCGTTGTCGTCAAGAATGCGCACACCACAACTCAGCTTTCCTGGCCTTTTCTCTTTGATGGAAGTACATAGTGCAGTAGGCCAGCATAGTACTACCCATTTACTGTGATGTTCCTCTCCTTAAAGTCAATGAAGAGTATCCCTTCACAGGCCCAAAAGATTGTAGCCTTGATCTTCTTGGTTGACTGAGTGACTTTGGCCTTAGCGGCCGTACTTCGCCAGGTTTACGCCATTCCATTGATTCTCTTTTGGATAAGGGATCACAATAGAGGACCATATTTTCATCTCCTGTAACAATGGTTTGTAGGACTTCTCTGTCATTGCCACAGCAGAGCTGCAAAAATGCGTGACAACAGATGACTCGTTGCTGCATTTGGACTGAGGAAAGAAGTCTAGGCACTCATCTTGCACTAACCTTAATCATGTTTAAATGTTCATGAATAATTCTAAGGACTGCTGTTTTAGAAAGGCCCAACATTGCTGCTATTTCTGTAACTTTGAGCCGCCGGTCTTCCATAATTTCTCCTTCCACAAGAGCGATGTTTTCAGGAGTGAGCACCTCCAAGGGCCGACCTGCATTCTTTTCGTCTTCAATGCTTTTTCGACCCATTCGAAAAGAACTGGCCCATTCTTTTACGGTAGAATATGAAGAGGGTGCTTCCCTTGAAAATACTATCCAATCGCTGTTTAATTTCATTTGGAGTCAGTCGTTCTTTTTTTGAAGAACTGAATAACAGCTCACTACTCCATTTTAAACATGTCACAAAAGCTTTACGCAATTATATCTGAACAACTGAACACAGCGAAGCGGATGTTACAGCTGCAATTATTTACTTAACAGATAAGGTATGATACCAGATAAGGGTTTTGTGAAGCTATAATCCTTATCGGTGAGGCCGGAAACTTATGAACGTATCCTCGTATATTGATCTTATTTGTATCTGGTTAATGCGTTTTACAAGTAGCGTTTAATAGTTTAACTGAATTTGCCATTCATTTTAATATAAATAGCAATTAAGTACAGAAAAAGCGCAAACAATTATGAATTAAACCTAGAGTTTGGATAGGGATACTGGGACATGAAGATAATTCGAGCAATCTGACAGCACCTTTAGCACTACGCCACCAAGGGCCCACCTCCGAGGGTAAGGGATACACTGCCAGATTCAGGGGCAGCGATGCACGGACATAGGCGGGTGCCAGGTGCCTGTTCATGTCAGGTGGGTATTAGTTGACGTAGGTACCTAGCCGTAACTCGGCTTTACCCTTCAGTTACGTAAAAGTTGATGTCTCTCTGGTTAATGCACGTGTCTTGGGAAATTTAGGTTTCTTGGGTGGATTGGCCACCCATCCAGCTTCCGACCTAGCTCAAGGTTGCTTAATCTGGATCGGGGCCGCAGGTTTCGCTTCGATGGACTTCTGGTCCTCCGCTGGTGGCTCTGAATGAGAGAAAACGGCCGCTTTCAAGGGGGATGTTAATTCCCGTGGTTAAGTTCTGGCCTTCTTCTTTTTGGTGTGCTGGCTCGAATCGTATAGTGTGGAAGAAATAAGAGCTTGCAGCTCGTTTGTGCTGCGAAGTGCAGTGTTTCCTCAATACATAGGCGGGGTCTCTAACGTCTCCTTAGATAGTAGACTGCGGGAGAGCCAAGGGACCCGCAAACAACCATCCACATGCCTGGACAGGAACCTCTCTAAACCCCATGCCGCAAAGCACCAGCTGGCGCTTTGTACTCTGCAATCTAGAACGGAAAGCAGAAATTCGTGGGAAGGTAAGCATTCGGCTAAGTGACGAGAGAGGAAAGGAAAAAACATTGTGTGTCCCAAGGGATATAACCGGGAACCTATTAATGCCCTAACCTAAGCGTTACTCAAATGACTAGAGATATTGTTGAACTTAACGGACATTCTAATTTCTTATTTATGGCTCATGATTGCGGCGGCATTTAGGGTTTGAACTTAAACCAATAGGTGAGAAAGCTAAAAAATATCCGATAGTTTCATAGTAGTTATGTTTATGAAAGACGTTCCACTAAATTATATTAAAAAAAATGTGATCATTTATGTATAGTGTCTTTCAACCTTCCACAATATTTATGTATTTCATCTTCTTCCGATATGTGACAATGCTGCAGTTACCTTCAAAATGGCATTTGTAATGATGTGAGTTATAAATAAAGACGATCGAGGCAGCCTCATTGTCATCCACGCTTCGGACGGTCCCACACTGCAGTAATACTTGCAAAGACGGGACGATCGACGAATAAACCAAACTTCCTGTTCAACTGAATACTTGCTAGGAAAAAATTAACAAAACGCAGGACGATACGTGTATATTTTGTAAAATACAGAATAACCCAGAGCACGTACACGCTATTTAGAACAGGTGAGAGAACAAGAGAAAATGTAAGTGGCCATCAGGTGGTACATATACTTAGAAATGAGGTTTTATATAAATAAGTTGAGCAGGCTGCATTCAAAATAAGTAATCTACCACGTGAGGCGATACAACGAGAGCAGATAATAAGAAGTAATGAAAAAGCAGAGGTAGAAGTGATATCAGATCGCATACGTATGCAAAGACGATCCCTTAACACAAATAACTTAACAAGAATAGATAATATACAAGATAACTTTAATTAAATCAACAGGAAGAGAATGTTAGAGGAGAAGATAAAGGCAAGGAAGAATGGAGTGATGAAGGAGATAAAGATAACTAAATTTATAATAGACGAGGATAATTTAGATTTACAACCTGAAGTAGAGAATGAAGAGGAAGGAAAAGGCTTCTACTTATAAGAGACCGGGAAGAAGATGGAAGAAGGAAGATTACAGAAGAATATGAAAGGGTGTTGGAGATCCACGGGAATGAGCGGCAGGAGGAGCTGTAGGATGGAAAAGTGGTGTCCGGAGAGGAGGAGCAGAGCGCGAGAAATGGTGCAACCAGAGGTCCAGGAGGATCAAGAGAGATGGGGGAAGGGATGGTTGGGAAGAAAAGATAGAGGGTGATATGGTGGAAGCGAGGTGATAGTGTTTAATGAGTTAAAGATCGGGACAAATAAATGAAATGTGCAGGGAAGATTAATAGTGATAAATGAACTTAAAGTGAAGTACGTTGTTAAAGAGAAGGTGATTAGTATGAGTGAAATGAGTGTAGGAGACTTGAAAGATTAGTAAGTATAATGTTTAAATATTGAGTATAAATTTAAGATAAATTCCTGCAAAAGTATTAGATACCTTCACTGTTGAGAATTCCTTGCCAAATACTTATCGAGCTTTGTAATGGAAAACGAAACATGGATCCATCACTTTGATTCTGCGACCAAAAAATAATCCACGAAGTGACACCAGAAAAGCTCTCCACGTGAAAAAGAAAGGGAAAAAAGGTTCAACATTGTATTCCCAGCTTTTACAGTCATGGGAACACCATCTGGAAGTATAGAAATAATTTTGGTTCATATACTGCCTTGTGGTGAACAGTTAACTGAATGATATAGAAACTCTCTTCGGAAGTTAAAGAAGCGGCTCCAACCCAGCTGTTCTTACAAAGCATTTGAGAAGAGATCATTGCCTCTTCTTCCTCACCCACTCTACAGCCCATATCTTGCATCTTATGATTTCCATTTCCTCAGTCAACTTAAAAATGTAATCAGCAGGGAGAGGCTTAGCGATGAGAGGAAGTCATAGCCTCAGTAGAAGATGGTGAGAGACAACTCAATAGTGGCACTGCAACAGCACACAGGCTCTGAAATCTAGGGAACACAAAGAAATCTATTTTAAATAAGGGCGTGTTAAAAAAAATGAACAGAGAAATAACCCAGTGTACTTGAAATTGAAATAAAACAAACTGAAAGAGAAGAAAGTTGTAAACATTGCCAATGGAACGCGCTCGTTATTTTGTTGGCAAATAAAGAATTTTAACTAAATGAAAAGCTCTCATTTTGGGTAATGTTTTATATTGTCTTTATTTTAATTATGTGGTTATTTGTCAAATTGTAGAAATGATTAGGCGTTACCTTATGCCCAGGAGCTAAGGAAAATGAGCGGCGTTAGAGCGCTCACCAGTTTGAAAACATGCACCTATTTTAACATCGAAACACAGAAGATGCTCATGTTAACAAATAAAAACCTAAGCTAGGCGTATTGGACAGCAGGTAGTGTGAGACGATCATTGTTCACAAATATGGCCATAGATAATAACACCAGCTTCCTGTGTACCAGCCAGAACAGTTTCAGTTGTTTGGAGAGGTTTGGATGATTTATTTATTTATTTATTTATGGACGCTCTTTAACATCTCAGGTCATCAGCGTCCCATTCAACTCAGGGCGTGAAACGGCCGACAAATTTTGCTCAGAGGCCTCTCACTGGACCCACGGCTTTACTTCCCTTCCGAAGGAAGCCATACTTACGATTTTTACGCCCGAAAAAATCCATCGGTCCTGGGCGGGTTCGAACCCGCGATCTTGGGTATAGGAGGAAAGTGTGGTAACCACTACACCACCAGGACCGACAGGTTTGGATGAGTAACACAATTTGTGCACATTCTTTTGTGATTTTAGCTATTTTACGGTATTGTGGTTATACCCAGGAAAAGATTTTTGAATGTTGCTGTTCTTCTAAAGAAGACAAGTGGGAACCTGAGGAAATAAAACAGCTACAACCAACTAATAGTCTATCTTCTAGACAGCATGGAAGGTACTTAAACCACATTTTCTTTAAGACCTTTTTAATACCATTGGTTCACCAACGTACAAATTAATGCAGTAGTTGGCATTCTTATGGCGTTCAATAATAATACAACAGATCATACATCAAGAATTCTATACATTTTGTGGAAATCGTCGTTAAGTTCAACATCAAGCCTAAAGATATACTGGTGAGCTTTGATGTTTAATCTCTGTTCATAAATGTATATCAAAAACACCTTGGAACTCGTACAATTCCATTTTAAAACAGAAGAAATTACATTATTCACACATAATTTAACTTCCAGCTACTTTTAGGGGACAGCCAATTTCTATGATAAAAGGAGGCAATGGGAAGCCCACTGAGCCGCGTGGTAGCGAATTATTCGGGTAACGTTTTGAAAAGAGGGCTCTAGACGCTGCTAAATATAAACCTTCACTCTGGTTGAGATATGTGGACGATACTTTTGTTATATGGTCCCACAGACATCACAAACTACAGTTCTTTTGATAACACTTAAATAGTCTCCACAAAAATATTAAATTCACTATGGAAAGAGAAAGTGACGACATACTTTCATTTCTAGATGTTTTAGTTCAGAGGAAATCGCCAGGAGCACTTGGTCATCTAGTGTATTGAAAACACGTACTCACACACGGAAAGATATCTCAACGCCAGATCGAATCACCATCCTGCACAAATTCTGTATATACCATTTAAATGAAATAAGAAAAATAGTCTCTGAATGTCAGGGGAATATGACCATTAGGAGTGGGGGTATATCTAAAAACTTAAATTTAAAGTATGGGGGGACAACCTAAAGCGAAAATTAAAAATCGCTCTAGCAGCCACAATTTTTTTTCTCAAAAAACTCGGTATATGCGATTGAAATGAAACAGGAAAAATATTTTACAAAAATCAGTGAAACCAGACTGTTAGGAGCGGTGGTTTATCTGAAACCAAAATTTGAAATTTGAAATCGCTCTAGCGTCACCAATGTTTGTTTTTTCACAACTAAACTCTGTACATACCATTTACTTAAAATAAAAAAAAATAATTTATGAAAACAAGAGACATTTGACCTTTAGAAGTGGAGGTATATCTGAAAATTGAAATTTAAAGTGTGGGGGGGATGTCCTAAAGCGAAAATTAAAAATCGCTCTTGCGGCTGCAATGTTTGTCTTTTCTCAAAGAAACTCTGTATATAATATTTAAATAAAATAAACAAAATAGTTTATTAAAGTCAGGAAAATAGGATAATTAGATGGAAGTATGCTTGAAAACCGAAATTTGAAAAGCGCTCTAGCGGCAACAATTTCTTTGCTCTATCGCTCAGCAGTACTGTTCACAAATTGGACTTGCTAAAGAATATGCTTATTTTAGGCAGCTTCTCCCAGATGGGCGTGATGATTTATTTATTTATTTATTTATTTATTTATTTATTCCTCCCTATAGCTGTGTACCAAATAAGCTTGCTGACCCATCACATAAAAACTGTAAGTATAATATTTTCTTACATTTAGTGTAGTTAAAAATTTACATTTAACATTGTCTTAATGAGTTTGTTTCAATGGATACTATTTGCATTTTTGTTGATTTTTTTATTATCGCGTCAGTAGGATGGTATGAGACGGTACGTTGTCGGACAACGTTGAACATACTTTTAAGTGTATTGTTTCTTTTTATATAAATATAATTTGCAACATAAATGGAAAATAAACGAGGACTGCGGCGAGAAGAGAAAATGAAAATGGCCCTGAATAGCGTTAGGAAGAATTAAATTCCTATGAGGGAAACAGCGGAACCTTTTTCTATGGCTACATAGCAATCAAGAGGACAGTTGGCAGTGAATAAAATTCCAGCGATATGGGTAGGTTTTAACAAACATTAGTAGAAAATTATGAAGAGGAATTCATGAAACACACTATTGATCTGTACAATCGTTCAATCTCGTAACGATAAGCATGTTGATTGGATACACAACAAATGTGCGAATACTGAAATGAATCATTCCTATACAAGTGTGGTGCATGAAAAATAAAGAAAAACTGAAGGAAAAAAAAAATAGTTGATCCTTCCATGTGCAAAAAAGATAAACTTTGTCCCATGTTAGCCGACAGTATATACTGCATCATAATTCAAGCGCTTTAATGTTTATGCTATTAAAAACAGGTCCTATAAATGTACAAACTTTAATGTTCGTTAATGCAACCAACAATGAAATATAGAACCTTTTTACAGATTTAATTATTTCATTATTATCAAATAAGCTAATCGGTTTATCCTGCATTTATCCTAAGTGTCCCGTAATAAGTTCATTAATACTCAAGAAATAATAAAAATTTGGAGAACTACTGCAAAATGAGTATTTTCTTGGCAATTTTCGTGCTGAACCCCAACAGAGTACAAGCTACGAGTTTTCTGAAAAACATACTGTCCATCCAAATGAACAATTTACCACTTATTAAGCAATTATTTTTCACCATAGACTGTTTTTAAATTTTAGCTAACCTTAATTGTTATTATTTTATAATTATTTTAATAAACCATAAAAAAATAATTTTTTACAGTTTTGATACTTTAGGTGCATATTTCCCAAAAATATTTGTCTCAGCTTCCTTAGATTTTAAAATCAGTTTGGAAAATTTTACTTAACATTTCTGATGAAATAATATATAATTTAAAGTAAAAATTTTTGTTTTTTAAAATGTTTTCATATATTATTTTATGCAAATTTGAACCTTTTTTTTTTCATAACTCTCATGCACGCACAAGTTAAACATTGTTCATCAGCTTATAGAGCTCTCTGTTTTGCATATGCACAAATAATTCATAGCTCAAGCTTACACAGTTTTTAAGAAAAATGCACTTGAAGTTAAAATTTTGCAAGTAATGAAAAACGACACAGTTTAAAATCCGCAAACAAACATACATGGGTGTAAACTGCAAATTATGTTCTTTCATATTATGCATAAAACCAAATATTAATTATTTGACGCAAAATCGGAATGCAATAGAAAAAAGAGTGTGGTAGCCAGGGGGCCATATTAATGTCCATTTAAATGCCGGAAAACTGTAAATGGGCATAATCTGCAAACTAAGTAGTTTCATATTACGCATAAAGTGAAAAATCGATTTTGACCCAAAATCTCTGCTAGGTGTCCTTAAAACAGTGGGCACCTCTCTCACCAACAAAATGATTTCACCAAGTTTAACTTTCAAATAAATGTTCGCCTCGGTGATGATTTCACCTCAAGACAAGATGTAGGTCCTTGTATGGAAGCCAAATACCGCAATGTCAAGATGATTGTTTTATTTCGTTTTGCTGCACGCTACCAGTCACCTCCATTTTAAGACTATATGTGGTTGCTACTACTTTTTGTTTTACATGAGCTGCATGTTCAACAAGCTGTAAGAAAAACAGAAACTGGGCCTCACAGGTTTATGGAATGTGGTTCATTAACCCCACTCATAGTTCTTTTCATGCAGGATATAATGCTACGAATTACATTTGGATTTTATTCTTTCCATACAAATGTCTACGTTCATCTCTTCGATCAGTAGCAGAAAAACTAAAAAAGGGTGTAGGAAAAGCTCATTTTTGGAAGTTAATATGATTTTAATCTAATTTACATCTGCAATCTTACTTCTTTCTACAGTCTCCATAGCAATGCCAAAATTATCAGCTCTCTTTGGAAATATAAGGCGTATAGTTAATTGAAACATCACAATTCTTTGAAGTAGCATATAACCATTCATTGTTAGACTTATATGCTAAATGGCCGAATTACCTATGAAAAGTAAGCGCAGTGGAATTCAAGAGAATTGGCCTTGACAATATTTCGGGTGGAGAGTTTAATGCGCTGGCGTTGCAGTCTCATACGAGAGTCGACCTTAAACGCACAGTTTTGCTAGTGATGGGTAGGTGTGCAGTTTGCTAGGAAAGGTAAAATGGAAAAATAATACGTGTTCTGTTCACGTGTTAATACATCATCTACTAGTACATATGACTAGAAAAATAATACGTGTTCATATATTCATACATCATCTACTCGTGCTTATCAAAGAAAAATAATACGTGTTCGGGTGTTCATACATCATCTACTAACGCTTATCAATAGAAAAATAATACGTGTTCACATGTTTATACATCATCTACTAATGCTTATCAATAGAAAAATAATGTGTTCAGGTGTTCATGCACCATCTACTAATGCTTATCAAGAAAAATAATACGTGTTCAGGTGTTCATACATCACCTAGTAATGCCTATCAAAGAAAAATAATGTGTTCAGACGTTCATACATCTGCTTGTACTTATCAATAGGTGTTCAAGTTTCAGAACTTACTGCAATTCATATCTTGGTTAAAACATTTCCTGAAAGGGAAAGTGTTAAGATAAGAAGCGAAGAAGACTACGTATGGTGCAAAATCGCCTTGAGATATTCCCTAAAAAATCTACTCGCTGTTTTTCCCAGAAAACGGGAACTGTGTATATTTATGTAAAAACTGTAGAAAATTAATCGAAGAGCACGTTTTATGAGTGAATTTGGACCCAACCTCATTGATGTGCAACGAGGCTTAATTTCATTTACATAGATACGTTTATTCACAACTGTCGATATTGCTGTTTCGAGAAACCGAATCTACTCCATAAGAAATCCCTCCATAACTGAGTATAATAAGCAATAAACCGTAACAGAACAGTTTTTTAAGGAAACAATAGTCACAGGGTTGTGTAAATAATGTTGTAACTACTTTTTGCTGAATTAACTGTCAGGGAACGTAAGTTTAATTTTTTTCCAACAGGACACTCCACCAATGTATCTCTGCAGGCAATGCACGAAGTATTCGACAATAAGACTTATCAATACTAACATATTGTCCTCTTGATATGCTGATCTAAGCTTCTTTGACTATTATCTCTATGGAACATTATAAGAAAGTGTGCAGGACAAATCCACACACCTCAAACGAACTGAGAGTAGCATCTGTCAAAATACTAATTCAGTTTCTCCAAGAGAACTAAGAAGGGTAATAGAAAATTTCCTAAGCAGATGTGAGAAATGAGCCTCAAGATGAAGGAAGCCTGTTCCGGCATCGCCTTGCCTGGCGTGGGTGAGAACATATGCAAATGAATCGCGTTTGTTGGACAGTCACTCGGCATCGCGGCTTTAACCACGGGTTCTTGTTCTGACTAGCCGATCAAGAGCTCCATGGTTCATTAACTTTCCATCATTTTCGTGTTTCATAGATGACCCACTCACCCTGTATAAAGACAACGCTTCATAAAATATTAGACACCGTCATTATGCCCATTATCCTGATATAAAATTAACACTACTACTCACGATCTCGATGAGTGCTTCAGTGCATTTTTAACGAAATGTAAAGTGATACGGAAAGCCCTATCTTGCCACTTTAATTGCCTTGTAAACCCAAGACCGTAGGTTCAAACCCGGCCAGGGTCGATGGATTTTTTTCTCGCATGAAAATCCTAAGTACGGCTTCCTTCGGAAGGGAAGTAAAGCCGTGGGTCCCCTGTCGTACATTGCAGCACGATAAATAACCTCAAGCCTGAAAGAAGAGGTCTCTGAGCAAAATAATATGTACGTTTCACCCCTATATTGAATGGGACGCAGATGATCTGAGATGTTAAAGAGCGTCCATAAATATAAAAATTGCCGTGTTAAATTGGCTGGGTTCCTACTGTGACAGAACTATTAAAACTACAAGATGAAACTTTAAAAAGTTTTTTGACACAATTTTCTGTGCAGTGAAACAGACTTAATATAATTTAACCATTAGAACAAGAATTAGACTTTTATTTAGTTTGAAGTCCTGTTTGTTTTTTGTCAAAAATACAATATAAAAACTTCCATAATTCCTAGGTTATTAACTTTTTCTTAACTCTACTTCATGTGAGGACGCAGGCTTCCGCGACTCAATCAATTTACCACCTAGAAGCCAGGATTTTAACCAATTCTACATCAACACCTTCACTGATATGTCTAAAAACATCAAGGCCAATTATATTTTATCTCTCTCTCTCTAGAGGTGCATACATATAGGAAACGGTATTTTTAAGAAAATTGCGCTAAAAGAAAAAATTGACGATTTGAAGCTTTATTGGCGCTTATGGTTTCACGGACAGTCATTAATAATAATAAAAAAAATAGCTTCAAAATCAATCATAGATTCAACCAGGAACCAATGCGCCATTGTGAATATCTGTTCAAAATGTGTATCAGTAGATTCGAAAGCAAAATTTCCTCCAGTGAATGGTAGCCCAATTGATTCGAAAGTTATATACTTTTGAGATTGGATGTGTCAAATTTAGGAGTGTTTTAATCTATGCAGATGTGTAAAAATTGACTTATAACAACATATCACTATAAAATATTTCACATAATTCAGAAAAGTCGGAAATTTATTGTAATTCGGGTTTTGAAATCTGTCAAAACTTTGCCTTCAAACTTCCCTTTAAACAGTAAGAAGCTTATTCGTAAAACAATGATAATTTTTTTCTCCCCCATTTTACTAGCATTTCGTACTGAGAATTTCAGCTGTTAGCGTTGAATTCACCGCCGATATACAAAACGTCACCTAAGGTAAGGCACAATTAGCATAATGTAATTAGAAGCTAGAGCTTCTTTGCATCAATTAAAAAGACGTTCTTCACTATGGAAGAGGTAGAACGGGTTCTTAGAAGTGCTGCTCTCACGGTCATATGTTGCCTGGGGTTGCAATAAAACGTTTACACAAAGAAGCCGCATTAAATTAAAAAAAAAAAATGTACAAGCTGCTTCACTTACAGTTCTGATTCCACAGATTAAAACAGTTCCTAGTGAACCTAGGCCACCTCCTTGGTCTAGTGGTTAGCGTTGCTGACTGCTGGTAGGGAGGCTCGAATTCGATTCGCGATACCTACTTAGGAATTGTTCTAAGTTAGGGAGGTCTGGGACCTGCCTTGTGAGGATAATTGGGAAATTGATGGAGAAAGTAGCGTGATAGGCGACCGGCAGGGTGTACTTTTCCATATGCAACGAAGGCATCGCTGGCTTCACTCCCGAATGGTAGCGAAGGCTGTCGACTGGTTACGATTTTAGTTGAGCAAATAATTTCCACTGCGAATATGAAGCCTTGTTAGCTCAATAGGTTAGAGTGTTGTGTTACTTATGTGAAGGCTATGGGTTCGATTACCCATGGGTAATTTTCTTTTTCCTTACTTGTATTTTTTTCTCTCACAATACCGCCACGGGTGGCCGAGGTCGTTAAGGCATGGACTCGTGAGCGGGAGGTCTGCGGTTCGAATCCCGCCAGGACCGTCCTCCCTGACTGGGGTTTTTTCCAGGTTTTCCTCAGTCTTCATAACTGGCAAATGCCGGGGAGGTACCTAAACTTAGGCCTGGAACGCTTCCTTCCTTAAAAAAAAAAAATATATATATATATATATATATATATATATATATATCCTTTCCCAATTTATCATTTCATCTCATGTATCATCAGTGTCCACCGCCTGTGGTGCTTCAGTAGTAAAAACGGGCGTTAAACACTACTCTACTCTCTCACAATAAATGTTACTAGTTTTTTTTAATCTTAATAAGTTGTCTATACTATTTTAATTGAATAAATGTTACTTTCTTCATAGGTTAGGTTAGGCTACTTCAGTTAAGTTTAACAAAACATAACAGAACATAGAAACAGTATTACTTCATAAAAACACTTTTTTCAACACCATTCTTAATCCAAAAATGTTATTTTTTAATACGTTAGGTTAGGTTAGGTTAACAAAAAAAAATAATAATAGAACAGATTAACTTGATTAGTTTAATTTTAATAAAAAAAATAATAGAATATAAAAAAATAATTCGTACGTTAGATTAGATAAGTTTAGTTTAACAACAAAATAATAGAACACAAAAAAAAAACAGTATTACTGCCTAATAACAATTTCTAACCGTTGCTTTTTATTACATTCATATTTTTCTGCGTTATTAATTTTACTTTTTTCGTTAGTCCAGTTTAAGTTTAACAAAAATAAATAAATAAATAATAATAATAATAATAATACATAAAAAGTTATATTACTTCATAATAACAGCACTTCCATACGAAACCAAGGCCTCTAATGTAACTCATATTTTGTATAATTGTATGTACATTCAATAAAATGGTTCCGATCCTAGTTATCTTTGTTGCGTAATTACATACCCCTTAAGGTCGGTAAGGAAGTTACCTACCAATGTCAGTAAGGAAGTAACCAGCCCCTGAAAGTCGGTAATGCAGCAGCCTGCAATAAAGTAGCTGGAGGCGCGGCATACATTACTAACATCTTAGGCTTTTCGGAGTTTCAAAATTTACATAAAAATTTACCCTTACAATAATATTTATTTTTAATGAAAATGTTAAAAAATGGATAAACATTTGCACTAATTTTGTTTTTGAGAAAGGAGTACATGAAAATGTCCTTTTTTTTTTGTATTTTTTCAAAAAGTTCTTCATATAATGCTTTAAATAATAGTCTATACTTTATAGAGCAAAATTTTAACAATATAATAATGTATATACTCGCACAATGTATATTTAAAAAAAAAAGACTTAATTAACGGATTTTAGATATTGCCAAAGGTATAGTTTAATGTGAAACACTAATGTGTCTTAAACATCTAGATCAAAAAAGAACAGCTTCAATGACCTACTATTTTTCTGTTCTGAGCAATTGTGCAGAGATTGCCTTTCCAGAAATAGTTATAACTGATATTTCAATGTAACTTACTTATGCAGGCCATTATAATAGATGCATATTTACCTCGGATACCTGAAATTAAAAAAAAGTGTTATTAAACATTATATTACAGGTTCAAATAAGAAAAAGGTATGGAAATGTAACTGCTCCTACCACCTTACAATACTATTTAGGAAGGACGAAGGAAAAACATCTTATCACTGTCAATTCTTGTTTCACTTTGTACCAAAGTTTTTTAAAACTTTACTCTACACAAGCAAACAAACAACACGAATGTTCTGCTCTGCTCCACATAATAACAATAGTTTGTTAGTTGTATTTTAGATATTTTGTGACACACCCGCTGCAGATATCTCCAGAAAGTTGGCTTGCAAAAATTACAATAAAGAACTATGTAGAAAACCGTATATACGTGTGTCTCAGTCATCCATCTGCCGGCCACGGGTTCGGGTATGACGTTTTGCTTACAGTGCGTCAAAAACTGCTTTCATGTGCAAATGATTATTGTCGTGTATTAATTAAATTTAAAAGGCTATTTATCAGTTAACAATAGAAGAGAGAATATTTCTACATTACATGTAATAATAGAACCTTGTAGAGCAATTTGTAGGCAATTTGTTCCGGTTCTACATACACACATGTACTGCAAAAAAAAAAAAAAAAAAAAAAAAAAAACCTGCTCTATGATTTAGGGAAACATGATCGATAAACCATATAATTTCTAACCGAAAACGACGTGTTCTAACGAAAGAAAAAATTAATGACATTAGGGGAAGAGTAGGTCATTTTTTAAAAATATTTCTGTTGTATATCTCACACAGTATGCATTTCAAAAAGCTCAAAGCATAAAACCATTAAAGTGCTAAATTGAAGCCTTACAGAAGAATTGTCGTCCAAAGATTATGGTCGTTTGACGATGTAAGCTGTATAAATTTTTGAAATAGGGTCCCCACCCCCATATTAGTGATCGGTGTGATCCGAATGATATTTGGTTTCTTTACATATTTATGTTTGCTGGCAAAACATTCTGAAGCACAGAAAATTCGCAAGTACATCTAAAATGTTCCCATTTGATAGAAAAAAATATGTGTGATGTGTTGCAATAATTGAAATGAGAATAATAGTACTCATTATTTTTTATCCAGAGAGGTGTTGAACATAAATACTTGCAACTTTTTACAGAACTATCCAATAATGACAGATAATATACATATTTCAACATCAGCTCATACTCCTCACGATTCTTTGTAGGATTTAAAGTCGATTTTGATGACAAAACATTTCTAGAGGGCTATGACTAGCGTTCACCAAATTTACTGCACGAGACTATTATTTGTGGGTAACACTAGAAAATATTCCATAGAAATAATACTCCTCTATAAATGAACTGCAATACAGTTATAAGAACGAAAATTCTAAAAGTTTCGAAAGCAAAACTTCCGCATGCGAATGTAATTTTCATCACAAGATTTCAGTCTAAACACTTGCTATAATACACAAAAGAGTGGTATGTGTATCCTTTATTAAAGCATTTAATACGCGGAAGCTTAAGGGTTGATAAGGTCAGGATCTTGTCAGTCGACTGTGCATGGCTGGCAGACGGTCTACACGGCGGTACTTCCCTTCCGAAAGAAGCCATAATTAGGATTTTTACGACCGAAAAATTCATTAGTCCTGGTCGGGTTTGAAACCGCGATCTTGAGTTTAGAAGACAAGTATGGTTACCACTACACCGCCAAGACCGACCAATTTTCGGGAAGTAAAGCTGTGGGTGCCGTGTCGTACACTTACGGCACGATAAAGAACCTCAAGCCTGAAAAGAGAGGCCTCTGAGCAAACTTTGACGGCCGTTTCACGCCAAGATGACGTGAGATGTTAAAGAGCGTTCATAAATAAAACAAATAAAAACAACACTCTTAGACTCAAGTTTGCAGAGCTTTAAATTTGCCATATAGGTCAATTAATTTTACAACTGTTCACAGAATATCTGGTAATAAAAATATTGGTAAATAATTTGTTATCATAAAAAATGCACGTAAATCATTTTAGTGAAATATTTGAATATTTCACTTCTGAGCATTTTTTCCCTTGTGTTACAGCAAGTGAATGACTTATTGAAATACAGTAGAAAATTGATAGGCAGCTTACAATGTAATACAAGAACGAAATAGCATAATGGCCACTTTTTATCTCATCAATGAAACGCTATTCAGAGGAACAATGAATTCGCTTCAAATTTATTATCGATATCAAACATTTCTAAACAACTTACTATTACAAATATGCAATAGACGTATTAATGCCCTTTGTGAGTCATTTTGAAACGCTACGTCTCTGTCTTTCACACATACATAAATTAAACCTATTTAAAAACATTTAAAACTGTTCCAATTTTCAGGTGCAATAAGAACACCCCTTAAAAATATCTTTTCTACTGTGACCGAGCACATTGATCATTGCCAACAGAATATAAAGTAGACTCGTCAACGGCCCTCTCTTTTCAAGTTACAGTTTATGAAGAAGCTCCCCAGAGATAAATGAACATCGTATAAGCTTCCTCTGAAAGAAGCTGGCTCGTTTCTTTGTGAAAGAATCCTATGAATACAATTGCCTGTCTTGGAGAATAATAGCAGACCGTGCTGGTGTCGGCGAATAATAAAAGAGATCAACATGTTTACATAGCAGGGACATAACGCCCCGAGCATGAAAGCCCTGCCTCACCCCTTTAACGCTACAAGCATAAGCAATCAAAACAAGCTATTCTGTGCAGAATGGTGTTGTACGAGCTCTCATAGGGCTGGATGCATAAATAACTAATAGGAGTTTAAGCGCTAAATTAAACTTCATAAAGCTGAACTTAGAATTTTAATGGTATAAAATATTCCAAATTCATTTCATCTTGATCTAAGATCAAACTTAATCGTGAAAGTTTCTAAGATTAATCTTAGCGAAGTTACACAATTATCTATGCTGATCTTCAAAAGAAAGGAAAATGAAATGGTGAATAATTATTTTTAATTGTATATACAGAAGAATATTGCATGACTATTTTTTGCCTTAACTACTTGCTGAATACATTGCTGTTAATAAGCTACACGTAAGCGTGTGTTTGTAGGTTATGTTAAGCGTTCATATAGCTCTAATGGTTTAACCGAAAACGAAGAGTTTGAATTTCAACGAGCGCCTCGGGTATTTCAGCACAGATGGAATCTCATAATTGAGCTTTTGAAAAGCAACTTAAAATGAGATTTCGACTATCGAAACATGTAGTCCAGAAAATGGAATAAAGACTACATCGACAGCTAAGAATAAGCACACAAACTAAACGAAACCATGCGATGAACCCAACAATTCTACGGTTTTTTATAACTGGTAGTTTACAGATAGGATATGCATATTTAACGTGAATAAAGAACTGCAAGTTTAAAACGCCAGTTCATCAACATGCCTACTCGCGAGGATGAAATAAGTCGAGTAATGATGGACTTTTATCATATACGTGGGTAAGTCCATAAGTTTCCGGCCTAACCATTTTCTAGATATGATAAAGACAAAAATTATATTTCACTTTTCAATATAGTTACCCTTTATTACAACACACTTCTCACATCTTTGAATTAACATTTCAACCCCACCCCCCAAAATAGCAGTCTTTCTGCAAAATGGGCTACAACAGCATCCATCACTTCTTCGTCACACTTAAATTTCCTTCCCCGGAGGTCCTTCTTGAGTTTTGAGAAGAGGAGATAGTTACTGGGAGCTAGATCTGGGCTGTAGGGTAGATGGTGGATCTCCTTGATGTCACATTTCTTCACAGCTTCCTTTGCAACAAGAGCTGTGTGCACCGCGCGTTGTCTTGAAGAAGCCACACACCACCACCTTTCCTCGACTTTTCTCTTTAATGGAGGCATGTAGTCTGTGCAGTAGGTCAGCATAGTACTCCCCATTTACTGTGGTGTTCCTCTTCTAGAAGTTAATGAAGAGTATTCCTTCACAGTCCCAAAAGATTGTGGCCGCGATCTTCTTGATTGACTGAGTGACCTTGGCCTTTAGAGGCGGTGCTTCGCTACATTTACCCACTTCATTGATTCTCTTTTGGACAAGGGATCATAGTGGAGGACCATAGTTTCATCTCCCGTAACAATGGTTTGCAGAACTTCTCTCTCGTTACTACGTCAGAGCTCCAAAAATGACAGGCAAGAGATGACTCATTGCTGCTTTTGGATTGATGAAAGAAGTCTAAGCACTCATCTTGCACTCACCTTGTTCCTGTTTAAATATTTTTGTATAATTCGAAGCACTGTTGTTTTAGAAAGGCCCAACCTTGGTGCAATTTCTGTAACTTTAAGTCACCGATCTTCCATAATTTCTCTACCAAAAGAGCGATGTTTTCAGGAGTGAGCACCTCTAAGGACCGACCTGCACGCTCTTCGTCTTCAATGTTTTCTCGACCCATTCGAGAAAGTTTGGCCCATTCTTTCACGGTAGAATATGAGGAGGATACTTTCCCATATACACCGTCCAATTGTTGTTTAATTTTATTTGAAGTAAGTCCTTTTGTGAAGAATTTCATAATACTCCATTTTGAACATGTCACAATCTTCTACACATAACCTTCTTTATGCAACTATCTGAACAGCTGTACACAACGGAGCGGAAGCTACAGCTGCATTTACTTACAGATAAGATATGGCGCCAGATAATGGTTTTGTGAAGACGATAATCCTTATCGGCGAGGCCGGATACTTATGAACCTACCCCCATATTGAATTTCTCCGGAGTTCTAGCTAGAATAGATTGTACACACATGCCTATCATATCGTCTGGTGGCAATAATGCTGAAGTTTACAGAAACTGCCCCCATGTTTGGTTTTCTCTAAAAGTCCGAGCTATCTGCGATTCAAAACTTCGTTTTCAAAATGTTGCCGCCATATGTGCAGGATCGGCACACGACAGTAATAATTTTGTGAATTCTAGAATTCATGCCCAGTAAGAAGCAGGAATTTCTACAAGGCGTGCTACTGGAAGAAAGCACATATCTGTTATCACTACCTGTTAACCCCTAAGATGCATCAAGAAACCCCTCAAAAACGGACTTACCACAGGGCCTACAAGACGACAAGATCGGTAATAGAAAGGCGTTTCGCGGCTGCAAAAAGATGATTTTCATGCTTAAGAATGAAACTGGGAATACAGCTACTTCGAGTTTCAGCAATAATTGTAGCAACACTTGTATTGCATGATATAGCCGCTAATGCAGACGATGACACTCCTGAAATTGATTGGGTTATCTGCAGGGGAAGAAGGATTTACCAGGGATTGCCTATACCTGCTGCGAACCAGACAGATAGAAGGGAAAACACGGCTCTGAGAACTGCACTAATTAATAACACCTACACGTTTTATTACTGTAATTGTATTGTTTCATAAGTATGTATTTTATAAATCAGTTTCAGCTTCTACTCATTTGCATTTAAAGTTCTAACTTGTCATTTTTATTTCATGTTTTTGTTCAATGATAAAAAATCTATCTGCTACCTCTATCTCCTCTTACAAAAACTTTCTCTAATATCTTTCTTCTTTCTTTCAGGCGTTGAAGTTCTCAATGGACGTGAGGAATTGCAGATTTAGCCTCAACTATATTTTCTGTTTCTCCCGTTTTCTCACACTCTCGTCATGGATATTATTTCTGCATCGCCGTCCCAAGCTGGAATCATGTCTTGCACACCGTTTCGGTTATTTCTTTTGGATAGAAGCGTACGTCGTCATCGGCGTCTTTTGCAATTGAAAGAAATTGCGTCTTAAGAGTTGCTATTAGTTTGTGCCCGCTTTCATCCAAGGAAGGGGTCACATACACACCCCCCTTTTATTTTGTATATTTCAGCCTTATCATGTGCACTTGCTTTTTTACTCACTTTTTTGTGTTTTCGTAGTACTACCAGAGATGCTTCTAATCTGTTGAAAATAAATTTGCAGAGTTATATTAGGTTGCAATCCCTTTCCAAGTGTCTTATTTTCGTTTAGCAGTGATACTATCCATTTTCTTGTTCTCAATTAATGATTTATGTTTGAATATGATGTCTCTCTATGCCTTTTTTATTTTCTTTTTCATCGTCCATTTTGTTTATACAGCACGTAACAGTAATCGAACCAAAAGAAAATCTAATAAGACAATTTATATTCGATGTGATATTATTATGCTTTTTCCTCGCATTTCCCTCAAACTTGACACTGTTGTCAAACGTATTTCGATGATCTTCGGTTAGCAGTAAATCAAATTCGCGTGATTAGAGCTATACAACATGAACAGGGAATTAAACTAGGTTCATTTCTGAACTTCCGTTAAAATTGAACAGCAGTTAGCTATTTTTATGCAACCAGTCCTGTGTATAGTCTACACAGAGTAGAAGTTATGCTTTAACAGTGATGACTGGAACCATTAATTCTACGTTTTAATTTTTTTACGTTATGTGAGGGTTGTTCAATAAAGAATGATCATATTTATTTTACAGGCATATTTCTGCTGCTAAATATAATGTTACATCTAATAATTTACTACCTTAATGCCGTGGTAGAGTTTCATTATTGCTGCCTCTGAAGGGTGCGCAAGTTGAGACATGTTCGGTTCCACATACAGCAAAAGGACGTGACACGCGATAAAAAATATACTGCTCTGAAATTCTGCTTTCGTCTCATCAGATCTTCAGCTAGGTCTATGCAATGTTACAGGAGACCTTTGGAGAATTTGTTCTTCTTGATAGCACAGCTCGAAGATGGTTTAAAATGTGCAAACAAATTTAGAGAAAGTTGAACCGGAAGCTGCAGTATGTACTCTAACGGAAGAAAACATCAACATCGCTGCTGTCAATTATGAGAGAGGACATACAATAATATTAAGAACACTTTCAGAAATTCTAAAATTTTCACCGAGTGCCATCCACATGTTGGTAATTGAAAAACTGCATATTAGACGCGTTTGGGCACGGTGGAGTCCAAGACGTTTGATTCTCGAACAAAAAGACGTTCGTATGCAAGTTTGCATTCAGTTGATGAAACTTGGCTAAATTTTTTTGATCCTAAGAGCAAACAGCAACTCTGTTTGGAAATCTCAATCATCATAACAAACCCAAAAAGAGCAAAGGTGCTTGTTTTTACTGGGAAAGTTGTGTTTAACCCATTTTTTTCGACATTCAGGGAACTGTTTACCAGCATATGAATACACAACAGTAACTGGGCAACACTATAGAGATGTCCTGAAAACTCCGCAAGGCCAAATCATGCAGTTGCAAAGAATACATTTCTATATGCTGCACAGTCCCATATCGCATACGTGTTGTTGCTGAATATCTCACAAAAAATAATGTAATGTATTTTCCTTACCCACCCCGTAGCCCAGATTTAGCCACGTGTGATTTTTTTTCTTTTCTCCAAAATGAAAATAAACGCCTTCGTGGGAGGCATCTTCCATCATTAGAGGCAGTGCTGAAGGCTGCGAAGGCGATTTGAAGGTCTGTCAAAAAACGTCTTTGAAGACTGGTAGAAACTTCGGGACAGGTACATTATACCCAACGGGGATTACTTTGATAAAGTTTTTTAAAAGTATGAGAACAAATAAAGGATGTTGTTAAAAAGTATCATTCTTTATTGAATAGCCATAGTATTATAGGCTTTAATAGTTATTTGTTTTTGGCAATTTAGAAGTCATATTTACATTCCAAAGCGCTTAGACCAGAGGTTTTCAAATTGTGACCCACAAACAAATAGTTATGGAAAACGAAAAATTCACGATGTGTATTTATTGAAATACAGTAACGTAGAATGAAGTTGAAAATTATTCAGGAGAGAGCTTTCAAACAGGTGTACCGAAAACGTGCCAGGCGTACGGCCATGTGAACCGTCATAGTTTCCTTGACAACAGCACGCGTCTTTCGGCTGCGAACTGCGTAGGCTGGGGCTCGCTTGCCTCAGAAAAAAACATTTATGAAATAATTAATGTCTTTCGTTGCAACTTACTTGTTTGAAAAATATTCTCTGTTCTCATTAAAATATAAGAAACGTTTGGAAAACATAAATTCAAATTACATTGCTTCTTATTAAGTCCAAAAAATCAACGCTATACTGAAATGCAACAGCATTCCTCTCATTCAGAATTAAAATTATGAGGTAATGTTGGTTAATCATAAATTGTTACTTATTATTAATATTAACTGTTTGGCGTTATTTGTTTGTCAGTTTTCCAGCAAAACAGGCAAAACCTCGTTCTTTTCCACTGTATACTGGTTCATACAGTAATGTATGTACTGTATTTCTCACAACACGAAGACAAGATAGTTCTTGACGATCCGATAACAAACAGTAGAGGCAAACAAATTGCTCTATTGTAAAGACTGCAAACACACATCGGCTTTTAGAGCATGCGCGACACACGGGTTTGAGAGAACCCTGCGACTCATGTTCTGCAGTAACCAAGCTTCTCATAAAACAATGTATGTATCTCACTGATTTACAGTCGGACCTGGTGGTGTAATGGTACCATACTTTCCTTCTAAACCCAAACTCGCGTGCTCAAACCCGGCCAGGATTGATGGATTTTTTCGGGTGTAAAAATCCTAAGTGGCTTCCTTCGGAAGGGAAGTAAAGCCGTGGGTCCCGTGTCGTACATTTACCGCATGATAAAGAACCTCAAGCCTGAAAGAAGAGGCCTCTGAGCAAAAGGTGTCGGCCGTTTCACGCCCTGAATTGAATGGGACGCTGAAGACCTGAGCTGTTAAAGAGCGTCCATAAATAAATTAAATAAAAAAAATCACTGATTTGCTTTCATTAGTCTGAAAGTTACAAGGAAGGAATAGGCCGACATCGAGTAAAACAGTCCGTAGTTTATTTCATCAACTAAATGCATTAACTTTTTTTAAGGAATTTAATAACATATAAACTCTTAAACAGGAGCTTCCAGAAATATTCCAATTAAACTCATTTTTCCATATTTTAATTACTTAGCATTTAATAACAATAGTTTTGTTTTTCGTGTTTTAATGGTACCCTAAAGAAAAATGTAGCTCTGAAAAATGCTCCTTTTTTTTTTAAAGAATTTTATTGTTATTGTTGCTGTTGTTGTTGGTAGTGATAGCGATTACTTTGGCCCAGTTTTAACGACCATGTGCTTTCGCATATTTGTGACACATCTTGCACCAGATGATGTAATTTAATATATTCCCTGTATTGGTTCGCCTCTTACGTGCTTTTCGACTTGAAAGATTCTTGCAGCCCATAAATTACGTGTATCCCATGCTGCACAAAGCAATGACGATTTCAATGAGCTATTCTGACACGGCTTGCTGCTTACGTAATCGCCTATGCGCACGTGTGGAAAAGAAACGATATCTTTCACTCCTTGATTTATCGGCACACCCGTAGCTGATGATAAGGCAGTTTTTATTTTATTCCACTCAGCAAGCGAGTATTGCCCCGGCTGAACTGCCAGACGATATACACTTGAATAAGGAACATTCAGAAATGAAAGTTTGATCAATAACTATCAGCGGCCACTGACCCTTCCAATTCCTTGTAGTGGGGCTTCCAACGATGAATATTTTGATACTGAGATATATCCATTAAGCTTTTCGCTCCAAGTTGCATTGTAACGCTTCTGGGGGATAGTTTCAGATAGGAATAATTAGTTCCATCGTAACCTTTACTATTTCATTAATGGGTAGCCCACCACAAAATTTTAGCCCGATGCAATTGTATGTAATTAAGCTCTCCTAACGCATCACCCTATTCAGAAGAAGAAAGGGCGGGAATAGACACATGAAAATATAAGTGTTGAGTCATTTGTGAAACTGCCTCCTAGGTCTAGTGGTTAGTATTGCTGACTGCTGATCGGGAGGTACCGGGTTCTATTCCCGGTAACTTCTTAGGAATTATTCTAAGTGAGGGAGGCCTGCAACGGGATCTACCAGGCCTTGTGAGGATAACTGAGGAATGTTGAGCACATGCTCTCCTGCAGTACTGCCCTATATCAATGACGTCGTAAGACGGAGGTAGAGGAAGCAGAGGTCGCTGCGGCAGGCCATGACCAGACATCCGGCTGACACGTCGTTGTTGCACCAAGGTGTTTACAAGTATTTCTTTTCTTGAATATAGTCGAACATTTTAGGAGCCATGCTAAACCTTCCGGTCCCTGTAAATACCATGATTGATGTTGCTATTACATCATTCTTAACAATGAATACCAAGGCTAAGGTATTGCACAGATTGAATAGAGCGACATGAGTGCTGCTGGTGCTGGAGAACGCTACAGAGTGCACCCAAGAACAGCATCTTGTTGACGATTATTGTTTAACGACATAAAACTGCTAAGGCCATCTCGTTCATGGAAATTGTATCAAACAAAGATACTTAACAGGTAAAAACAAGGGCAGATGACCACACATTTCTACTACAAAATGATGCTGCAAGATGAGAACCATTCAGCAGTGCGAAATCTTGAACGCTCTTGCTAGCTTTCCAGAATCATAGGACACAGTTCTTAGTCATCTTAGGAAATCAACTGCATGCGGCACCATAGGATACAACTATCAAAGTAATATACACAGAAGCTCATAGAGTAGATCACATTGCATTTTGCCAGCAGTATTACGACTTATGAATATCCACGAAAAAATATCATCTTTTCAGAAGAGAAAGTACTCCCAAATCAGCCATGAGCCTACAGATATTTCTTTCTGTTGAGTACATGACGTTTCAGTCAGAATACGACGGCTAGTCAAAAATACTGAGAATTAATTTTTTACTTATGAAATTCTCTAGGCAGGGTCAAGGTTGGAAATTAGAAATAATTTATGCACTTGGGCCAATGTGTCTGCCATTGAAGACGTGCTGCAAAAAGTGTTTGACATCGTCTTCAAAACTACCTCCGCCTTCAAGACAGCCGTTGAACCAAAATGCTGGTCCCATAGCTCGCCAGTTACTGTCTCGTTTCTAAGAAGATTACGTGGAGCACACCACTGAGGATGTCCACCGCAGTCGTGAACGAAACGTCTGGGAAGATAAAGGAGAACAATCCCAGTGGACCACGCATTACAGCCTGGAACACTTGGTTTACATAATTGACACCGACCGGGTTTTAAAATCTATATAGATTACTAACTTGTCTCCCAAAAGTCTCTAAGTTTATATTCATACAAGTCTATGAGTGATAACCTTTGAGACAAATACAATTCCTTCCATTTCCCAGTACAGAGGTTTGTGCTACTTGGCCAAACAAATGAATTCATCTTATCAGATTTTAAACAGTGAAATACTACTCCATTTTACAATGAACTATGCTGTACTGCATTTCAAAAGTGTAGTTATACAAAGCATATTTCAGAAGAAGAATAATCGCAGTATGTCCTTGACTATAGCCCTCCAGGGTAGAAGAGATTTAGTGCGGCTATAAGTGATGGCGTCAGCGCATTGAAATATGATGCCACGAAATCTAAGCAATACTGAAAGGAAGACGATTCTAGAGCGCATAAAAGTGCTAAACTCATTCTATTTCCGAAGAGGTATTCTGTTTTCACATATATGGGGTAATCAATGTGGTTGCAATACAAGTGGCGAATGAAGGTCTTTTATTCCAGCAATGGGACGTAACAGATTCCATAACAAGCTGAATTATGTGCATACTTTAAATTCTAAAGTTGCCGATCTTCAATGTCCAAGCATTTTGGAAGTGCTAAATAAAGATATGGTTGCTATCTCCGGCGAATGTACATTTTGTTTCTCTAGGGTGCGACCATTCTCGTATACACTACGATTTATGTTTTATAGGTGGGCTGATCACTATGACCCATTTCTATTTGATCTAAATGTTGCACTCTATGATACAAGAATGCCGGTGTACGATATCAAGTTCGTACTGCATTACGTCCTAGCAGCTGTTTAAAAAATAAATATTAACTCACTAGGAAAATCGTCCGTGTCGAGCAGAGCTGCCTTTAAATACCTGCAAAGAAGGAGATTTTCCTTCAGGGTTGCCACCCGTTCAAATTTTGTTTGGGTTGTCCAAATTTTTATTACTGATGTCCACCGTCCAGACATGATACTAAAATGTTCAGACATTTTCAGATTCTGTATTAAGTATCATTTGAAGACACTAGGACAAGACCGATGATTGTTAGATTATGATGCCAGTTAATACAGCAACTCATGGGTTAATAACACTCAGAGTCCAGTGATATTCACAATTGAAAACATCTGGGAAAATGAAAAACCGATGAGAGCCCTGCTATTCTTTGAAACAGGGGCATTGTCACTTGGGCGTTGGGGGAGGGGTTATTACGCACAACTTGGGTCCTCCACTCTTTCAAGGTGAAGAACATTTAAGGAATGTTGATATTGCGGTTGTACCCATGAAGCGAGTTTCGACATTTTTTCCAAATTTCTATCGACCCTACTTACTAGGAACGGAATAAATATATATCTAAAGCTCTTTAACGCTCTAGAGGTCGCAATTTTTATTTTATTCAACGAAACTCAAAATATAATCATTAATTAACAAATGATTCGTCGAATTATGAACAAGCAAAATTAGACATTAAATTGGGGCTGAACCTATAGAGAAAACTTTTAACAAAATTTAAAAATCGCTCTAACGGCAGCAATTTTTTTTTCTCTCAACAAAACTCGATAGTTTCTAATAATCACTGAAATCTGACTATTAGGAAGAAGGAGGAAAATTTAAAATCGGTATAGGGGCATTAATGTTTTTTTTTTTTTGCAACGAAACTTTGTATGTAGCATTTAAATTAAATAAGAAAATATTTTTGAAAATTAGGGAAATCGGGCTATTAGATGTGGGAGTTTACCTGAAACCTAAAATTTAAAAACTGATATTTGTTTTTTTTTTCATAACGAAACTCGGTATATACCATTTAAATAAAATAAGAAAAATAATTCCTGAAAATCGGGGAAATCGCGTCATTAATAGTGGAGATTTACCTGAAACCCAACATTTAAAATTCACTCTAGCAGCACTGTATTTGTTTCTTCACAACAAAATTTGGTATATACCATTTAAATAAAATACGAAAAATTATTTTATGAAAATTAGAAAAATTGGACCATTAGCAGTGGGAGTATACTTCAAAACCGAAATTTAGAAAGCGCTGTGTTTCATTTTTCTCTTTTATTTTAAAATAGAAGAACAAATTAATTAAGCGATTAAGTTGTATTTATAACGATGTATATATTTTATATTTAAGAAAAGCAAATAGAAGAGCAGAGGAATATCGTGAAGATAGCAAATGTGAAATGTTAATCAAAATGTGTTTGAGAATATATTTGTATATAAGCGCGCTCTATAATAACCTTCAAAAAGTTTGCGTTATATGTTTTACTACAATAGCATTTAAATTAAATTTCAAATCCAATGAAATCTATGAAACTTTCAATTGTTTATTGTTGATTGTATATTCTTGCTTAGTACTTTGCTATTGTTTTTAAATAGTAACATGTTTTTGTTTTATTGAAAAACATGATGTTCTTTTTCTTAAATACACAATGTAACTCGTAACTTTCTGTTATTCTTCTCTATTTTAGTGAATGTAAAGATGATATCAAGGACTCTGTTCATAAACATGGTTACATTTAAAAATGTTTAAAAATACACACACAGTATATCTTTATCTATTAATAGCAATATATTTCCAATTATACCATGTATACCATTAATTTTTGTGGTTTAATCTCAATAACAACAACAATAATAATAATAAATAATAATAATAATAATAATAATAATAATAATAATAATAATAATAAAAGTGTGGTTTCTCTTTTGTGATACTTTAGATTGCAAGAATTCTCGTTTTGTTCCCTTAATACCACACAGTAATACCAATACTATATCATTTCATTAATTAATAAGGTCATAATTTTGATTTTATATTCTTTTTAAAGGTATTCTACTAGGCGAGGAAACCGTTTAGTGTATGTAGCTCCTACTTGGCGGACTTTCTTAAATACACCATTTGCCACTGATGCAAGAGGATATTTTAATGAATAGAAGAAGCAAGTATTTTTATGCAAAAAAACTGCGTTTTCCGGTATTCCGGGCATTAGAAACAGGTACTACAGCTTTATTCATCAACAATCCACTTGCTTTGTAATGCATTTAGGCAGCTCTGTCGCCTTGTGCTAAGATACTAAACGCCAGACTTAAACAGAAATATTACTCCAGCGTTGAATGTGCATCAATGCCTGTTAACTTTAAATCTATTTAGTTATCGATTGAGCTCTGTTTGTATTTTATTCATTCTTTTCGAATAATATACTTTAAAAGTTACCTCATACAGTCAGCAGTAAGGTTCACACGATTCAGGGCACTGTGTCAGATCAGAACAGGAAAGCAAAAGGGGAGGGGGACAAAATGTTCCTATTTTAAGAAAGTGAAACCTGCTGAAGATCGCATACATAAAAATACTGAAGTTCATCATCCAATGCAGATAACTGTAAACTGTGTGACTTACTCCGACTCCAGATTGTATTGCTTCATACTCAGGGAAAAACTTGTTTACAGAAAGTTATGTTTTTATATTATTAATTTATGTTATATTAATTTATATTATAGTGCTTGTTTATCAAAGAAGTGGTGGTGGAGAGAGTTCTGGAGAACTTCAACCATAGGCTTTTTACGCCATCCTCAAATCCCGTATAGTATTCCAAATTCTGTGTTCTTGATGAGATCCCGAACCTTGCTTCTTATAAGGAGATCATCCATATTAAGATATGGTTGTGAATCGAAGAGTTGATATCTTATTCTCTCCAGGGCTTCACATTCGAGGAGTAAATGCTTCGCAGTCTCGTGAGATAGGAGATACAAATGGGCTCTCCCTGGAAGAGTCCCATTTTCTAGAGATGCTTCCTAAATTTACCATACACAGTACTCAATCCCACCACTATCCTTAACTTTTTCCTTCCCAACTTCGGAGACTTTTGGTGAGTGTGAGATTAGACGCAATGACAAGGCTTTTTCCAAGGGCTTGCCCTAGGTAATTGGACCATCGTATTTTGTATTTCTCTCTGGCCCATAATTTAATTGTTCCTACTGTGGATTCACTAACTCCGTAGGCTGGTTCCGGTTTAATTAAGGGGATAAATGCTCCTTTCTTGGCCAGTTTATCCGCCACTTCATTCCCTGTCACTCCTCTGGGACCCACTCAATTCAACAGAACTGTTTTCTAACAAGGCTAGCAGTTTTTGGAGGTAGTCCCATACTAACTTAGAGTTAAATTGGTGAGAATCAAATGCTCGAAGCGTATCATTCAAGAGGATCATAAATGTTTTCCTTAATAGCCCTTCTCTATGCCATTTTGTACACCGGTCATGATACGGTGCAGTACTTTCCAAGATTTATACCAATGTTGGTCCTGGTAGTTTCGCCGTAAATGCCGGCTCCAGCTTGTTAAGAATCCGTGAATCGACTGTATACTATATTAGTTGTCATAAAACCTTCTTTGACTTTGATCTTTCCTGCCACTCAAGTCGAGATCCAAGATTTATCCTATAGGCTCGTTGAAAACAGAATTGGGTAATCACAAGATCAGATCTCATTTCCAGTTTTCCGAACTATCCGCGACCTCTAATCATAGGGATCATAGTCATTCCTCCATCCTCCTGAATGTACTAATCGCTAATGGCTAACCAGTCTAATTATCGATTTACTGCGCGCCAATTTGCATTATTTTGAGTCTATCTCTTAGAGAATAATGTGGTGCACTAAGTTTGAAAGTCTTTTGCTGTATTTGTCCTATCTCATTTGTGACCTTGCACACCAATGCCAGGTCAGTCGCCAATTTGGCAGCTAGTTACTCTGGACTTGCAGAGAGTATACCTGCATGTACACTGAAGGGCTTCCTAAATGGATGGTCAATCCCATGTCAGGTCCCTTTGATGACATCACAAACAGACGCAAATACTCATAGATAAACGGAATGAAGATGAATAATTAAATGGAAGAGAATCCATTGCAGACAATTATTAACCCCGCATTTTCTCTTTTTAAAATTAACTAAGGAAAATTACAAAAAGGTATTTGGGCGCAGAAATTGAACATAGGATCCGAATAGGAATCCCAAGCGTTACCACTTGAGCCAACCCACTCGGTGCCCTAATCACACTATCTGAAAAGTAAACATTTTTGCGGAAACTTTCTTAGCCTTCTAGTTCTTTCCAACCTAAAAATGAAGCCCTGATTGTTAAACGAGGTAATGCCCAGAGCAACATTTATCCATACGTGTAATAGAAGTACTTAAGTTCTGTTCAACCAACTTACCGAAAGGTGTCACAATGCAGATATGACACAGCGGCACAAAATGGGGGGGGGGTGACATGGGACTCAAAGGAAATTAAATAAAATACATTGAAGTAAGTACAACTGCCGCATGCGGCTTACCTAATTTTGATGGTCTGTCTCAAAGTAGTCCCCCTTGGATGCAATGGTTCTGTTCCGGTGTCTCTGCCACTTTTCAAAGACATGCTGGTTGACAGGTTTTTCAGAGTCGCCTCCGCGGTCCTCCACATTACTTAGATGGTGAAAGTACTTCATATGAAGGTATGTTGCCAAAAAAATGTGATCATCTTTATTGAACACCTCTCGCATACTATACCGTATATGGTAAGATGAATCTGGTTTGCACTCCATTGATGGGAGGAGAAGAGTGTACGCTAGGTACTACGAAGTCTCTCATCCAGATGCTGTTGTAGATGTCGTTCCAGTTGAAGCGGATTCTGTGATATTCTGGGGGTGTTTGCATATCATGAAGTGAACCTAATCGTAAATGAGGTTATTTCAGTTACGGGCCTTCTGAGCGAGGTTGCTTACTCTAGAACAAGGTGTTACTCTAGAACTGATAATAAACATTGAACTGTGTAATAAGAGATATTGAAAATGATGCCCCTTAGCGGTAATATATTGCCAGCTCTACGATGAAAATCCGTGTATTTCATCTAACTTTTCTTCCATAAGAACATGGTTTCATGTCACTGAAAGATCCTATCTCTCGTAATTTTTAACAGTTTTCTACCTGGAACACGATTTCCTGTATATTTTTTTGCGAATCGTCTAAACACCTCTCTGCAAGAATCCGTTTTCACACATGTACATGCACAAAAACAGTTATTCAGGACTATGTTTATGCAGTGGCATAATTAACGAAGAAAAATTAGCACAAATTGTTTCGGAGCTACAACTACTTATTGACAAAGTCTCTCAACAAACTATGTGTGGCTTTGACGAATGCCTTCTCCCAATACGCTGCCGGCCCGCAACACAAATGTCCTCGCTGCAGAGTTGGCTGTTTTCTTGAACCATCATAGATATCCGGCATTCTGAATGACAAAAAGTGGCCTTCTTACCAATATCTCAATGATACACGTAAAAGGAATACAACAGTTGCGTGGCGAAACAGGATTCCGCAATAGAGTCCTCCGATAGGAATGATCCTATAGAAAAGCTGCAAGACACTTTAAACAACGGAATAGACACCCACGCTCTCTGCCAAAACTTTGGAGCGTGTGGCTGCAAATTGGTGTTACATACTTTCAGATTTTACGGAGTTTCTACGTAGATGATTTTTGTCTTTATGCAGGCCAGAGGCGGTTTCACTTAATAGGTAAGAGTGGGAAATTTTGTACGGGGAGTGTATATTTGATAGGTAATGGCAGTGAATATGGTTTTATAACCCAAGACTCTATTTCCATTCCACTCAAGTTAGGATTAAACTACAACGCAATGTGATTTTACGTCACCAAGGTTGTTCACCAAGATTCTCGTTCTAGTTTTTATTTCTTTTTTTGCTATGGAGCATTTTTTCATCACCACAGTAAAATTGACAAAACAATATTACTGCTGTTTAAGTTACACAAGCTTAATATTCTTAAGTATCTATTGAGTCAAAGCAAATCATAAAATTTAGATTTCAGTTGCATAATCTGCAAAAGGTACAATAATAATGCTGCTGAGAATTTTTTTTCTCAGAGCGAGATAAAATGATGCACAAACCGCCTTGACAAGAAGTCGTATAAATAATAAGAAAAAATAACCAGCAAACATGAGGAAGAGAACAAGGTCATAATCATTCTCCATGTTCCGTCTGAGATCAGCGGTCGCGTTGTTTACATTGCCTTGTTCACTCTTCACAGACTGATCACTTTTCCCTAATTCGCTCCAGTCCCGCGACTGAAAAACTGAACTTTTGTCTTCTAGTGCTCAGATGCTTCTGAAATTTCGCCTTAGATCAAATAGGTGTCAATATGTTAGTTGTTTAAATATGGTTTTGCGATCTTTTATATACGAAGTGATTTATATAGAACTAACATATTTATTTCAAAATGATACTAGTCACAACTTATTACATCTCAAATGTAGAGCATCTTTGGACGATTATCAAATTCTATAGAAAATGTTGAAAATGTCCTCCCTCCTGCTTAACACATCGTTCCGTGTTACTGGCCACTAGTTGGAGGACTGTATTGTCAACACCATTAATCTCCTATATAATCGTCCAATGTCTGAGGACATACGGTGTAAACTCTGTCTTTTAAGTAACCCCCCATAGGAAGAAGTCCGTGTTGTCAAACCAGGAGATCTCGGTGATCACAGGTTCTTGGAAATAATCATCGAAGAAACGTTCAATTGGCGCCATGCGTTTGTTTGTTGTATGGCATGTAGCGCCATCTTGTTGAAAATATCCATGACCCAGCTCTACAACGTCCAGTTGCTCAACAAATTCCATGATAATCCGGCCGTACTCTGTAGTGTCCTCAGTATGGTCAAAAGAAAGAGAGAAAGAAACATTTTTTTTTTCCTGTGTGGATATTGCGCACTAACCCCGACTTAAATGATTGCGTAGTATTTCATGAATGACATAGTACGGCTTTTATTGTAATAATTTATGCAGATGTACGCGATATTTTTGTAAATGTAGGTTGTGTGCCACTGTGGTAATTGTAACTGACAATTATATGTTCATACGTCCCTGTGACTGCTTCGCAAACTAACGGAATGCTCCAGGATCTAAATTAAACTGTACCAATTTTAAAAACTAGACCTATAATACTTGAGTTCCAAACCATGAATATTACTTTCAGGTAATGCCTTTTCACGTTTACTTATCTACTGCAGCAATGTGTATTACATAGTATATATGTGTATCCTTAAAAGTTAATTCCACTTTTTCAAATGAAATCTAGTTATAATGCATAACAGATTGATAATCTAGGAACACCTTTTCCAAAGAAATAAACTCTTATCAGTGGAAACAGGATTTCCCTGTCAGCTACGAACATGTGATTATTTTGGCAAATGGTATCGCTTCAAAGCCTACAGTTTTAGCCTTTTTCCCCACATTTGATTCTTTGCGCAGATTATTCTCAGCATACCTAGCATTTCAATGACAATGTCCTTTAAAGAGGCCGAATTTTACACGTGCTATGTCAAACGTAATGATAGTACACAATCCCCTATCAATTTATATTTAAAGTTATGGAAGACAACGCATAGATTACATTATGTTTAACAAAAAAAAAAAAAATAATAATACATGCAACATTTACATTCCTACAAGCAGCCACGCCAAACAGTAGTTCGGCTCTCTCCGCTATCACTCGGCACTACACGGCTACCGTACCAGCAGCCAGCATTTACTTGCTGTAACGTCATGTAATTGTTATACTCCAGTATCGCCATCATTTAAGCATGGTGCAGGAATGCTTACTAAGTAATTAATAAGTTAATCGTAATTTTAGAGGAAGGTACAAAGTTTGTTATTAGTCTACTTTTCTTTGGATCGCAGTTTCTTATGGGGTAGGGACCGCATGTAAGGATCGGCATGCCGCCTTTTGGACAGCCCAGCCATAGAGCACATTGTAGAAAGGACATCTGCTTCTTTTGAGAAGAAAATGCATGCCTGGATAGCTTATGGCCTACGTAAAGTCTTTGACAATGTAAAGCTTTTATTAAAAAGGTTTATACATTTAGGAATTACAGATAATTATATAAAACAAAGCATAGATATATAAAGCAAATTTTCTGAGATCGGTTATATAAAGTGGCGTGATCAAGGGTATATATTAGGTTCTCTTCTTTATCTTATAAAGGAAATGATTTCCGAAATTTTGTACATAAGTACAGTGTTGTTATATTTGCTGCTGATGACGAAACATTTTTTACTACTCAACCAATCAAAACAGCATTATAAGTAATAGTAATATCGTTCTAAAACACGTTACAATTTTACCAACATCCAATAGTTTTATCATTAATGAAGAAAAAACACAACACATTGACTGTGACATACAATTCAGTCAAAATTGAGGAATGTAAATGCATTAAGATATTATAATTTTACAATGATATAAAATTAACTTGAACTCAGCAGATAGACTTTGTGTACAAAACTATCCAGCATATTCTTTCTTCTTAAAAATTAACTTAGGTTATGTGCCTTTGCAATACGTTCGTGTAGTATATTTTACCTATTTTCATTCTCGATGTGTCTTTCCGGTGCTGACATATGGATGTCAACCTGGTCCTTTAGAGACAAACAGCGGCAGAGCATAGCAATGTGCACAAGTTACATGGAGAGAAGACAAGATCTCCAACTGCAGGAAATCACGGAATCAGAAAGTATCGTGGACACAGCTGAAATGGAAATGGAACGGACATGTGGTGAGGAAACAGCAGGACAAATGGGCCCAGTTAACCCCTAAGCAGGACAGAGCAATCCAGACGACCGAGAAGTAGATGGTCAGACACGTAAGTTAGGGGTTCAGTGGTCAAGCGTTGCTTACAATAGGAGTGGAGTGAAAAGTGGCAAGGACTCAAGAAACTATAAAGCAGAGTAGTTTTTTTTTTTCAGTAGTGCTCCTAACTCATGCAGAATAGCTCACTATGTGAGTCTCAAAACCGAACCTTTCCCTGTAGGAGATCCTAGCCCTTTATGGGACATAATGGGCTCTTTCATTTCATTAAGCTATGACATTCTATTTTGGTTTTTTGAATGGTGTTTAACGTCTGTTTTTACTACAGAGGCACCACAGGCGGTGAACACTGATGATACATGAAATGAAATTATATATTGGGAAAGGATTTTTTAAGGAAGGAAACTTCCAGGCCAAATTTAGGGTACCTCCCCGGCATTTGCCAGTTATGAGGACTGAAGAAAACCTGGAAAAAACCTCAGTCAGGGAGAACCCCAGACCTCCCGCTCACGAGTCCGCGCCATAACGACCTCGGCCAATCGTGGCGGTTCCTTTTCTACTTTGGTGAAATAGTTCTAGGGCTTTTGAAATATTTATGATATAAAATAAAACCATTAGAATTATAAATAAAGCATCCATTAAGACACATTGCAAGTCACTTTTTTGTGAGCATGGTACGAGGGTAGGTTCATAAGTTTCCGGCCTAACCATTTTTCAATATAGTTACCCTTTATTGAAATACACTTCTAACATCTTTGAATCAACATTTCAATCCCTCCCCCCAAAAATCCACACATCTTGCATGCAAAATGGGCATAAACAGCACCCATCACTTCTTCGTCACACTTAAATTTCCTTCCTTGAAGGTCTTTCTTGATTTTTGAGCTAGATCTGAGCTGTAGGGTGGATGGTCAATCTTCTTGAAGCCACATTTCTTCACAGCTTCTTTTGCAACAAGAGCTGTGTGTACAGTGCATTTTCGTGAAGACGATGCACACCACCACTCAGCTTTACTTGCCTTTTCTCTTTGATGAAAGCACGTAGTCTGTGCAGTAGGTCAGCATGGTACTCCCCATTTACTGTGGTGTTCCTCTCCTTGAAGTCAACGAAGAGTATTCCTTCACAGTCCCAAAAGATTGTGGCCATGATCTTCTTGGTTGGCTGAGTGACCTTGGCCTTTAGAGGCGGTGCTTCGCCAGGTTTACGCCACTCCATTGATTCTCTTTTGGATAAGGGATCATAGTACAGGACCAATTTCATTTGGAGTAAGTCCTTCTTTCGTGAAGATCTTAATAACAACTCGATACTGCATTTTGAACATGTCATAATCTTCTACATGTAGCCTTCTTTATGCAACTATATCTGAACAACTGAACATAGCGGAGCGGAAGTTACAGCTGAAATTATGTACCTAACAGATAAGGTATGCAACCAGATAAGGGATTTTGTGAAGGCGATGATCCTTGTCGGCGAGACAGGAAACTTATGTACCCACCCTCGTATAACGGCATTTGTTAATGCATACATATACCATTGCATCGGAAAAATATGACACATAACTACTCGAAACGAAGTTCATTGTTATAATACAAGACAGCAATACTGAATATTCTAAAGGGGCACTTAGCAAAAAGAGTTAAATGTCATTACATTACTAGCTTGAAAATCTATTACAAATTTAAAATTAGTACCAGGCATATCTTTGAAATGAAAAAAGTTATATAACCACATTCAACCATAGGATATTGCATTCTATGTCTGTATAAAATATTATTGCATTGTACCTAAAGTTATGTTTTAAATGATGACTTATTCTATGAATAAATATTATATATTCTGCCATATATGTGTCATTTGTAACACAAATTCCGTAAACTCTTGTAAATTCCGAAAATATTTTAAGTGCATATTATGTTTCAATTCTTTCAATATATGAGATGAACCTTTATGTAAGACACCTATTTATAAATTTTACAATTTATAACTGTAAAAGTTTAACTTTTAAATTTAACTTTTATATTCATCTCCCTATAAAACCACAGTTTATGCTTTTATATTACACTTTATGCTATGTTTATTGCTATTGTATTTTATACGGTTTTGTTATATAATTACGTTTTTTTATAAGGTTTGAATTTTACCCATTACTATAGCTTATATTGTTATTCACTCTATGCTATATATTGTTACTCTCGACTTAAATTGATAACATGCTATGTATGTCTGTATAAATTCCTATGATATTTTGCATAAATTATTCTTACTGGTTTGTAATAAAATAAATAATTTTTTGTCAGAAATATTTTTACACACATAACGCACCCAATTAGTGTATTTTCTTCACTTATTCATGTTAAACAGGTAAGTGGCTTCCACGATTTACAATTTTGTACAGGTGTGGCACTACAGCGCTGGTGTTTCAACCTCTTACTGCCTATACACGTTATTTGGCCGCAGATCACTGGCGCCGTTCGTTACTACACAGCCTTTTATTGCTCTTTTTCCTTTTTTATTTGCAACGCAACACCGCTAGGGGGAGACGGCACATCACATGATGAAAGGTTTCACTGGAACAGACAGCGAACAATAAGTGTGTAGTCCCATTCGATAAAATCCTTTTGCATTAGGTACCGTCCTTACTATGGCTGCCTCTTCCACAGAGTGCTTATTGGAAACCTGGGCGGTTGGCAGCAGTCGTCTTTTGTTTTGTTGCTATGGTATGAGCGAAACAGCTGCCTGACAACTCGGCGTTCCAGATTCGACTCCTGAAGACAACTCGCTGATCTGCTTTCAAGCGCAATTTGTATTTCAGGTTTCCATGTGAACTGTATTCTCTCTTCATGCCTCGCCTTTTATTTTTCTTGTTTTAGAAATGTAAGCCCTTTACCGATCATCTAGATCTATATGTAAGCAATGCTCTAGTAAAAAGCCATACATTTCTGAACCCACAATTCACGAAAATTAATATTTTTCTCTTTTCACCAAACAGTTCTAAGCCATTGCCTCAAATTTCATCTTATAGTAGCAGTTCTTTCCTCAGACCGGAGCGGAAGAAGCTGAGTGCTGTTATCTCCTATACCAGACGACCCTCTTAATAATTCTCGTTATTAGTCTTAAGGGTTGTTAACCTCTCACTTTGCGCTATATGATTTGGTGTAAATTATTTGTTAACAGGTGTGGTTCATATTGCATTGAATTTGAACCATTTAATTGACAGCACCTTCCTACAAATATGACGCTCCATAGTCGTATGCTTATTGCTAACAAACAAGCATACAGTACAAGTGATAAATATTACGAAGTCACTTCCTTCCGCTTCGATGCATCCCCTGAAGTCGGCGTCCCATGTTTAGCATATTCCCGGAGGGTTTATGTGCTCAAATCCTTAAGAGCTTCATAAACTAAGGACTTTAAATGTTCTCATAGATAACAGAGATTGGGTTTAAAGCTGGCAGCCGAGGAGATCACTTAGTGAATCACTCCTACTCTTTTCTTTGCGGAAAGTGGTCATTTTAACAGACTAAGGTGAGCTGGAGCACCATCGTGCATAAGTCATATTTGTAGGAAGGTACTGTCAATTAAATGGTTCAAATGCAATGCAACCACGCATATTAACAAATAATTTACACCAAATCATGTAGCGCAACATTTAAAGTCCTTAGTTTATGAAGCTCTTAAAGATTTGAGCACATAAACCCTCCGGGAGTATGCTAAACATGGAACGCCGACTTCAGGAAGTGACTTCTTAATATTTATCACTTGTACTATATGCTTGTTTGTTAGCAATAGGCCTACGACTATGAAATTATGCTGTTAAGAACATGTTCCTGAAATACTTGACATCAATTAATATATTTTCTATATATTCTCATGCTTGTTGTTTTAAAGTTTGGTTGTTTCCCCCCCCCCCTTCTATTTATTGTGTGACGGCACCTTATTTTGGGGCTACCAACGCTTTAAAATACGCTGTTTACGTTTTTTCACTTACTATCTATATTACTGTCGAAGTGTTCATGTTCTTTGCAGCGTGAAGAGGGTGATTTCTAAGGGAGTTTATGACTAAGCGTAGCAAGGAGCAGGTCAATAAAAAAACTACCTGACCTCCCTCACGGAACTTTATTACCAGAAGGCAACTCAGTGTTTACAACTGCTGAACTTATTTATAGTAACTCTGAGGGTGGTTTGTTCTTAACCTGGCACCCTGCTCCGCTACAACAGATGTGGTGTCGAGTGCCGTTTTATTTTGGCACGGTTCTGTTATCTCTTCGACAGACGCAGTATACATTCCACTTTGCTAGATGTGTGCACCTTAGCTTGTATGTTACACATGGCGTTCTTTAACTAAGAATGGTCTTCGTTTAAGTATTGCTCCTTCGATTAAATTTAAAACGCTCTTTCTGATAACTGTCGTTAAATACCTTATCCATAGAGTCGCTACAGACTGCCAGGCGATATGAAACTAATTAAATGCTCAAATACCTATTGTGGATTAAAATATATGGCTAGAGCATATACGCATATGCGTCCTTGAAGAAAGCCACTGCATTGGACGGAACTCCCGTTACGCATCTTCCTTACTAAGTCTAAACATTCTATTCATTCTAAGTTTAAGTTCTGCCAAGAACAAAGACTCACGTCGTATGAGACCGGGGCGAAAGCTCAGCACATATTAGTCGTATCAAACAATAATCTTATCGCAATTTCTTCAGCAGTTGACAGAGAAGAGAAAAAATTGCAAGGTTAGTTCCAACAGAACTCAGTAACGGCACATATGTTAAAGCATCATTCAATATAAGTGAAGTGTGCGATGAAAGATTGATTACTAGGCATCGGAATGTATAAGCACTTAACATCAAGTTCGGTACATTTAAACACAAGCTATAAGCACTCCTGTCAAGCACACAAGAACTGATAAATGACAGGCGTAAGGGTAGTTTACAGCTCGTGATCCATTGCTGACAATCCAATACCAACATTCTTTTATTATGTTTCATACTGCTTTTAGTGCTTAGAAATTCAGGTGCCTAGTAATTAGAGTTGATTTGTAGCCTTCATTGTCTCCCGATTTAACAAATTGCAATTTTTATTTGCGGGGTAGTTCTCATTAGAGAAATTCCAGGCTAATACTGAACAAGAAATATGCAGAATTTCAGCTGACGAGTTTAAACAAATGAACTACAACCTTCTCTCCACATGGAACGGAAGATTGACAATTTAAAGAAAAATTCTTAATCTATTTGTGTTCTGATAATGCACCGAGAATTTTACCGGCTGATGCTGACCTGTCGCCCGGGATCAAGCCCTGTGCTACGGCCGCTATATACAAAAGCAATACTGTATTTTCACGTTGGAAAGATCAAAACTGGTCCTGCTCAATGAGCACAATTATGTTACAGAGAGTTGCGCACTTTCATCTTATAATTTTACAGCAAGTATATAAAGAATGGAAGTTGGAAAAGGACAGAAAACAATGTTATATTTGAATAGGAGAAATGTTATGATAAAGTTAATTAAAACCTTCCCTCTTTCTCATTTTATATTTAATGTGAAGACGGTCCAAATAATAATAATAATAATAATAATAATAAATTTAATAATAATTTAACCTACTAAGCTTTCATTCGTCTTTTTAAATTTTTTTTTCAAAATAAGTACTTAAGATGAGCTTAAACTTAAGAGTTTTAAAACATATTTATGTACATTATATAGCTATCTAGGTATTTCAATGTTTACCGGATGAAATAGACTATTATTTTTAACATTTTCTACTTCTGAGCAGTTTATATTTTGAAAAAATATATTGTTGTAGTGGTAGATAGTATAGAGTTTGTGTAATTGTGAAAATGCGAAGAGAATAAATAACAATGATACTGTATTTTGCCCACTTCTCAAATACCATTGTGAAACTGGAGATATTACAAAAAATTTGGAACTGTACTGAAGCTCAGTATGCCAGGTGAGGATAGAGTATTGTAAGATTTGTGTCTCTGATCATTAAGTATTCATATTAATGGTAGGAAAAAGATTCAGCTAATTCAAAGCTGCATCGGTGACTTTAAAGTGTTAAAGTTAAGAGGCGCTTAAATAAAAACAGCAGCACTTTTCAATGCGTCAGAAAACATCCGACTAAAAGTGTATTAGTCTGATGTATTTGCAAGTCGTGATGACGAAACTAAAATCAGTTTGGGATCTCACGTAAACCATCGGAGATAATCACTAATTTGTTTATATCAGGAGAGTGCCCTGCGGTGCGGCAGACCGTACGTTTGCACTTGTAACCAAGTTGTTATCGTGTGCAAGAAATATATTAATGAAAAAGTAAGAGTAGTAAATTTGAGGATTTGTTCAAGTTATATTATTTCTTCTACGAACACAAAATGGTTTCAACAAATTTTGTTGTATTTTTGTTGGGACAGTCGAACTAGGAAAGAGCAGCTTTAAGAGTAACAGTAAGGTGTGCTTGATTTTAGGTCAAATAAATAATTAGTTAAAATTGACAACACTTTTCTATCATCGCTTCACATAAAATTAGGATTAATGAAAAAGTATTTGACGGCATTGAAAAGAGAGGATAGGGAATTCCAACATTTGAAAGAATTTTTGCCGAGATTAAATGAAGAAAGTAATATAGAAAGTAATTTTATTGTCCAAAATTCATGAATTAATGCAATATAGTGTTTATAAAGGCCGGTTAATGAACAATAAGAAACAAGAATAGTGTGGGGAGAATGAGTGTTTGAAACTCCGTAGATCATTAAAAACATGTTATTGGCACACAAAACTTCGATATGCAACACTTGTCATTGAAACTGAGCTTACTACTTTCCCTTTGGGCTTTTCTCCTAATTTGGGCGCCGTCAGTGATGAACAGAAAGAACATTTCCATCGGAACACTGTACGCCACGGTGCGGACTGTGAGCCGAAGGTCTGGGATTCGAATCCCGTCAGGACTGTCCTCCCTGACTGACTTTTTTTTTCAGATTTTCCTCAGTGGTCATAACTGGCAAATGCGGAGATGTACCCTAAACTTAGGCCTGGAACGTTTCCTTCCTTAAGAAAAAAAATCCTTTTCCAATATATTATTTCATCCCATGTATCGTCAGTGTCTACCGCCTGTAGTGCCTCAGTAGTAAAAACGGGCGTTAAACACTATTAAAAAAAATCAGAACATTGCTGTCATGGAAAAAGCATACATAGGTAAATAATCACGAAGCAAATTAGCCAACAAAATTTGGAAATTAATTAAAGATGTTTTTTACATGTTTTACAAACGAAAATCTTTTTATTTTTTTTTCCCCATATTTTTGTATGATAACCGAAAATAGCTGTAACTGTAGGTAATTGAAACAATATTTTTGGATTCTTCATATAATGCTGATTAATGTATGTTGTGGGGTTGAATTCCATACATAATTAAGGAAATATTTAAATTATGCATATTTTAATGTTTTATGAGATATTTCAAAGTTAATTTGCCTGAAAAAACGGTACTTGATAAGGAATTTTGGATTTCAGTTCTGAATTCAGTAGGTATTAATTATATAAAATATTTTAATTCAAGCGCAAAAGAAAAAGTAACATTTGTTGTTCAATGCTTTTAGTAGAACCTTAGGATTTTTATCGGATTAATGGAAATTTAATCTACATGGATCATACAGTAAGCAATGAAATCTGTGTAATATTATATTAAGCAGATTATAAAATCGTCCAAGCGGATGCTCTGGAGATGTAGAAAAAGTAAAGAATTAGGTAAAATAGAGATTTTAAATAGTACAATTAATGCAAGCTAACAGAAAAAGCCTCGAATCTCTCTCATAGAAAATTTTCGACGAAACTAGGCATGTCTTCTTTAGCAATATTCTGATTCATGCTGACAGTATAAGTGTGTATATGTATGTACGATACTTAATATGTTTACTCTTTACCAAAATATTTCAATTGTTTATTCATTTTAATGCATTTCTCTAGAATTCTTGAATACAGTCGTTAACAGTGCCGAGAAATGTCCGACTGAGAAACGTTGGCACAATCTGGGGCCAAAAAAATGAATAGAAAATCCAAAACGCAAAGGAACTACAATGAGTGATAAATCATGTGTGAAACTGTAAGCCTGGTTGTGTGAAAAAGGTGATAAGATCCAATCTTGATATGTAAGGATGTAATATACACTTATGGTCTTATAATAATGTTCATGTGTGGAACAGCTTTTTAAATTTCATGATACAGAGCCTTCATTTGGGCGCCTGGCCGGCTTAACGGGATTTGCCTGTTCTGCATTGCGCTGTTTCTAACCGGTTCTGTTCCCCCTTCACTTCCCTTCTTTCGTATGCCGGCTAATCCCTTGACGTGAAGTCTTTGTGGTGTATAGAAGTTGAAATGTTGTGTTATAGTGTGTTAGTGCTGTTATAATTCCAAAAAGTCCGTACTTATACTTTAGCACACATAATTTTCATGTAAGAATCCTATGTGACAATCCGTGTTCTTGCAGAGAAAAAAATTGATGACATCGGAAAAAAGTTAGAACAAAGTTTACAGAAATCTCTGAGAAAGCTTGCACAGGAATCAGGAATTTGTAAACCTTGGCTTGGAATGCCTCTAAACGTTTAAAATTAAAACGCTATAAAATAACTATAGTTCAAGAATTGCAACCACGCGATAATGTGAGTAGAGTTAATTTTTGCATTCGGATGTTGGATAATGTTAATGATAGCTATATTGACCCGCGTTTAAATTTCTTTATGGATGAAGCATGGTGTGATTTACATGATCATATAGCGACACAAGACAATAAATGCTGTAGTATAGAAAACCTCAATCTTGTACACGAAATGTCACAGTATGACCAAAATATTTGTGTTTTATAAGTGTAGTTGAAGAGTAATTGAAGTATAACTTGAATTTATCGAACTGTTCATGTAGAGACACTGTTGTCATATTTAGTGCATGTTTTAATTGAAAATATCTAAATATAAAATATGTAAAAAAAAGTCGTTACAATGATTTAAATATATAAAGGTGAAGCCGGAAATAAGGCTACCTATATTAATTTTATAACTTGAGGCTGCAGAGTTATATTTCTAAAGACATTAGATTTGAGAAGGATAATTATTATGTATATGAATAATGAAAACATTTAGAGACAGGTATAACAGGAATTGAAATAAGTTGTAACTTGTACTTATGTGTATGTCATTTGGCAGGTGATGGTATCTTACAAAAGGATTTTGTATACATTTTGTGGTAAAAGGTGTTAGAAAGAGACAGAGATGTATACCTGACGCCTCGTCCACTGACCGCTCCTTAGACAAGGCTGAGGAAAGGGTAAACTATCTTTTGTTAGGTCACGAAACTTCTGCCCAAGGAATACTTAGGAGTTCACAATAAGAAAAACATGTGGCTGTAACGGGACAGTAGTTGAACAAAGTCAGACAGAGCAATAATTTAAGAGAAAATGAAAATGTCAGAACGGAGACGAAAATGTTTTATTATAGGCAAGCCGGGGGTACAAGGTCTTAAAAACCGTCCATAACTACGTGCGTTATATCTGAGAACATTTGGAAATCTACAAACAAGGCAAAAGATGTTTCAATAGAAATCAGCATGTAAGCAAAGTGCCGAAATTTATGACAGGCTGTTCTTGGAAAATTCAAGTTCGTGGGAAGACATTATAGATCAGGAGGGAGAGAATAATTCTAGCCAATGGTCATCGGATAAAAGTCAGCGAATAAGGAGAACTTAGATGCAAATAAATATTTTTAGGATAGCCAATGATGAACATATAACACGGAAATAGGATAATATACGAGGGAATTTAATTTAGCGAGAGGCGTGGCGATGTGGTAGAAAGCTCGAGTACAGAAGTCAGGGAGAACATCATCAGACGAGACAAGAGACACGATGGAGAGACATACGAGAGCAGACACGAGAGACACACGAAAGAGATATACGGAAGCAGGCAGCCTGGTCATTCGAAAGTAATCAGACTAGGTCATTTCTAAAGTTCAGTTGAGGGCAGTGTAAGTCATTTCTAAAGTCAGTCTTAAGTGAGTAGTGAAGTCAGCGACGAGCAGTCAGGAAGTAGCCCCAACATGTTTATTTGTGAATAAAATATTTGAACAAGTCAACTTGGTGTATCTTTTGGGCAACACATTTCTCGTTCCCGTGGAACTATACTGATTCACGAAACACTCCAGTGGACCCTGAGATCAAATTCAACAGAATTGGAGCAGACGTCATCGGTGAGCAGCCCGGGCGACATCACAGACCACGGACACCAGCCCAGCAGTCCATACGCCTACGCCATCCCCCAGCACGCATCCCTTCCTACCCCAAAGGATGCAAAGAAAAAAAATAATTGCACTTTATAATGTTAACAGAATCTCAAAATACACCATTTATTTCACGTGCAATTTATGCAGCTACTTTCATATTTACATTTTTAATCTGTCTTCTATTAAAGACTATACTTTTAACATTACAAAACTTAGCAAAATTAGTAATGAAAACATCAACCACAAATAAACCATGTAAATTTAAATTATGTCGTTCGAGACTCTGCAATAATTAGTGTGCATGTAAAATACAGACATTAAATATTCACGCACCCATAAACTTATGATTAGCCAAACGGTATCTCTTGCTAGTCAATCCTGCTGATATAGTGGTAACCATACTTGCCTCGTAATCCCAAGATCGCGGGTTCGATCCCGGTCAGGACCGATGGATTTTTTCGGGCGTAAAAATCCTAAGATAGCTTCCTTCGGAAGGGAAGTAAAGTCTTGGGTCCCGTGTCGTACTTTTACGGCACGAAAAAGAACCTCAAGCTTGAAAGAAGAGGCTTCTGAGCAAAATTTATCGGCCCTTTCACACCTTGAATTGAATGGGATGTTGATGTCCTGAGATGTTAAAGAGAGTACGTAAATAAAACAAATCATCTCTTGCTAGGTAGCAAATTTCTTCCTGTCTCTTATGTTTCTTAATGCTGCAAAAAATAAATAAATAAAATAAAATGATGTCGATTAGCGCTGCTAGTTTATACTCCAAATGTTTTCATGCTTATGCTTATCATTAAAAATAGAAATCCTTTAAGCTGTGCCTCATAGCATTCACTTTACCATTATCTTCATTGCAAATGTGCTGTTTATAGTAAATGATACTCTGTATGTAGTTTTTTATGGTGTTTAGCGCCCGTTTTTACTGCCCGTTTTTACTACTGAAGCGCCACAGACGATGGACACTGATGATACATGAAATGATATATTGGGAAAATATATATTTTTAAGGTATCTAAGTTTAGGGTAACTTCCCGGCATTTGCCATTTATGAGGACTGAAGAAAACCTTAAAAAAACCCAGTCAGGGAGAACGGTCCTGGCGGGAATCGAATCCCAGACCTCCCGCTCACAAGTCCGCGCCTTGACCTCGCCACCCCTGGCGGTATGTAGCTGCTTAATTCCTTCGAAATAAGGTTTCACTATGCTACATTTGATATTTCGGAGTAGTACTGCAGAGTTAGCTAGAAAGTCAGACTGATAAATAGAACTAGTAGTTCCCCTAGCTAGGGGGAGACTTGCCAGGGAGCAGGGGTTGGTAGTGCAGAAGGGTGAATGGAATTAGACTGCCGGACCCTTCCGAAAGGGAACAGACGTACGGGAAATCTCGACAGGACTCGACGCCGAAACGGAAATTAATTTACGATGCTATTGCTTGGGTAGATAATGGGATAAGGTGCCTATTGCATCTTATGTAGTTCCCACTGCTAACAGGCAAAAGGAATATATCAAGGCTGGATTTGTAATTTACATATTAAGCATTTTCATACACAGTTTTTTAAAGATACGACATGTTTCCTAAACCGTAACATATTAATGTGATACCAATAAGCTACACTTGAAATGAGTGTAAAGAATAAAGCTCTTTGTTCTAAATATTAATATTAATTAAAAATAATTCTAATTAATAATAAAATGGTTTCAGTCTCAAACCACTCAATGTACCAGAGAAAAATGTAGAAGTCCCTAAGTCTTTCTGCCAAAATATTTGCATTATCTATAAGACTCTTAGGTACCAGATCACAAAATCGAATTTGAATTATTTTTCTTCACTAACGTGTTGAGCAGTGGATTGCATCGGCGTGTAAAGAAAGCTCGAGTATAGGGACTCCAAAAAAGTACATAACTGGAGAAATAAAAAGCATAAAATATAAGTGTATATTGTAAAACAGTCATTTTGCATCTTCGATTATATAAAAAAAAAAAAGAAAGAAAGAAAATAGAATCAGTGAAATGTCTTGTTTGATTCAAATCGAAACTTAATACCGTAGCGTATTCAGTGTCAAATATCTTGAGACCATACTTTTATGATCTCATCGTCGCTATGCAAAATATGTTTAAAGGTTGTCAGGTAGTTCTCCAGTTTAAAGAGTTTGTATTACCTTAGCGGTGAATATGGGACCTAAAGGCAAAAGAAACCATAATAGAAGAATCTATTACTTAGCCAAAAGTATTCATTAGTTTAAGAAATCAAAAGCATCAACGGTGCATTTCAGTACTAACTGAAAGAGAAATGGATCATATAGTAAAACAGGTTCAGACAAATCCAAAAATAAGTGCTCCTAATGTAGTTTGCAGATATCAATGCATTTAGGGAAAGAATATTTGCCATGGGCAAACAACACGTATAATGTTTTAATATCAGTAAGGATAGTAGCAAGAAGCGTTAGCCTGTGCCAAAGCTAATAGAAGCCTCACCTATGGCTACCAGAAGAATGTACTATTCACAGAAGAGAGCAAAGTCAGTCAGATAAGAGGATCGGGAGGGGGGCTGGATAGATAGAAATATGGAAGGATTTGAGGGTTTATGAGTGCTAATGAGATTGGATAGACGTATTTAACAGTGGGCACCATGAACCAAGCCTCGCCTTCATAAAAATGTTGGAGACATAATCTATCTAGTGACTACACTTTTACACAAGGTACGAGTATAACGAAAAGCCTGCAATTAATGCTTTGGCTGTTATTTAACAGAGCGATATGGAAACACACACTAATATAAGTTTAACTATCCACTATATTGTTTTATATGTCTTCTGAGATAGCATTAAGAGGTGCTTATAGTAGGTTTTTTTTTTTATGAAATAAACTGGGAATCGCGGAATTTACAAAAATTATAATTATAATTTTAAACAAACAAATAATTTGCAAATGTAATAAAATTATATAACCTCCCCGAACTTTATCTTGTTTTATTTTCCTTCCCCTATTATTTATTGTAATTATTTTTTTCATAGCTTTATCCTTCAGTACCATTTCATGCTATATAATGTTTCATTACCTTGCGAATAAATCAACTTGAAATCTTATTACAATAAATTAATTTCACTTGGACAAATAGCGGCTTTTACAGTCTTTGTTTGTATTTGCCTTCCCCCCTTATTTATTTATTTATTTCTGTCTCTCTTTTCCTTCCTTGACTCTCTGTCCTTGAAATTGTTTTCAACAGTCGTAGAACAGAAGGAAACTTATGTGTTGCCAGTTTTCAGTTCAGCCCACCTGGAACTTCTCCCAGGTGGGTGTCAAATAGTTAGAACCTAGCCGCGCGCGGACTTACCTGCTCAATGGACGTAGGAATTCAAAAATAAAACAGGAAGAGGTTTGCGACAGACACGTGATGTTCCCAGGCGGTCAACCTTCCAAGTACTGACCACGTCCAATGCTGCTTAACTCCGGTGATCAGCCGGTGTCTTCAGCATGGTTTGCCGTTGGCTGGTTAACTGGAGAGAGTTTTAAAGAGGAATTGATCAACCCAAGGGTCAGAAGCTAAATTACTGTTGGGCCTAGGTGTGTCAGGTGGTACCCGGATTGGGCAACTTATGTGTGAATGTAGGGTTTTAGTTATATATCTTGTCCAAACACGCGGTATTTTGCGTCTCAGCTACTGTTAAGCATAGCAGCTGGCAGATCCCGTATATCATGTTTTTAAATGTCATATTCAGAACCTTTTCCCGGCCGATCTCTTGGCAGATGCCTGTGCATTAATTCGCTAAGATAGAGCAATGTATCTTGTGTATAAACGTTATTTTAAATAAGTACAAATCAGCTCATCGTGTGATGTGGAATTCATTCAGAACGTCCCTGGTAAATTACCTCCTTCTAGAGATGCAATTCACGATATTGTGCACAAATTCATTCAGTGCAAAGCGAAAACATTTGCGGTAGAACGTGGAATGGCCGTCATGGAACGGTGAAAACAAACTATCCCAGCAGCCCTAACTGTCGCGCAGAGCGTGTCCAAGGTCCAAACACAAAATAGAAGGAGCGGCAGTTGCTTTTATATAAAGGGGAAAATCAAAAAAGATCAATTTGCTACACCTGATAAAAACTAATCTTGCTAGAAAGAGCAGAAAACGGTAGGGGCGGACGTGGCATACGATCGATAAAGGAAAAACAAGGAAAGCGACATAGTGTAAACTATTTAGCTTTATTAATAAAATGCTTTATTCTTTTGTTAATGACATTTCAAGTTTACAATTTCTCGCCCATTAACTCCCCCAGTTAGAAGCTATTAGCGAATGCCAACAGTTCTCATAATTATGTGTCACTCGTTATAAACTAAATGAACATTTCATTTGGTATCAGCTGTTTATCGTGTTAAGTGCTGCAATATTTCTCTCTGACTTCAAGTAAAACAAATGCATCTTTCTAAACGAGTAGATCATCACAGTTGCCTTGGTATAACCCTAAGACATTGTTAATGTCCACACAAAAGCATAGCCTCAACTGCGGCTAGCTCTCCATTATACAAGACGAAAAATGTCGCTGAGAACATTGTTTTGTGTTTAGTAAAAGCCCTGCCTACATCCTTTCACTATTTAATTGAGAAGTTTGTCGTTTAGAACTTATGTTCACGATTTTCTTGTAGCAATTAAGATTAATTTGTACATAATACACCTCATATTAGGGAATTTTAGGTTTTATTTTGATTTTGTTCATGATAGGTAATTAGTGTTATTTTATTTAACCCCCATTCCCATTATCACCGCGAATAGTTAAACGCTGCTCCATTATCCTTAAAACTTCAAAAGGCTTTTTTTAAAAAAAAAAAATTGGCTTCAGATAAATTAACAGCTAATTGCTCTTTTCACTGATATTACAATGTAAGCGATCAATATTTATTAAAAGTCAATGGACAAATATTGAGCTATATTGGCGGACATATAATCTAGAGAACATAGTTACAGGACTTCCAGAATATGTTCTTACCGCTCGCACGGAGTTTTGCATTACGGCAGCTGGACATGCCATAGCCGATCGCGCCTTCACTCTGACTTCGCTTCGATTTGTAAAATCTTACCATAGAGCAAATTCTGAAAATGTCGTCCTCCCTCAGCTAAACAGGCACACTTTTCAGATTAGGGGAGCGAGAGAGATGAACACTAATCACTCATCTTCAAACACTTCCCTAATTTTACCCACGGCTCCTCTGCTGTGTGAAGAGTGGTGGAATCTTGTTGAAACCATCCATATGATCTCTTCTTTCGTCAGCAAATTAAAAAAATGGGATCAAAATATAATTTCGGCACCTCTCTCTATTTATTGTCTGCTGGTAAAAATTATGCGTCTTGCGCTAATCGTACAGCAAGCAGTTTTTGTACACAATTAGGGTTTTCAGAACACCAATAACGAGTATTATGAGTGTTCACACCAACATTTTGGTAACCACGCCTCGTTTGAAAAGAACATATGCTGTGGGTTGATTAATCCTTTAGTCATTGATGAAAGAAACCACTCACAATAAAGCACACGTGTTACGGGATCATCTTGTCGTAGACAATGCAAATGTATACAATTATGTTCCAATAAATTCCTTTGCAAAAGGCTACTCATAGAAGTTTTATACTGTTAAAATAAAAATATAAAATCATCTGCAATTTTAAATAGTGCAATAAAAATAAACTGCTACATCACCTTAATGCTATCCCTGAAGACAATCTAACTTGAATTGTTGTATAACTTTCTGTAATAACATTCATTATTATTATTATTATTATTATTATTATTATTATACAGTAATTTAAATTATTCTTCTATATTTTTAGGAAACCTTCGCTGAAAGAGATTTCTCTAATTCTACTCCACCAACCAGAACGAAATCATTCTGGAGGTTACTTTATATTTGTATTGACATTATTACTTAATTTATTAATAAGGAAAGATTATTTTAACATTTTACCATCCTTCCTATCCCCTTTTTACAAATATTTCACATGGAATTAGTCCCCATGTGTTTGTATTGGCCACAAATTCATAATAAAGTTTTTAATTCATGTTTATAATTTTATCTAATCTGGTTCACTGATCAGATTCCTCGAAAAATGTCTCTACGTTATTTGCTTTGATTGATTTTAAAAACTTCTCCATCTGTTTTTTAATAAACAAAATTGTTAAAAATACTAAAGGCCTGAAGAGAAGGGTGTGAGAAAGGACAAGATGTAAGTGGGTGAGAGAATATCGGTGATTTCTTTCCTATGTGCGATTTCGCATAATCCTACGGAAAAAGAACTGTATTCACAGGACCCGCTTCTTCAACTTCCCATCATGGGTATACCGTCTTGGAATGTTTTCGAAAAGTTTTGTGATATCACCTCCATGGCTTTCTTTTGGTTCCAGTCTCGATGATAAATCTTTTTTTTTTTACTCTCTTACAGTGATGCAAAAAATCGTCATCTTCAATAAATAACTCTAAAGAAATTGTGGTTTTCTGTTCTTTCTGATTGTTAGGCAGGTAAACTTTGAAGGATTCATTTAGTATACATCTTTGAATATTTTAACTGGTAAATAATTGTATTGACACTGTCAACAGGAACAGCACGGTGTTTAATAATTATTCGCCGATCTTCCATATCAAGCATGTTAGCACGTTCATCATCGAAACTTCGACCTTATTTAATTTATGACAGTCTTTTTGCCCCACAGAGATCTTTACAGCAATTTAGAGACTCTCATGGTAGCCAGCTAGCCAAAGAAGATGAAACTGATGAGGTAACTTGCCAAGGCTCAAATATGTGCACCAACCTCGGTTTTTAGTTTAGTAGCTTTACTCCAGTAGAGCCATATTTCTGGTACACCTGTTCATTTCCGACTTTACCAATGTAAAAAATTTAACCGCTCATCATTTAAAAACCGCGATTTGGTTTTCAAAATTCAGCTTAACAATGATGTTATGTCTCCGATACATGCAAATTATTGAATGTAATGAGGAAGTAGCGTGGGACAACCGGAATCCATTTGAAGAACTGGATGATTGACTTTTCATCTGAAAAATCAAATGGTACACCCTTTGACAAAAAAAAGAAGAAAAAAAAAATAAATAAAAATGAGTCATCCTCTGATTCTACGTTCGATCGGAGAGCTTCGGGGACGCTCGCAAACGCTGTATTCACAAGTGCATGCAGCTAGTGCATGCTGCAGTAGGCACTTTGTAAACGTAATGGTCACAATCATAAGCATCTAGAAAGAGAACGTTAGTTAGTATAGCGGTAGCGAGCGGTTTAAATGGCATTGTTCTGCGTAAGCTTCTGGGTTCAAATCTCAAACATTGTTTATTGGTTTTGTAAATGTATGTGTAGAACATTGTGTTGTTTTAATATAATATTTTTTAACACATCATTTGAGATTTATGACATCGCCTATCCACACACAAAAAGTAATCACAAACTAACGTATTCTTTACAAATAACTAAATAAATACATGAACAGAGAAATTTATATTCTAAAATGTAAACACACAGAAATAAGCACAAAATGATGTTACGTACAAACCCTCAGCATATAACTGTACTCAATCTTCGAGGCATAGATGATGTCAGATTTCTACAATAGTGTGGACGAGAGGCTACAACAGCCCAGGCTTATTGAATTTGTGCACATTAGCCATCTTTTGTCCTTTGTGCATATGCAGGGAATGTGTGTGCAGGATATTGCATTTAGATAGAACAAATACTGAAGGAAATATTATAATATTCATCAAATAATAGATATTGTATATAATATATTAACGTTAAAGCTTGCTGTATATAGGAAATATATTACAAAACTACTTTATCATATGTCACAAAGGTCAATAAAAAAAAGATTCTTTATGCCGGGAGGCAAATTTGCACTTTTATCCACGGTATCACTGCACATTCTGCCACGGAGCAAACGGAACACCCACGCTAGACCGCATCGTTACTGCATGTCGTATAACCAACTGCTGCAGTGGCTACACAACCTTGCTGGTTATCTTGTGAACACGCGCTTTAACGAGTAGATAGGGTTTAGAAGATTTTTGCGTTCAAGAAATGACTTGGTGGGGGTCAAAAGGTGTACGTTTTGTTTTAGAGTCGAGTGGTGTATTGGGTGCCCTGGACTGCACACATGTTAAAATGCAGTCTCCTGAAGGAGGTCTTCATTAACAGAAATTGTTATTTTTCATTAAATGTGTAGACAGTAAGTGCTTTAAATGTAATGGTAAATATTTTCCTAGGCTTTTTATTTCTCTTTCAAACTCACTCAGTAGCCTTATTTTCTATAACTGCTTTGTATTTTTGTGCTAGATCTAAAATCATTAAATTCTCATGCTCACTAAAAGTTGGTGCTCTTAGATGTCTTCATTTATTTCACCATATTACCGCCAAAATGTAAATAAACAGACATTCATCACAACCTTCTGTATATACCAGCATCGTTTAAGTTTGCTACGATAGCATGAGATCTTGTACACAATGAGAGCTATAAATTGCTTCAAATCGAGAATATATCGATATATTCAAGTCCCTCAAGGGTAAGGAAACCATGGTATTATGAGTAAGCGACATCAATGGTGCATAGGTTTTCTCGGAATATCCCAGTATTACCTTTACCCTGGTTTCGAAAAAGCTGATAAAACCCTTGTTGATGCACTCGAACATTAACGTAAAATATTTTATTTTTCCACGATAAACTGGCCGATAAATAATGTATTGCGTTTACTGAATGCCCCTCGTGAATCGGGTTTTCTTTATATGCTCTTATTCGAACCAATTCTTTGATTGTACTGGCAAGAAAGTTAAATGTCGCAAAAGATTTAAATAAAATAAGAAACTCTATGAATTTCGTGCACTATATACATTAACCTCTGCAAGTGCCAAAAAACAAGAAATGAACCCAGTACAATACAAAAATAGCATTGCTACCGAACAAAGGAAAAATCTTGGAAGTGCGAATTTTGACAGCCTTCCAATTAGGAAACCTTCTCATATAAATTCAGGGATTATTTTCGGAGAGACGTAACACTCTCTTTTTAATATTCATTCCGCAGCTGTTTTCAGCAAGACATGAAAATGACATTAAGCACCGAAGGGGAAGAGCGAGACAGAGTAAAAGGGCATTGGGTTTATTTTATTCTCACAGATCGTGTAGAAGGGAAATGCAACAATCCACTGTGACTGGGGACCGAGACGAGCTTAAAAGCGCACTTCTAACTGTTATGGTGTATGTCGTAGCTTTTTATGTCCTAAGGGCTTAAAATCCATAATGCTGCTCTAGGAAAACTCAACACTTGGTTGCTTCGCCTTGCCATTTCGTGTGTGTGTGTGTGTGAATACAAACTCCGTTTCGTTTAGTAAACCTTCAGTTTCAGTGGAGAAACTACGAGGGTAGGTTCATAAGTTACCAACCTAACCACTTTCTAAGACAAAAATATATTTCACTTTTCAATATATTTACCCTTTATTGCAATACACTTTTCACATCTTTGAAATAACATTTCAATCCCTCCTCCAAATAGTCAGAAATACTCAGAAATTGATGCAAAATGAGCATAAACAGCATCCATTACTTCTTCGTCACACTTAAATTTCCTTCCTCGAAGATCCTTCTTGAGTTTTGAGAAGAGGAAATAGCCACTGCGAACTAGATCTGGGCTGTAGGCTGGATGGTCGACCTCTTTGAAGTCACATTTCTTCACAGCTTCATTTGCAACTAGAGTTGTGTGCACAGGCGCGTTGTCGTGAAGAAGGCGAACACCACCACTCAGCTTTCCTCTTCTCGCCTTTTTCTCTTTGAAGTACGTAATCGTGCAGTAACGCCAGCTTAGTACTCCCGATTTACTATGGTCTTCCTCTTGTTGAAGTCAATGTAGAATGAAGATTGTGGCCATGATTTTCTTGGTTGACTGAGTGACCTTGGGCTTTAGAGGCAGTGCTTCACCAGGTTTATGCCACTCCATTGATTTTCTGTTGGACAAGGGATGAATCATAGTAGAGGATCACAGTTTCATCTCCTGTAACAATGGCTTTCTGAACTTCTCTCTTTTTGCCACGGCAGAAATCCAAAAATGTCTGACAACAGATGACTTCTTGCTGCTTTTGGACTGAGGAAAGAATTCTAGGCACCCATCTTGCACTAACCTTATTCATGTTTAAATTCGAAGGACTGTTGTTTTAGAAAGGCCCAATCTTGCTGCTATTTCTGTAACTTTGAGCCGCCGGTCTTGCATAATTTCTTCTTCCACAAGAGCGATGTTTTCAGGAGTGAGCACCTCCAAGGGCCGTACTGCACGTTCTTCGTCTTTAATGCTTTCTCGACCCATCCGAAAAAGTTTGGCCCATTATTTTACGGCAGAATATGAGGAGGATGCTTTCCTAAATACATCGTTCAATCGCTGTTTAATTTAATGTTCAACTAAATTCTTTGGTGAAGCACTTAATAACAACTCGAAGCTTCATTTTGAACATGTCACAATCTTCTACACATGGCCTTGTTTATGATGAGCCCGGAAACTTATGGACCTACCCTCATATTACTTCAAATGTGCGAAGATTACAGCGCCTTAAATATTTACAAACATTTTTAAAATTGAATTTTGGCAAGCTATGAAATTCATAAATAAATTAAATTATTACGAACAAATAATGTCTATTCGATCTGTGTAGATTTGTTCAAGCACTAGAATCTTTGTGCTTTTCAGAAGTTTCCAAGTAATCTATTTAGTTCAAACTCGGAATGCACGGTTGGCGATAAATGAAGTTATGAACCTCAAATATCAAGATATGCGATTATGTATTAAGTAAAATTTCGATTTTTTATAGCAAAGCTGTACTGTAACTTATTAATGTTTTTGTTCATGTCAGGTAATTACACTGCAGAAACCATTAATACATTTAAGGCAAAGCTTTTGCAGGAATCTTTCTCTTAAATGCTTCAATATCCCAATCTACCTATTTGTGAAAGAGATCTTTCAAATATCTTCTCATATATTTGTTGTCTATATTTTCCAGATCGTTTTCTTCTCTTTAGGTGCGAGATGTTACGCGTCCTGGTTATGTGGCGTCCTTGCAACTTATAGATGATATCTTACAGATACACATCAACTAATGACTATCATCGTATTCATTACCAGTCAAATCGATACTTTTGTACAATATATAGCTCATAACAAAAGAACAACTGAATATAACCTAACTTTTCAAAAAGTTTGCAAAAAGGTAAAGAATAATATTATTAATAAATGATATGAATCTTCGTTTTTTTTTTTTTTTTTTTTTGCACACACCATAATTTTTAAAATAATCCTTGTATTAGCACAATGGGCATGTCTTAATGGAGTGCAAAGTATGGCCTTTTCAGTGGACTATATTCTCGGCCAGTCGGCAACCAGAGCACGCGGTAAAACTCGTGACTATTTATTAGTACTTCGAAAGCATGCACTCAGTCATAGCAAGCAATGAGATATTAATTACCTGTCTTCATTTACCACATTACTGGTTACCTTTCTTAGTTATTTTTGAGAAATTTAACAATTACCTTCTTCCTTGAAGGATGTTATTCTTTGGTTCTTATAAGATGTGACAATTTGTACTTTTTAATCTTCCTAAGATATAATCACAGAGGGACAGAGAAACATTGGCTGTTCGTCGCTGTTCTCGATAATAATGTGACACACCTGCCTGTGCTCTTATTAAGACAATCGTCAATAGCAATAATATCTTTGAGCTACGAGCTATACAGTACGTACAATACAGTATGAACCGGTACACAGTGGAGCAGTCCATGCGCATGTACTGGAAAACTGCGTCGATAATGAAGTACCAAGGTGAATTAATTGCGCAATTAGGGATTCGGATACAACTGTCAAGAGTTTCCATTCAATATTTAGTTAACTCAAAACCACGGGAATAATGTATATTGTTCGAACGTCCAAAACTACCAAAAGCAGTCATGTAACAAATGAAAAGCAAACTGCAGATCTCTCTTAACAGAAATCCTGCAAAACTTTCGCCGGAGGTGGGGGTTTCCACAAGCATATGCCAAAGAACTGCCAAGAAAGGATTCATATCGTGTTACAACTGTGCAAAAGTCGAAACCTACCGAAAAACAGAAGAAGCTCAGTTACTGCCATTAGTCCTAGCAGTTTGGCATTGCACAAAAATACTGGACTACGCGTGGTTATTCGACAAGATTTGGTGTCATCTAAGTGAATACACAAATTCCCACAATGCCCTTATTTGGAATAGTAATATTTCTCACATAGGCATGAAACACATATGCGTAATGAAAAAATTGGGTTGTGATGTTGTTTCTCGTGGTCCCACACTATGGCCTCGTCTTCCATACATCCGGGGAAACTGCGGTCTATGTGGAAAGCCCTTAGTTTGTCATCTAAGTTCAACGATTGTATTTTAAGCAGAATGATGCTTTCTGCTACATCTTCAGTGTCACCATGTACGAAATCGTTTCCTTTGTTGAAGATCTTGCAATTTTTTAAATACTTTGGCCACCAGGGTCGCCTAAACTTATCCCACCAGATTTCTTTTTCAACGGAAAAGTTTAAAAATGAAAATATACCGCAACTACCCACAGACTCCTGTAGAAACATTCGGGGGAAGTTTGAGGTTGTATTGCTGAATACCCTCCTTTTTTTATACTATACTTTCTTTTCGGTTTTTAAAAGCAGCGAAATGAAGACTATTGTGTAACACAAATTAAATTCCATAAAATATTAGAGATGAAATTAGATCCATCTATGCACAACGATGACGTCTGATATCAAATATTTCCATAGAAGCTTCAGTCCTCTTCCAGATCATGGAATGATATTGTTTGAATGATATTTTAGGTTTCACGTTGAGAGCCTCTAAACGGATTTTCGAATCATAATGTTCCTTGATTTTGTTCTCTACATCACAATTTTTCATTTTACTATCTCTTGCATATTTTAAAGCATTTTATTTATATAAATGTCTTAAGTTTTATTCTGAAAAATCTTATCTTTCCTCACTATTTTATTAATTCTCCATGATCCTCAACTTTACTTTAACTTGAACCAAAACGTAAACTCCTTTATTTATAATGTCATTTATTTTACTGTTTAAATGCTTTCTATCGTATTCCCTTATTTCACATGCATTATTCCTGTCGGTACTGGTGGTGTAGTGGTAACCATACATGCCTTCTAAACCCAAGATCGCAGGTTCGAACCCGGCCAGGACCGATGAATTTTTTCGGGCGTAAAAATCCTAAGTATGGTTTCCTTCGTAAGGGAAGTAAAGCCTGGGTCCCATGTCGTACATTTACGGCACGATAAAGAACCTCAAGCCTGAAAGAAGAGGCCTCTGAGCAAAATTTGTCGGCCGTTTCACGCTCTGAATAGAATGGGACGCTGATGTCCTGAGATGTTAAAGAGCGTCCGTAAATTTTAAAAAATATGCATTATTCCATATAACTCTGATATTACCCAATTTCTGCAAAATAGGACGGTATTAATTAAATTAAACTTTATTTATGTAAGAAACCTGAACAAAAGATGATAGAAGACTTAGAAAATGGGGTATTCAGTATATAAATTTAAGAACAGTTTAGTTTAACAATGAATTGATTACAACAGAAAAATACGTCAATGTAAATTTAAATATAAATAGGTAAAGAATTGTGTGGTAATTATACTAAACTATTGCTATGTTTCTCAAGCTGAAAGGAATGTAAAATCGTACTCAGCAAATCATTCTTAAAAAGTTTTTCATGTTTTTCCATTTCAATGGTTAATTAATAACAAAATATTTTATTAAAAAAAAAAGGTCTGTACTTCCAGCTCAAAATTAAGATAAATTTAATTGCTTGAAAGTAATTGGGGGGTGTGGATCAAAATAGGTACCAAATACAAGAGCAATTTCCCTACACAGTAACTCAGCTTAAATATTACACATATACCGCTTATGGTTTCAGAATACGTGTCTAAGTGCCTGTGACACAAAGTTCTGGGCTCTCTAGAAATTCTCCTTAGCAGATTTCAATTAGCAAATGCTTATCTTGTTTAATTATTTGATACAAGCAGGTGTGACACCGCTTCCTAATTAATCACTTGATTGATATTGACTCAGTCTCTCCTCTCTTTTATCCTAGTTGCTCTAGCAGCAGAAAGGATTACCTCACCTTAACTAGATTCTTATCATTGTTCCTCAGGTGCTGTGTTGTCTCCCCGTTTTTATTGCTCTATTTGACAAGGTGAGCAAGCCAAGACGCTACTTCTTTTGTTCGCTATGCATACTCGTTTTAGATCAGACAATACAATTCGTTCGCGCACTAATATTGCCCGCGAGCCCTGGAGGTTTAAACTTAATACTCAGCAACATGTTTAGGATCACAAAAACCTGTGCACACTGCGCATGCAAATGCCGTATGCAACAAAGGCAGGTCTTATTTATATTTGTTTCAAATACACTGGTACCTCATAATCCAGGCATCGAATACTGTCCAATCAATTGCGATCGACTGCATTGTAATATTATCGAAGTGGAATTTTCGCACCTGATTAGGAAATATCTGTTATTATTACAAATGATTCGCAATTGTTTAAACTTTTTTAAAGAATATAGAAGGCGGTTGCACGATATGACATTGATGTGCGAGTAAATTAAATAATATTACAGATTATATTTTTTATTAATACCGCTTTTCAAATACTTTATCCAAAAAATATTCTTAGAAAATCACCAGCAGTTCTATGTAAAGTTTATTTATGTATAAATAATTGACAGATATTTTGGGTTGAGGAAAGCCCTGCAATAATAGCCTAGTAAAAAGTACAGTGTGGTAAGGTATGCTGTCCTCACCAGTGTGGACACTAAATGCATATGTTTGCTAGGAAATATCAAATGGTTAATAATAAACCCAATTCTTTTATAACGTAACGAATATATTTATGGCATATATTTGTAGAATCCACTCATGCTGCCAGTATATTATTTCAAAAGAAATTCCCAGGTCTTCTAGTTTCAGATTTCATTGCGCTTCATAAAGTTGTTCATACATTTCGTGAAACGGTTATACATTAAAAGTAAGAAGCTAAAAAGACGATATACGGTTTTCAAAGAAGAAACCGTGTATGTAATTGCACATCGCATGGAGAAATTCTCTATGAATGTCTTCGTCATCTTTTACAGTAAATAGAACTTTCCTAATATTGATAAGTGGTTACTGAAGTTAAAACCTGTAAAACTGTGGTGCTGCAAGAACTTAAAACTGGGTTATCTCGTAGCCAGCAGATTTTGTGAATGTGTTTTGAATTAAAAGCATAAAGAAAATACATTTATACTTACCACACTTTGATTTCCGACGAAGTTTACCTGAGTATTATATTAAGTCGCAAAAGTGTCGATATTAAAATTCCGAAAAAAATTAATATGATACACGAGGAATCCCATCTTGACCAGAAAATGGGAAAATGATGCACAGTTAGCGGTGGCAGAATAATAAGATTAAACAATTAAATCATAGGCATTTGCAATCATTTTGCATCAACACCCCTCCCCCATGCAACATATAGGTAAGTGAACATGATTTGCAACATGAATGGGCGACAGTACATACAGTTAATGTCTCTCTGTAATCAGGTTCTACGATGACAGCGAAGACAATAAGAAGCAGCATAGGGGAAGTAACGACACCCTGCAAGATACGCTCCGCCTTCAATGATTTTTTTTAAATTGTATACAAACATTTTATTATACATATTTTTATGTATATTGACAATTAACATTATCAAAGGTGAGAATATTCTCTTGCTCTGAAATTGCATTTAAGGATGAAACTATAATTCAGAAACATGTCTACAACTATAATTTTTAAACGCCTTTCAAACTCTGATGTCAAACTTTTGGTGTTATCTTAACTTTAACTGTAAGTATGAAAGATGTTCATTAAGTAATATATAATCTTTTTACTTTTTTAATTCAGTTTCAAATAAACTGGATTGTTCATTCATTCTTTAGCTATACAGTGTCACTTTTCAATATAATATTCTTTCATTCATGGCCACCTACGAGGGTAGGACCATAAGTTTCCGGCCTCGCCGATAAGGATTATCGCCTTCACAAAAGCCTTATCTGGCGTCATATCTTATCTGTTAAGTAAATAATTGCAACTGTGTCTTCCGCTTCGCTGTGTTCAGTTGTTCAGATATAGTTGCATAAAGAAGGCTATGTGTAGAAGATTGTGACATGTTCCAAATGGAATTTCGAGCTGTTATTAAGTTCTTCACAAAAGAAGAACTTACTCCAATGAAATTAAATAGCGATTGGACGATTAGTGTATGTGGAGAAGCATTCCCCTCATATTCTATCGTAAAAGAATGTGCCAAATTTTTTTTCGAATGGGTCGTGAAAGCATTCAAGACGAAGAGCATGCAGGTCGGCCCTTGGAGGTGCTCACTCCTGAAAACAGCGTTCTTGTGAAGGGAGAAATTATGCAAGACCGGCCGCTCATAGTTACCGAAATAGCAGCAAGGTTGGGCCTTTCTATAACAACAGTCCTTTGAATTATTCATGAACATTTAAATATGAATAAGGTTAGTGCAAGATGGGTGCCTAGACTTCTTTCCTCAGTCCAAAAGCAGCAACGAGTCATCTGTTGTCAGGCATTTTTGGAGCTATGCCATGGCAACGAGAGAGTTCTGCAAACCATTGTTACAGGAGATGAAACTATGGTCCTCTACTATGATCCCATGTCCAAAAGAGAATCAATGGAGTGGCGTAAACCTGGCGAAGCACCGCCTCTAAAGGCCAAGGTCACTCAGTCAACCAAGAAGATCATGGCTACAATCTTTTGGGACTGTGAAGGAGAGGAACACAACAGTAAATAGGGAGTACTATGCCGGCCTATTGCACATACCACGTGCTTCCATCAAAGAGAAAAGGCGAGGAAAGCTAAGTGTGGTGTGCGCCTTCTTCACGACAATGCGCCAGTAGTATATATCCCTCCTCGCGTGATTTTAATATAAAAGTGATATCAAAAGGGGTGGGGGGTGATATCAAAAGTGGTGGGAGGTGGGGGTGGGATGTGGTGGTGGTGGGAGGTGGTGGGAGGTGGTGGTGGTGGGAGGTGGTGGTGGTGGGAGGTGGTGGTGGTGGGAGGTGGTGGTGGTGGTGGTGGTGGTGGGGGTGGTGGTGGTGGTGGTGTGGGTGTTGTGGGGGTGGGGTGTTGATATCAAAATCTCAATTTGAATTGATATCAAAATTTCTGTTTGATTAAGCGATAGGAAAATCTCTGTTTGATCGAGTGTTGGATTTAAATCTCCGAAAAAAGTGTGTGTGATCAATTAATTACGTTGTAAAAAAATGGAGAGCCCTTCCGCCACTGCGTTGGCAGTTCGCCACTGCTCGCTCCCCCCACCGCTCGCTCTCGCCGCTCGAGCGCTTGTCCCCTCGCTTTGTTCGCCCCCGCACAATGCTTTTGCGTGAATTCGGTCTTCAATGGGCGGTTTCTTATTCGTTTGTATATATTCTTTTTAACAAAAACTCTGTATTTTCTCACACAGGGTTAGAAAAGTCAAAAACAATATGTGTGGGTTTTTCTTTACAGAGCCAAACTAAAAAGTTCTTTAACACGTTGGCTCGCTCTGTACACCACACAATGCTTTTTGTTCCCTCACATGGGAGTTGTCACGGTGTTTTCAAAAGTCGAAAACAATATGTGGGTATTTTAAAAGTTTCTTTTCACGTTGCCTTTTCTCTGTATTTCTAAAAATCTATTATTTTCACAAGGAAACAAAAAACATTCTTCTAAAATCCTATCTTCAGAGACATTTAAAAGTTCTTTCTTTCGGGGGAAAAGACATTGTTAATAAAAGTTCTTTCACATTGGCTCTCTCTGTATTTCTAAAAAATCTATCATTTTCACAAGGAAAACAAAAAAACATTCTTCTAAAAATCCTATCTTCAGAGACATTTAAAAGTTCTTTCTTAGTATGTTCGGGGAAAGGTGGTGGGGATGGTGAGGTGTAATTTTTTATATCAATTTTTTAAAATCACGCAAGGAGGGATATATACAGAAAAAAATTCACATATACAGTTACATATTTTTTATTGTACACAAAATTAACTTGGAAATGGCTGTCTACAAAATTTTAAACACAATTAGATTTTTTATTGTACACAAAATTATACAAAATGACGGTAAATGGTGCTCACTGATCACAAAAATTAACTTGGAATGGTGGTCTACAAAAAACAAGAATTTGTTTTAAATACAATTAAAAATGCAATATTTTTAAAAAGTCTGTCTCACTGGTGAGGGTTTTCAAAAAATGTTTTTATCCCTTCACAAAAATTATTTTAAAATGTGTGGTATATGTTTTTTTGACAAACAACACTTCACAGTCTTCGTCGTTGCTGCTTTCCTCCTCCTCCTCGTATGGTGTGGTGACGCAGGTGAGCGACATGTGGGAAAAGTTGATGTTGAGAGGTTCCTGGGTCGACGGGGTGGCGATGGGGACGACGAAATCGTTGATCGATGGTGTTGTGAAGCATCCTGCCGATGTGACCTTGTACTCTAGGGCTGGTGTCTTGTCGATGGTGCCGAGGTAGATGGTGCAGCGTGCGTCTATGCCGTAGTGAAGTATTTTAGACGGGGTGCACTTGACTTCCACGACGTCGGAGTTGTTGGTTGCTAATTTGACGGTGACAGTTTTGTCATCGCCAAAGAAGGAGATTTCAGTTGAGATGAGTTTGATGTTTGCAGGGTGCTTGCCGCTTCTTGTGACGTGATTTTGGTTGTCAAAAACTAGTTTGACAAACACATTGTTGCCGACCCCCACCGGATCTGTTTGACAGGCCATGTTGATTTATTTCGGTGTAAACTTCAATACGTGTCTCCGGTAGCCGTTTCTGAGGACCTCTTCACCCTGGTACACGATGTAAAAATCGAACGAGTTGAGCTGGTTGATGAGTTCTGCGGAAAGATTGTTAAATCTAGTAGGTAGAAACACTTCTTTCCCGTTTTCGAGGCGAACAAGTGCCCTGGGTCCGTGCTTTGTTGATATGTTCCGGACCCCTACCACAACGTATGGTACGTTCGGTTGTAACGTTGACACTGACACGTACTCCGAGCTGCTCGCTACTGTAGATAGCTGGCGTAACGCGTCGTTGATCATGTTGACTTCTCTGTAGAACGTTTGCTACTGACACACATTGGGCAGTTTTTGGAGAGAGGGGGTGGACCATCGATGTGTGTGGTAGTGGAGGGGAGGTTGTAGTGCTGGTTGCAGCGGCGGTAAGGGGCGTAAATTATTTTAGCTTCAGGTGTAAGCACTGCCCATACAGCGTCCACTTCTTCTGGTGAATGATGTATAAAGATGGCGTTTCCCTCCACGGCAAGTAGATGACATTCATTTGGGTCCATCATTGTGAGGCGTCGACCATTTTTCAGAAACTTTATCACTAGGTCCATGTCCGTCGTCGCAGGCGTGATTGAACTTGTCCATCGTGATCGCACCCTCCATAACTTGTGTTCGTGACGTCATCACGGCCCCTGAACTTGTCCATCGTGATCGAACTTGTCTTCGTGACGTCATCACCCTCCGTGACGTCATCACGGCCCCTGAACTTGTCCATCGTGATCGAACTTGTCTTCGTGACGTCATCACCCTCCGTGACGTCATCACGGCCCCCTGAACTTGTCCATCGTGATTGAACTTGTCTTCGTGACGTCATCATGGTTGAACTTCGCCTTGTTTGGACTCCAGCTCTCTGATGAATATCGGTTTTAGAAAATGCTCCATCTCTAGGAACACTCTAAAGGTTGCGCAACGGATGTATCTTGTGTATTCGGTGTAGTTCATTTTCTCCCCGGAATCGTGGGCGTGAAGTAAATACATGCGATAGGCTGCTATTTGATTTTGTACTTCGAACTCTTCTTTCTTCTTGTGATAGATGATGTCGGTCACCATACGCTGTAGGCTTTCTAGCGTCCTCCATTCCTGCATACTCAACGATGTACAACGACCGTCCATTTTGATGATAATATTTTGTGTGCCAAATAAACGTTTAAAAATTATGGATAGTCGGTTGGTTATCTGCCACTCTCTTAGATGAAAGGTCAAGCTCTGTATAGTCGGCATCGTCTCTGAAAGCTTCTGCCACTCGGTCGAACCCAGGACCACAGTGTTGCGTCGCCCTCCAATGGTCACCACGATCTTGTGAGGAGATTTAGGTGAAAACCCAACGGCTGCAAACTTGGACTGCTTGCTGTTCAGGAAGTAAACATCCGTTAGCGGCCCCATGTCACTGTAAAAACAAGAACACCCCTTATGTAGCACACTCTTTTTTTCATTCGTCAATTAACCACACATACTGAATGCGACTTACCTGTTCAGCTCTCTCGGAACAACTGGTAGAGCGGATCATGTCAATGCGCCTTCTAAAAAAAAAAAAAATACAAGAATTAGCAACATAAAATGTGTCAGAGTTATTCATGCATGATCATCCACAATTTGTATTAATACTAACCTTTAACGATATACATCTCTGATGTGTAGTTTGTGAGCACCCGCCAAGACTGTAGGTTCTTTTAATGATGTCATCGTTATGATTAAAATCACTTATGCTGAATTTTGAAAAGAATTTCTCCTTGCGCAGACCTTGGAAGCGGTGGGATAGGTAAGCAACGACGTAATGGCCACAGGTAGTGCTGAAATCGCCTTGCAACCTTCTAGTGTTGTGAGTCCATCTTGTACCACAACATCGATTTAAAAAATTTAGAATTTCCCCCGAAAGAGGTTCTATACCATAGCTATCGAAATATTCCCCCCGGTCGTTCTTTGCAACAAAGATGCAGATCCAATGTTTCCCTGGTTTCGTGCTTGGGTCAGTGTTAATGACAACTGCTATGGGAAGCTGTCTATTATACAAATTTATCGACGACAATTGGTCGCAAGCGTACACGCCTAAAAAGTGTGGTGTACATTTAGACAGAAGTCGGTGTATTTGCAGCGTATTCATGATACCAAAATGGTCCTGTTAGCATCAATTTCTATAGTGCGATGTACTTCTGCCATCACCAACAGGTTGATAGGTTCTGGAGTTTGATCTTTAAATCCTACACTTATAGACACAGTACCGTGTCGTTGCCCTGAAATGTAAGACTCGTTAGCGCTCATATCGGCTGTAAGATCAAACACCATAATGGTGTAACCGTGTGAATATTGATGTCTGGAAATTGAATGCCCCTCGTCCTTAAAGTGTATTCCGAGACCATCTTGAAGAGTTTGAAAACATTGGAGAAAGTGACCTGCATCAAAATCGGGCTGTAGGGGTTGTGAGGGAAAAGGCTGGCCGTTCACATACAGTTGAAACGAATTCATTTTAAAGTGTTGTAAATTGTATGGGTTTTTGTTAATGTTGCCGTTGTATGCCTGGTCTGCAACCATCGCCACTACCACTCTTCGAGGTATTTGCCCAATGAAAACGTCGTTGAAAGTCATATTACTAACCCCCTTTGGAATGTTGAGAGCGTGAAATCCTACATCTTTGAGATGGTACTTTGCATTGTTCTTTGTTAACACGGCACCATCGACAAGACACCAGCCCTAGAGTACAAGGTCACATCGGCAGGATGCTTCACAACACCATCGATCAACGATTTCGTCGTCCCCATCGCCACCCCGTCGACCCAGGAACCTCTCAACATCAACTTTTCCCACATGTCGCTCACCTGCGTCACCACACCATACGAGGAGGAGGAGGAAAGCAGCAACGACGAAGACTGTGAAGTGTTGTTTGTCAAAAAAACATATACCACACATTTTAAAATAATTTTTGTGAAGGGATAAAAACATTTTTTGAAAACCCTCACCAGTGAGACAGACTTTTTAAAAATATTGCATTTTTAATTGTATTTAAAACAAATTCTTGTTTTTTGTAGACCACCATTCCAAGTTAATTTTTGTGATCAGTGAGCACCATTTACCGTCATTTTGTATAATTTTGTGTACAATAAAAAATCTAATTGTGTTTAAAATTTTGTAGACAGCCATTTCCAAGTTAATTTTGTGTACAATAAAAAATATGTAACTGTATATGTGAATTTTTTTCTGTATATATCCCTCCTTGCGTGATTTTAAAAAATTGATATAAAAAATTACACCTCACCATCCCCACCACCTTTCCCCGAACATACTAAGAAAGAACTTTTAAATGTCTCTGAAGATAGGATTTTTAGAAGAATGTTTTTTTGTTTTCCTTGTGAAAATGATAGATTTTTTAGAAATACAGAGAGAGCCAATGTGAAAGAACTTTTATTAACAATGTCTTTTCCCCCGAAAGAAAGAACTTTTAAATGTCTCTGAAGATAGGATTTTAGAAGAATGTTTTTTGTTTCCTTGTGAAAATAATAGATTTTTAGAAATACAGAGAAAAGGCAACGTGAAAAGAAACTTTTAAAATACCCACATATTGTTTTCGACTTTTGAAAACACCGTGACAACTCCCATGTGAGGGAACAAAAAGCATTGTGTGGTGTACAGAGCGAGCCAACGTGTTAAAGAACTTTTTAGTTTGGCTCTGTAAAGAAAAACCCACACATATTGTTTTTGACTTTTCTAACCCTGTGTGAGAAAATACAGAGTTTTTGTTAAAAAGAATATATACAAACGAATAAGAAACCGCCCATTGAAGACCGAATTCACGCAAAAGCATTGTGCGGGGGCGAACAAAGCGAGGGGACAAGCGCTCGAGCGGCGAGAGCGAGCGGTGGGGGGAGCGAGCAGTGGCGAACTGCCAACGCAGTGGCGGAAGGGCTCTCCATTTTTTTACAACGTAATTAATTGATCACACACACTTTTTTCGGAGATTTAAATCCAACACTCGATCAAACAGAGATTTTCCTATCGCTTAATCAAACAGAAATTTTGATATCAATTCAAATTGAGATTTTGATATCAACACCCCACCCCCACAACACCCACACCACCACCACCACCACCCCCACCACCACCACCACCACCACCACCACCTCCCACCACCACCACCTCCCACCACCACCACCTCCCACCACCTCCCACCACCACCACATCCCACCCCCACCTCCCACCACTTTTGATATCACCCCCCACCCCTTTTGATATCACTTTTATATTAAAATCACGCGAGGAGGGATATATACTACTTGCGCCTGTCCACACAGCTCTAGTTACAAAGGAAGCTGTGAAGAAATGTGACTTCAAGGAGATCGACCATCTACCCTAAAGCCCAGATCTAGCTCCCAGTGACTACTTTCTCTTCTATAAACTCAAGAAGGAAATTTAAGTGCGACGAAGAAGTTATGGATGCTGTTTAGTCCATTTTACAGACAACACTTCTGACTATTTTAGGGGAGGGGGTTGAAATGTAAATTCAAAGATGTGAGAAGTGTATTGCAATAAAGGTAACTATATTGAAAAGTGAAATATAGTTTTTGTGTTTAGAAAATGATTAGGCCGTAGTGAAACCACCTCGTTAGTCTCTCTCAGCCATCTTCATATTGCAGATACCATTAAGTTGATATCAGCAGTGTTTAAGAGGACCGAACAAATGAAAATCACAACGAATAAGATTGGACTAAAGGGTGGATAAGGAGGAACAGACCACCCAAGTTTAGCAACCTGTTTTCGGACACATAGACTTGTGTGTGACTTTGCGTATCGTAAAGAGCTTTGGTAACATCCTTGTGAGGATGGATGAGCTGGAGCGGTTTCTTCAACCCCCGAAGTGTTTTCACATATATTTCGGAGTTTATTGTTTCATTCAGAAATAATTCAATGATCAACATAACCCTTTCAGAATCGCAGAAGAACCTGAAGATGGTTTTGCCTGCTGAAGGTACAGCCTTAATTTTATTTTCGAGAAAGTTTATGATACCACTCCAAGGCTCTCTTTCGATCTCAGGCTGTCATGGATCCATCTTTCATTTCCCATACAGTGATGAGTTCAGACTCGAAACAAGCTAGCAACTCTGATAGATCTCTGTTTCTTGTGATTTTTAAGCAGTTAAGCTCCGATAGATTCATTTAGAATAAACCTTTGAATATTATAATTGGTGGATCATTGTGTTGACAGTCCCGACAGAGATATTAAGTTGAGCAGCGAGTGGTCGTCTACTGAATCTTGCTGAAAATGAATCGCAATTGTAGAATCTTGATAAGTGTGTCTGAACATACACAACAGAAGAAGAGAGATAATTTAATAAATTGTTGCAGCAGCGCATCTATTTAAACAAAAATAGTTCTTCCCCTGGCTTTTGTAGCGAAGACCTGTTGATTAAAGTCTGGAGTCTTCAAGATAAAATCTTTTTTTACAGAAAGCATTCTATTCTTTCTATGATTTGAAACCACAGTTTGACTCTAATAATACTTGTAGTTGTCCACCTAGTTTTTGAACTTCAATTCTCTCTTACAATGGTCCCAAAGGAAGAGAATGTAAACTTTCTATAACGCATTTTTTTTTTTTTTTACGAAATAAAGTAACTGTTTTTTCAATTCACATGATATTTCATCAACGTGCTATTATCGGGAACATCTTACCAGTAACGAAACGACTGCTGGAGTGTGTCTGTCTTGCTACTTTAAATGTAATATTGTTTGATATTGAGTAACTACTAGTTGCAGCGGTATTCAATAAGGCAACGTGTTTTAAATAAATATATGTACCGAAATGGATGGAAGGAAAGATTTTGGAAAAAGGAAATTTGATTATGGATTCTCAGCTGTAATTAATTCCTTCCTCTCCGAAGATGGTTACCGCTGCCTTGTAAGTTTTACCACGGCTGTTGAGACTCTGATGCTGGATACTTTTATGGTCTTATGACCATAGGGAAAGGAGTCTTGGGGGTTTTTATTATTTTCCGTTATGGAAGATGACACAATTTATTTTCATACACTATTGAACTATTGCACTATTGCACTTAACTAATAAAGCTCATCCACTTTAATATCTCCAATACTAACTACCGCTTTCCATTAATTGAACGGAACTGAGAAAGCCCTTCCACCGATATTGTCCCGCTGAATACTTGCAAAACTGACTGCGGGCCACAAAATTGCAAGAATAAATAAACATGGTCTACGTGACGTTTTCCATTTAGCGGTTGGCTTCTTCCCTTGAAGAGGTTACCGACCTGTCTCTTCATCCCTGCAGGTTCCAAAAGTTTTACGATGCCCACCCTGCTTAAGAAATTCTCTAACAGAATAACAATAAACATGTTGCTCAAGGATTCTTTACAAATATTGTTACAACAGGCTACAGAAATTTCCAGGTTAGATTTATGACTGGGGTAACTTCTGCACACTTGCGAGAAAATAACATTTTACACATAACTGAACACTTGTACAGGAAAATGACATTACACTCATGGTTATAACGAAGTTACATAAAATTACTTGCTACATTTAATACAATTAAATGAGGTGTCAGCTCATAAATACTGCCTCATAGTTTTCTCATATTTTAAATATGACATTATTGGCATTAATATACCGTTTCAGTGTAATTATATAATAAGTATTTTAAAATACGTTATTTAACTTTATAACGCGACAACAGTCAGTCTGTATAAAGCTCGAGACAAACTTTGCTAGGAACGCACATGACGAGAGTTGACGTTTTAGATGATGCATGCACATAACGGCTCTTATGCACAAGAGGCTCCTCCTACAGCTTTTTGTCACGTCCCCCAATCACAGTACTCCACAAACTCAACGAGACATTGGTTTGCGTGACCGCCACGGGTGGCCGAGGTCGTTAAGGCTCGGACTCGTGAGCGGGAGGTCTGCGGTTCGAATCCTGCCAGGACCGTCCTCCCTGACTGGGATTTTTTCCAGGTTTTCCTCATAACTGGCAAATGCCGGGGAGGTACCTAAACTTAGGCCTGGAACGCTTCCTTCCTTAAAAAAAAAATATCCTTTCCCAATATATCATTTCATCTCATGTATCATCAGTGTCCACCACCTGTGGTGCCTCAGTAGTGAAAACGGGCGTTAAACACTACTAAAAAAAATTGTTTTGCGTCGCATCTGCAAAACGAGTCCCCTGCATATAATAGCAGGAAATACAAACATCAGGTGCAAGATCGAAGTCTTCTGCAAACATTTTTAACTACGACATTTTTAGAGTAGCGCAAATCAGAAATCTACTAGAGAAGCACCCCTATTTTGCTATCCCGATTGTCCCGAATAAGAATTTCAGCACATACATTCCATCACTGCAGGTGCCCTAAGAGATGACAAATTCTAACACCTCTGTATATTGGTAATTATCTCATTTTTTGGCAAAGAAATTATAAATCACTCCTTGCAACGTTACATATTCAACGCCCCTTTTATAAAAATGTGGCAACAAGTACTTAAAAAGGTTCTAAACATTTCTACAAAATGCGTATATTCCTCCAATCTCCACGAACAAACACCTAAAGATGCAACTGCTCAATGTATACAGCATATGCTTTTTCTAAAATGGATTATAGATAAGGGAGACAAGTGACTGTAATTAAGCACGAAGTGTCTCCTTATCAGCAAATAGCAGGATTACGGAAACACATACCATGAGCGTAAACATTTGATGCATACCTGTATGAAATGTACATAAGCGTTGAATTATTCAACACTGTTTTATGCAGTGAATTCACGAAATCAGCACAAAATGGAGCCAGTTGCACTTTTTTTCGTTTTGCAAGTGTCAATGCATGCCGTTTTTTGAATAAAAATATAACAGTACTAGATTCTTTAGCTTCCTGTTAGGCATTAAACTCGAATTCGGAAATACGGGGCTTTCACGTAAAAGCTATCCCCACACGTGCGTTGATTCTCAGTGTCTGTGCATGTCGCGAGAAAGTACTTTAACTTCGCTTCTAAAATTGTGTGTAATGTCTTACCTATTAGAAGAAGCTGGAAATGTCGTTCCCCTTCAGTTAAACTGGCATTGTATAGAGAAAGCACAATTGACACTGTAATATTTCTAGTTTCATTTTTTATTAGTTCCTTCAATGTGTGGGTTTGTGTTATAAACTCGGTTCTTCAGGCAACCCCCACAGGTAAAAACCGCATACTGTTGAATCTGTGAACGAGAGGGCCATACACCAGCACTAACCACTATCTTCAAACACTTCCTTACTTTTACTCAAGGACTCCGCTGCTGCATGAGCAATGGCAGAATTCTATTGAAATCACCATAAGAGTTCTCTCCTTCTGTAAGCTGCTGGAAAAATTGTGCCAAAATGTCCCTTCAATACCTTTCTGCATCTATTGTCATCTCGTAAAAAACAATACGCCTCGCGCTAACAGCACACCAAAGTTCAAATTTCTTATCATAAAGAGCGGTTTCCTGTACACGACGTGGATTTTTGGTACACCGATAGCGCATGTTTTGATTATTCATAGGACCGTACAAGTGAAACCCGGTCTCGTCTGGAAAGGATAGAAACCTGCATTCACAAATGATAAAACCCGCTCACAATAAGGCACTCTTGCTACTGGGAAGCCATTTTTTTTAACAATAGGCACGTGTACACTTATACAGCTTGAGGTTCAATAATTTGTTGTTTTATGTGCAGAACACACTGAAACCCCCATTTGTTGTGCTAATTCGGGAGTAATTTTGTTGGCAAAAGTTCAAGTTTTGCAGCAATTTTGTCTAATTTATTCTTTGTTAAAAGTGTATGTTTCCGCATGTTTTTGTACAGTGAATGAGGAATCAAATTTATTCGTAATATCGTGAATTACTTTTCTGGAAAGACACAAATGACCACGGGACTGCAAACGAAAGTCTGCACGAACATGACGAGCTGACTCTATATGTGATAACATTTACACACGAAAATGCACTACTCTAGAGTCAACTGTCCCATCTTGGCGAAGATCAACTACTGCACTGCTTAGAAACAACGTTCAAGGACAGGAAAGGAGATTTGTACGGGAAAGAGTGGGGAGCGCCGTTCGCAGTCAACGGGATTCAAGACACCGCGCGTGCGCGATAGTTTTTCCATGAAAGCTCTGTATATGCACACCTACAAAGTTATTCAGCTCAGTATCAAGAGGAAGAAAGAAAAGAAGGAGAATGAAGTAGTTTCCGGGAAGGTTTAAATTATAATCATTTAATATCTTAAATATCCATAGCTCAATTTTTATACAGAAAGCATCACTTGACACTCATGGGGGTTTTGATTGATGTTATAACTACTAAGTTTCTACATTTTGCGAGCAGTTTTGTAACAATTATTATATAGGCAGACGCCTTAAAATACAAATTATAATGGAACGCAAAAACCTATGTGCCTCTTTTCTTTTTAAAAAATATACAGAACACCGTTTCTTTGCTTCTCTCTCTTCCCTCACGAAAAAGTGAATTTAAGTAATCCTAGCAGTCTGTATGCATATACGTGCATCATTGCTACTGAAGATTATTATTAATTTATCTCTTAATCGGTGCCTTACTACACACATCAAGAGCAAGCATTTACTTAAATTTTGTAATAATTATAAATGAAATCTCATCATACAAGTTGTTTAAAATTTTTAACAATACTTTATTGATAACACAGCATAATTATCCACAAAAGCAAAATGTAATCCTTTATAACGAAAAAACACAAGTTTATAATTTTAAAGACACAAGCACACAATCACAGAAATATATAAACTTTCTTTTTCTCAAGTTTCCAGTGATATTTATTTGTACATACCATGAGTGATTTGTGCCATCACTTCTTGCATTAAGCATTGGTAAAGGATTTCATCTTATTTGGTATAGAAGACGATATAACTGATCGATATTACCGATGTATTAACTATCCTCTAAAACTCGCTGTTGAAATTTGTCCCACAGGTGTTCAATCGGATTTAGATCTGGGAACTAAGCAGCCTATTCTAATACTAACATTGTGTATTCGTAACCAACCACGCGCATACCCTGCATCACGTGCTTTAGCATTATCATGCATGTAAAGGAATTTAGGGCCGAAAGCTTCAGCAATAGGAAGAATTGCATCTTGAATGTGTCTGTCTGCATTCATTGTTCCACGGATCAAAACGAGATCTGTTTTTCTGTTAACCCTTATTGCTCCCCAGACCATCTCTTCTGAGTTTGTGCACTTTCTGTAAGTAGATACCTAAGTCTTTCTAGTTACCTGATTTCCTCCATACACTCCTGGAATCTGGATGCAGACCGAAGCGTCTATTATTCCTGTTGCCAATTGACATTCACCCAGCACGTGCAATATGACGTAACGATTTCTAAGGCGAATAGCTGGATAACGGGAATGAAGTACCCTTTCGTATAGTCTGTTTCTAGTAGTTTGATTTGAAACAGAAAAGTTCTAGGCCTGACTCGGGGTTGTTATTGTTGTTGTTTTATTTTTAAGATTTATTTAACAGCTCAGGTCATCAGCGCCCCATTCAACTCGGGGCGTGAAACGGCCGACAAATTTTGCTCAGAGGCCTCTCTTTCAGGCTTGAGGTTCTTTTTCGTGCCGTAAATGTACGGGACACGGGACCCACGGCTTTACTTCCCTTCCGAAGGAAGCCATACTTAGGATTCTTACGCCCCGAAAAAATCCATCGATCCTGGCCGGGTTCGAATCCGCAATCTTGGATTTAGGAGGCAAGTATGGTAACCACTACACCACCAGGACCGACGGGGATGTTGTGAAAATGGCCAAATTATTATACTATTTCACTCATGTGACGTCATCTTAAAATCGACCAATGAAAAGAAACGAAATTTTGAAAGTTCACCAATCATAGTCGGATTACGGAGTGAAATTATCGAGAAAAAATTATCAAATCCGTTTTATCACACGACGTGCATTTGTCTTGTGGTCAGTGTAGCCAACTCTATATCTCCACTATATAATTCCTGAACACGCATCACTGACCATTGAGGCGGTAGGGAGCTATTGATAGCACCAAAAGCATGGACAATCGACAATCATAACGCAAAGTGGACAGTTCTTCAAAGCGTTTTGGTGATGCGTCAAATGTGCAAATTGATCTTATCATTAGGGAATTCCAAAACACAGAATACAAAGAAAATTAGAGACATTATATGTTATCTTCTTGTTATTGCAAAATCTAACGGTAGCGATTGTAATAGTCCACTTTTGTCTATTTCACTCTCACGGTTTCTGAATGGAATAGATATTCATTAACATAACATTTTAAACAAGAGTTAATATTCTGTGCGTGAATTTCAAATATATACCACTTTTATTCTTATTCTATTCATGAAATAGTCCTAAACCGGTATTTTACTCTACTCTATTGGCATTACTGACAATCGGCATTCTTCGTCGCACAATTGCATGAAAAGGTTAAGTACAATTATTACAATTTTGTAAGCCAAGTTTTAAAAAATTATATTTATATTATTATTTTATTCATGAAATATTTCTAATAAATATCACTCGAGGTCTGAGGTTTGCAGATAAATTCACTCACTAAGTTCGTGAATTTATCATTAATCTCAGACCCCTTCGTGATATTATTTGCGAATTGTTAAAAAGTATTCTTTAGTTTCAGACGCGTAAGTGTAGGCACTTGTTTGTGACGTGATGCAGTATGCTCTAGTCAATGACGCTGATGATAGTAAATTGTTCATGGTCAATTTAAAAACAATCACTATTTAAGTTAAGCCCTTAAGAAGTAATGATTTGGTTCGGGTACCATAAATTCTTAAAAATAAATCGGTTGTCAAAGAAACTTGTGATTAAAACGAGAGACTCTGTTGACTTTGACAATTTGCACCATCTCTTGAGTGAGTTCAACGTCGTTCATTTGTTCAGTAGATTCCAGTTTGTATGTTATTTCCTGTGTCAATGTGTCCTATGTTCGGCTTGTTAAACTGCACACCAACGATCTTGTTCCTATCTTAAGTGAATACAGGGGTATTCACGTTTGTATGAGGTAAATACGTGAATTTTGGGAATTCACATATTCAAATGGCGGAACCAAAGCGAATGCCGCTTTGAGAAGTTGAATTAATTGTGTACAAATAACGATTTTCCCATTTTTACTACTGAGGCACCATAGGCAGTGGACATTGATGATACATGAGATGAAATGATAAATTGAGAAAGGATTTTTTTTTAAGAAAGGAAGCGTTCCAGAACTAAGTTTAGGGTACCTCCCAAGCATTTGGCATTTATGAGGACTGAGGAAATCCTGGGAAAAAAATTAGAATTGAGCCCCAGACCGCCCGCTCAAAAGCCCGCGCCTTAGCGACCTCGGCCACCCTTGGTGGTACAAATAATGGTTAATAACTGAAATTAATGTATCCTTGTTGCAGGATACATGGCTTTGAAAGAAAATGTAGCTAACATTACATTGTTGAATTTTATTCTAAGTACGCTCGAAATAACAAAAATGTTTTTAAAAAGTCATAACCATTGAATGTGTTGCTTTAAGTATAATAGAGTGCTTAATGCGTTTTATCACGTACATTGATTGATTTCACACCATTGATTTCATAGTGTGTAATGTCCTTCAGGACTAAAGCTAAAATATTTCACTCCCAGAAGAATGTAAAAGGTCCATGTGACATAAAAATGAATACCTCAAAGTGCGAAACTTCTGTTTCGTACACTACTGTGTTTAATAACATTGAAATTTAATATATTAAAATTTTCATGGTAAAGTAGCTCCAATGCCAATAAGGACAGAGGTGTTGTTCCATTCAGATGTAAAAAAGTCAGATGAGGGGGAGAGGACGAAGCCATTACTGCTATTGCAACAGGATCTGGAGTTATAATTCTGCACGCCGGTTCATCAACCCCACAAATTGCGAAACACTGAGAAGCGTACAGTCTGGTTAAAACAGCTACGCCGAACAGGACACATACCAGCCTACACAGAAAATAATCGGCAGACCCTTCTCTTATTTAAGTACACATATGTTCCATTTGCAAAACACTGAATAGCATTTAAATTGCTTACATTAACACAAAATCTATTCCTAGGGCAGAAAACCCTCTTTTCAATTAATTTCTCTTACATTCACATTACAATGAGAATCTATGGGACAAGTGCTACAATAATGTAAAAGAATCATATGCTATTTTCCATCGATCTTGTTTATCCTCTATTACCTCCCGTTTTTAAAGCGAGTTGAAATAGCTTTTTGTGCCATTTCACGAATTACATTTCATTCACAACCAACTAAAACATACTTATTTGTTGTTTTTATCTTGGATTCCAGCTTCCAAATTCAATTTCGATCAAATTCAATAGAATTTTTAGGGGTATTAAATTATTCGGAGCTACTTCTTTAGATGAAAACATGGGTAGTGGTTTCACATAAAATTAGAATTAGGTGACAAACTGCGCATTTCTTTAAGTATCTCGATACAAATTCAGACAAAGTTTCGTCATTGCTATCACCACCCGAAACTACTACCCGAGGTCGTTAAGGTGCGCACTCGTAAGCGGGAGGTCTGGGGTTCGAATCCCGCTAGGACCGTCCTCCCTGAAAGGGGTTTTTTCCAGGTTTTTCTCATAAATGACAAATGCCGGGGAGGTAACCTAAACATAGGCCTGGAACGCTTCCTTCCTTAAAAAAAAAGTCTTTCCCAATACATAATTTCATCTCATGTATCATCAGTGTCCACCACCTGTGGTGCCTCAGTAGTAAAAACGGGCGTTAAACACAATTAAAAACCACCTACACATTGCACATATTTAAATAAATTCTAAATAGAAATAAAATATAGGAAAAGCAAATTCTATGCGCCTATGTGCAAAATGTAGAGAATGATACGATAATCAGAAGCAGAGCAATAGGATTTTAGTTATAGACCTTGTCACCTCTCACGGTGCCATGCATCTCGACTTAGTAAGGGTACCCCCAACCGGCTGCGCCTGCTTTTTCCTCTATAATATCCGTAAACATCGCTTTCCGGATTTCTGTTCCCTGCCTCTCACACGGCAGTATGTATTCATTCGTAAAGTTGGTAGACTGTTGACTTTAGACTTAGAGCAATGCATTTTGTATGTAAACATTATTTTAAATACAAATCGGTTCGCCATATTTTTAGAGCTTTCCTTGTCAATTGCCTCCTTCTAGAACTAATATTCTCAATACTGTGCAATTAAATAAATAAATAAAAACGTACGGTTTTAACACAGGAAAGAGCAGACGAAATTTGAGCAAATATTTAAGGTTCGCCAATGTAAACGCTTCCGAAAATATCTCAAGTCAGAATTTCGGAATATAAAGGAAAGCATTAACAAAGAAATCAAACATTATGACGGCCGAACAATCAAAATGATAAACTCTTTAGCCGAGGGATTGGTTTTTTTATTTGGATTATTTACGGACGCTCTTAAACATTTCAGATCATCAGCGTCCCATTCAATTCAGGGCATGAAACTACCGATAAATTTTGCTCAGAGGCCTCTTCTTTGAGACTTTAGGTTCCTTTGAGCCGTAAATCTACGACACGGGACCCACAGCTTTACTTCCCTCCCGAAGGAAGTCATACTTCGGATTTTTACGGCGGCAAAAAATCCATCGACCCTGGCCGGAATTGAACCCTTGGGTCTACGAGACCAAGTATAGTTACCGCAGACCAAGAGGACCGACAGTCGAGGGGGGATAAGCTGCTTAATTAAAATATAAACTTCCTCTGGCAATTCTTAATATCGAGCTATACTTTGTCCACATACAATGAGAGAAATGATAAAATTAAAATATTTCAAACGAAAAGGTTAGTTTTTCCCTGATGACATCGTTTATAAGACCATTACGTTTAGTACACGAGTACAAAAGCGTTAACTCAGTCAACTGGTACGAACCAGTAACCTCCACAGATTCTTGATGAAAAAACACCGAATTAGCTCTACGAAACTTCCTTCGTTTTTTCACGGATAAAAAGAACTCAGGAGCACAAAAAGTGCTACTGAACCAGCGTGACCTATATAGAACGGACACTGTGATCTCCTTTGTGGTCCCGACATCATCCCATGATGATCAAATTACTGTGCCAGCTGTCCTCTTCAAGGCACTTCCGTCAACACTGGGCCTGGTGTGATTGGAAAAGTAGTTGCACATCAGACGTGCATCTGAGGAGATCCTGTACTTCTTTGTATGAGAACGCTTATAAAGTTCCTATCTTAATAAGTATAATATTATTTCCAATACATGTTTCCATTCTGTTGCGCTAAATATTCTGAAAGTTTATTTTAACGAAATGACGATAACCAATATGAATTGCAATTGCTTTATGTGAGAAATTGTATAATCTTTTAGAGGCAAAGACATTTGAAAACCTCTAAGAGGTAGGTTAATCTGAATATCCTGTTTGTCAATAACACTAGGAAGCAAGTTAATGAAACTGCCATATCTATCCTAACTACACGTTAGTCAACAGCTAATAATATTATGATTTTTTTTTTTTTTTGAAGTTTTATTAGGCAGACAAGATTTTCTCTGTTTGTGCAGTTTATTCTATTTTTGACATTAATGAAAAACTCAAAGAAGGAAAAGCTAAATGAGCTAAATATCAAAGAGCATTCTGAGATTCCATACGCTTTCAAACATAACAAAATGTTACACTCAATAGTAAAAAAGAGATGTATTAAACACGCAATAATTTTTCAAGCTGAATTTTACACTAACTAATAAAATGAAATAAATTAAGGAATTTTTACAATGTTCTATGAATAGCCCACAAAATATGTGTTTCTCTCGCTCACGGCACCAGATTTTCCCTCATTGCTTCCAAATTAATGCACGCAATTCAACATAACTTGACATAAGCATTTATTGGTGTATGAGAAACATGGTTACCGAAGAACATGAGTGGCGGCGCTACTATCTGGAATAGCGATTCTCAAAATGCCCTGAACCCTTTCAACAATTCTCACTATTACACACCTTGAACATTTAACTCAAAAGTTAAAAATCCTAAATGTGCATCCTATTTATATTTTAAAACTGGTTTATTGTTAATTTAGAAACTTTAAAGATATAAACAAACATATAACTCCACATTTTTTTCAATAACTGTCCTTTTATTGTAGTACATTCTAAAGCGACAGTAATAATAATACAATAATATTGCTTTAAAACGTATATAAACCCATAAAACATTAATATTAATATTGATGGTGCATATCTCGTTAATTTTCATTCCAGAATGAAACCAGCGGTGCTGCATTTTACTTATATGTCGAGGTATTTATAATCGGAGAGTTCTAATTCTATATTTATCAAATTTTTTGTATTTTTTAGACTAACGAGTGCAAAGAGTTATTTTTCACTCAAGTGAATTATTACGAAAGGTATCAATACTTTCATGGCTTCTTTGACAGTCCGGTAAAATCTAGAGGCGGGCGAGTCCCAGCCTGCGCAATTTGTGTCGCGCTTTGGTGTGAAAACTATAACGATACATATAAGTTTTCGATTTACTTATTTGAAAGCTGCTTTTGGAACAATTAGTTTGCTTCAATTTGATTCTAATTTACTTAATCACAATAAATAGACACTGCAAGTTTGTATCATATTTCGTTTTCTAGTAGTTCATTGAAATAAGTGCTGTTAACGGTCAATATTCTAATGCTTCGTGAAATATCTGGAAGAGCCTGGAGGATTACAGTTTAAAAACCATTGCACTAATTGCAACAAATTTTGCACTAATAGTCCACAAAAGATCAGAACCCTGTTTCTAGAAACAACTTGTCTACAAGCCGAATTCCACCAGTTCTAATAAAATCTATTTCACGAACATTTATTCCATCAAGGTAGAATCATAAACTTTTCCCATTAGTCACTTGTCAAAATTACTAGTGTAGGGACTGTATCCGAGCATCGAGAAGGCAGTTTCGGGGATATTTATTACTCCGTGAACTGTTTGTTGATGCGATTTTGTTTACGCGGCATGTATTTTAAATTGTATATTCAAGCCAAGAAATAACATTAGATCTAGCACATTGAAAAGAAGCTCTAGTATTCAAAACAAAGTAACAGTACTGCATTTAATTAATGAACATAAAGAAGTGCTTTTGGGCAATTTTCTGACAAAATTACAAAGAAAGACAAAGCCAAATTGTAGAAAATGGTGAAAGCGTTGGAGTTAATGGGGAGAAAGATTATTCGTATGTGAGGGACACCTTTTGGCCAAACATCAAGAAAACTACAATGGAAAGTGCTTTTATTTTACATTTATATTCGCCATTCGTATCATTATCTACAAATAATGGTGAAAGTAGCTCAGTTTCTATGGTATTTTTCAGGTGAAAACAGATAATTCAAGAAATACGGAAATGGGTGGTGGATTTAAGGACACATGTTGCATAAATAACCCTTAAAGAGCTTTATAATTAAAAAGCGTCGAGTCTAATTGATATGGTGAACCTAACCTAAAACATGTACACTAGTATGTCAATTCACCATTCGAGATTCACAGGTAGATTTTCACTAATTTACAATACGCAATGTTACAAATGTTTCGTGAAACAGAACACTGATAAAACAAAATTGCTGATACTATTAGTCTGCCACACCAGTAACTAGTAGTTTACCCTCGTAAGTTTTAGAAATATATACTTGTAAAATAAACAAGTAATAATAGAATGAAGACTAGATTTACTAGAAAAATACTTCGTGAAACAGGGCACTGATGTCTCTCTCGCGCTCTGCTTTAGAGTTTTCCTCATAACTTTCAAACTAATGCAGGCAATTCAGCAATATTTGACATAAATATACCTTGGCGTACATATCAGAAGCATGATTACAGAAGAACACGAGCTACTTTCTAGATGATGTTGCGTAGTCATTTGACAGTGCTGTAGCTGCAGAATTATCAACACTCATGGTACCATTGTATTACAAACAATACAGTACGCGAAGTACAATATGAACCGTTGCGCAAAGGAGTAGCGCATATTAATTTTCTGCACGTACTGGAAAACGGAATTGATAAATTAGTGCCAAAAACTAGTGTACAGTTTGGGATTCCAAAATCACCATAAAATATTCTTACCAATGTTTGTTGAAACTAGAAACCACGGCAATCTATGATCCCGCTAAGTATGGCATCCTAAGAACCAAGCAGATGGGGGAAAATAGATTACAGACCTACTCGGAGAACCCCTTGCATAACTATTGCAGTTGATGCGGTTTGCCTATGCTGAAAGAAAGAAAAAATAAAGATACTTGCATATCGTGTTACTGCTGTGCAAGAATGGAACGTCCCGAAGAATAGAAGACACTAAATTATTACTACTAGTTTTGACAACTTACATCCGGAAATATGTGTGGTTCCTCGAGGAGTACTGGAACCACATAAGTGGGCACATAAATTCCCAGAATATGATTGAAATTGTTTCATTTTTATTGATGCTGAGGCTGTGACTCTCGGTGGGATGGTGAATACCTTCCTTAAAATGGAGGCATGCCTTGGTGATGCTTTCAACACTTTCTGTAAGATATTTCGCACTCAAGGATGTCTGAGTAAAATTTTATTGAATTACGTTCATTAGTCTAAAAGCTATAAGAAAAAATCAGAGGCCGAGAATGAGTGAAACACTTCGTACAAAATATCTACCGCTGCTATATATATTAGCAGACTTAACATACACGGTACATACACTAAATCTATAACTGGCTTACTATATGACATTTTTCCTGATGCATTGCAGCGGTAGATATTTTGTACGAAGTGTTTCACTCATTCTCGGCCTCTGATTTTTTCTTATAGCTTTTAGACTAATGAACGTAATTCAATAAAATTTTACTCAGACATCCTTGAGTGCGAAATATCTTACAGAAAGTGTTGAAAGCATCACCAAGGCATGCCTCCATTTTAAGGAAGGTATTCACCATCCCACCGAGAGTCACAGCCTCAGCATCAATAAAAATGAAACAATTTCAATCATATTCTGGGAATTTATGTGCCCACTTATGTGGTTCCAGTACTCCTCGAGGAACCACATATATTTCCGGATGTAAGTTGTCAAAACTAGTAGTAATAATTTAGTGTCTTCTATTCTTCGGGACGTTCCATTCTTGCACAGCAGTAACACGATATGCAAGTATCTTTATTTTTTCTTTCTTTCAGCATAGGCAAACCGCATCAACTGCAATAATTATGCAAGGGGTTCTCCGAGTAGGTCTGTAATCTATTTTCCCCCATCTGCTTGGTTCTTAGGATGCCATACTTAGCGGGATCATAGATTGCCGTGGTTTCTAGTTTCAACAAACATTGGTAAGAATATTTTATGGTGATTTTGGAATCCCAAACTGTACACTAGTTTTTGGCACTAATTTATCAATTCCGTTTTCCAGTACGTGCAGAAAATTAATATGCGCTACTCCTTATATATATATATATATATATATATATATATATATATATATATAAACCATAAACAATCCATGCTTTAGGTCATCGACCCTACTGAAAAACCATCAAAAGATCTCCAATAACTTCAGAAACCATCAGCAAAAGCTTCAAAGGCGGCACTTTTACTTAAGAGAGTCATCAACGCCATCCTGTTGAAAAGCCGTACAAAGCAGAACCGAGCTTCGCCAGAACGTAATTCCCTTAACTTTGGTAATTGAGTGTTATTATCTGAGCATCTCTGTAGTCAAGTCATACACTCATTGTCATGCAAGAACTAATTTTCCCTGGCAGAATTCCACTACATTATGCTTGAACTCTCGCAATTGACCGCGCCACCACATACAGCCTGCCTCAACGTCATTCTTTACAGCTGGAACGATCGCCAGCTCTCTTCTTGTATGTTTTTTCTCTCTTCAGCTATTTCCATCATCGATTTCATGACTTTTTTATTTCCTGCCTCCTTTGCTTTTCAGGTCTGCTTTATTTATTTTATACAAATATTTCATATGTATAAAAGTATATACCTACATATAAATATGTAGGTATATTTAATACATATATACATTTAGTTTAGTATATATGTACATATAATATATAGACAAATAAAATAACTTCTCGTAGATATATACATTTCTCCCTTTCTATTGTTTTAATTATCATTATAGTTACCAATATTTTTTACTGTATTTATTTTTATTACAGCTTCCATTCCTGTTCTCTCCTCCATTGCTTCCTCCCGTACAATTAATTTTATTTCCTTGTTTGTTGGTTTTTTTCCGTTTAGTTTTTTCTCTGCTTGTAGTTTCGTTTTCTATTTTTCCTTCCTTTTCTTATTTCCCTGCTCTCTCTGCAATAAACGTGATACTGATGAAACCAAATTTTATCTTTCAGTTGTTCGTTTTTCACCCCTTCCTTTACTTGTAACTCTTTTAGCTCGTTTTCTTCGTTAACTTCGTTTTGTGCTTCTTCATTGCTTGTGTTTATTTATTTATTTATTTATTTTTACTTATAAGATTTATGCTTACTTAACCATGTGCTGTTTTTTTTTTCCGCTTGTTTGCCTACATTTCTTTAATTGGTACTATTTAGGAGTATGTATATGTACTAATAATACTATAATAATAAAATACTAATAATAGTAAAAATAGATCAGTACAATTCATTAAGGGCTCCCACACTGCGTCCTTTGTTTCAATCTTATTTCTTTTCTTTGTTTGAACAGTGTTTAAAGCCCGTTTTAACTACTGAGGCATCACAGGTGGTGGACGCTGAGGATATGTGAGATGAAATGATAAAGGAAAGGATTTTTTTTTTTAAAGGAAGGAAGCGTTTCAAGCCTAAGTTTAAGGTATCTCCCCAGAAATTGCCATTTATGAGCACTGAGGAAAACCTGGTCAGGGAGGACGGTTTTGATGAGAATCGAACCCCAGACTTCCCGCTCACCAGTCCGCACCTTAGTACCTCCATCTTGCCAAAGTGCAGTATTGAAGAGGGTATAGAAAGAGCATAATTTATGACCTATTACTTTGCCACGTCTTTGCAAATAAGTAACCAGAAACATTTTATTTATTTATTTATTTATTTATTTATTTTGCCTATTATAAGGTTTAAAATCTTTTTTGTTTGTTTTGGATCGTTATATATTTTTTCTGCGATTATTTACGTATTTTAACAAGTATGCACATAATTTTAATATATCTAAGTGAAAAATGTTATAAAAATTAAAGAGCATGTTCACCTCACAAAAATAATATCTATTGAGAATCTTGTTATACATTTATTTCTTTTCAAGAGGGTATAGAAAGAGCATAATTTACCTCAACTTTCTTCATTGCATTCGGTAATTAGTAAATTATATTTTGTGCACCCCCTCCTAAAATACATACTGCATGATCTTGTCTACTGATAACTGTATTCTGAATTTTTAGGGGACGCAAATCCCTTATGTTATTGATTTTGGTTACAGAATCATGGTGATAAATCCATGACTCATCCATAGTTACAAATCTGTCAATAAATGTTGCTTGTTCGCTTGAAAATGCCTTAAATATTGCTTAGAAACGTTAACTCTCAACAGTTTTTGAGAGGTATTCTTACTGCAGTTAATTTTTAAAATGTATCATTTGCCTAGTTAAAATATTACGTCACTGTTTCCTCTTCGTTGATCTTACAACTGTAAAGCATCCCCTTTGTTTCCTTCTTTTGTGACAGTTTTTCAAGGACCATCACCGTCCAACTTCTTCACACTTAAGCTCACAGAACCTTTTCCCCCCATATCATAAGACACAGTATATTCTTCCAAAGTGGCTGACATGTTTTGACAAATTTTAAAAGGGGTCTTTCCCATTTGCACGTATAAAATCATAGCTTTTTACTGATATTTTCCATTTCCCTACTGAACTAGCACTTTCATTTCAATAGCAACTTCGATGTAATGCAACAATAAACCATTTTGAAAGTACACACGCGGAATTAATATGATTCAGATATTCTTGTGTCACGAAATGAAGCCATTTTATAAGATAAAAATGGATCGGGGTGAAGCACAAGGGTCAACTGTTGTATTACTTTGTAACTAGAAATATTCTCTCAAAGTGCAGGAAGTTGGTCATAGGTATCTAAGGAAGCGATACCTGCAGGCTTAATAACTTCCGAGCAAACTCACCCAATTGTTTTTGTTTGTTTCAAATATTAATAATAACTGTATAAACACTAAACGTTATTCATTTTAAAAAGGCAAGAAAAATTCACAATTGTTGTCTACACCACATACGATTTTTACTGTATGACTTTAGAAAGAATTGGATTATTTCATTTTGGTATATCTAAAGTTACCGTAATATAATGATTTATATATATATATATATATATATATATATATATATATATATAGAGATCCATAAAATCACGGTCATCTTCTATACAGCTATTACGTACAACATTTTAAGTAGAAGATGACATAATCATCATTCGGTCCTTTATAAGCAGAGCCCTGAAGTTAGGCAAAGTGCCTTTTCTATCTGGGTGGATCATTTGAGAGTCAGATAGAAATGAACATGACATTTGGGGTCAATAGGGCCAGTTTTTATTTTAACTTTTTATTTATTTATTTATTTATTTTGCCTATTATAACGTTTAAAATCTTTTTTGTTTGTTTTGGATCGTTATGTATTTTTTCTGCGATTATTTACGTATTTTAACAAGTATATGCATAACTTTAATTTATCTAAGTGAAAAATGTTATAAAAATTAAAGAGTATGTTCACCTCACAAAAATAATATCTATTGAGAATCTTGTTATACATTTATTTCTTTTCAAGCAGTCATAAACTTTCTTCTCAACCCATTCACTTAAGCTCTTTAAATAGCCGAACCTTTATTAGTGAAAGGAACGCATGGTTACCTGGGGCATACGAGTACCAGGAAATAGAGAGGAGGAGGAAAGAACTGTAGTGAGTAGTTTTGGCAATGAACTTGAATCTTGGGGAGATAATTCTAGGAAATTTATGGTGGGGGTAACTTCTCAGTTATAGATGTAACAAACAATTGCAAGAGAGAAAGGTGAGAGCGGTACAGCTGTGCAATGTCCCTACAATGTGTTAAGTTCGAAAGTAAGAGAGACACTAACCCTAATTCCCCTATAAATGCATAAACAAAAAATTAACTCGACCAGAAACCACTACGCGTCTTTTGTTCATTCGCCAGGACTATTCAAAACTATTTTGTCTTGATCAACATTTGAGATGTTCTGAAAGGTGGGTGTTCTGTTGTAACTGGTATGAGTTCTTCTGAAATAGCTTGCTTTAAATATACTCCTATGACCTCAGAGGAACAAGAATATTTTTTTCCATTATTAAAAATGTTCTCTCTAACAAGGGGCTCACTATGGCAGTTGATACCTTGAAAAATATCTTGTTGTAGCTTGTAACTAAGAAAAGTAAGCTTAAGTACTTTAATTGTATGATAAATAAATTGGTAAGTATTGAAATACCTATTTTCATTAATAACGAATGATATTACTCTCTGTTTTCGCTTTTAATACATGCCTATTTAATTATATTACTGTCCATTTTCAGTATTTAAGTGCCTTTTTGCCTGCCTATTTTAACCAAAATAAATGCCTGAACTTCCAAGCTCTGCTCATTAGTTTCTTCAGCAATTCGTGCTTCTTTCATTCTGGAGGTTGGTTAGCAGAATTAAAGTTTCCATTTGCAGTGCAAAGAAGATTCAGGCAGGAATATGATGCAAATGCTTCAGAGTGTCATATCATAGTGAAATGATATATCAGCTGTTAGAAACAGGTTCTGTGTTAAGAAAGAACGGAAGAGGTAAAAAAAAAAAAAAAAAAAAAAAAAAAATCCGCAGTTAATTGAAGATGTTAGGCAAGCATTTCAGCTCAGTCCGCAGAAATCTTGCGACTTAGAGCATATAAAATCCAAATTGGCAGCAACTGATAAACCAAATGTTAAACCTAGATGGGCCGAGTTCGCCAATTCAATGTTATTTCACATTGATGATGACAATAGATTCCTCAATCATGTCGCATTCTCAGTTGAAGCCACCTTGCACCGTCTGACAAAGTGCACCGGCATAACTGTAAAATATGGGGAGAAGAAAACCCACGTGTCGTAATGCAATCCGAACGTGATAGCCCTAAAGTTAACTTGTGGAGTTCTTTGACTTGTGATTCTGTGATCAGGCACGTGTGAAGATCGTTGCAGCTTTTTGAATTTTTGTTACATACAATCTAAGTTCTTATTAACACACACTATTTTTGCCGCTTCTATTGTTTCGTAACACAGAACCTGTTTCTAACAACTGACATGCCATTTCACAAAACTCTATGTGCTGTCATACCACGCGCGGCGCACTAGCGTCATAATTTTTGTTGTTATAAAACGAAAGGTTTCTACACAAAGTAAGATGAAAATCATATTTTTAGCTTAACTAAGTGAAGAGATATTCACTTTTCTTACTGGTTGTGATTTTATCGGACACACTATATCTTCAACAGTCTCTCGTTGGTCATACCTTTCTATATAGCGTGCACGCTGAATTGTTGCAGTTGAAGATCGACCAGACATAAATCATAAACCACAAGTTTCTTCACACATTTTAATGTCTCTGAAGGATGTACGAGGGAAGGTCCATAAGTTTCCGGCCTAACCATTTTCTAGGTATGATAAAGACAAAAACTATATTTCACTTTTCACTTTATTGCAATACACTTCTCACATCTTTGAATTAACATTTCAATCCCTCCCCCCAAACAGTCAGAAGTCTTGTCAGCAAAATGGGTATCAAGAGCATGCATCACTTCTTCGTCATACATAAATTTCCTTCCTCAAAGGCCCTTCTTGGGTTTTGAGAAAAGGAAATAGTCACTGGGAGCTAGACCTGGGCTATAGGGTGAATGTCGATCTCCTTGAAGCCACATTTCTTCACAACTTCCTTTGCAACAAGAGCTATGTGCACAGACGCGTTGTCGTGAAGAAGGCGCACACCACACTTAGCTTTCCTCGCCTTTTCTCTTTGATGGAAGCACGTAGTCTGTGCAGTAGGCCAGCATAGTACTACCTGTTTACTGTGGTTTATGAAATAAGGGGATTATTAGTCTTCTGGACAAAAGGTATTCCTTCACAATCCCAAAAGATTGTAATCATTATCTTCTTAGTTGACTGAGTGACCTTGGCCTTTAGAGGCGGTGCTTTGCCAAGTTTAGGCAATTCCATTGATTGTCTTTTGGACAAGGGATCATAGTAGAAGACCATAGTTTCATCTCCTGTAACAATGGTGTGCAGAACTTCTTTCTCGTTGCTCCAAAATGTCTGACAACATAGGACTCGTTACTGCTTTTGGACTGAGGAAAGAAGTCTAGGTACCCATCTTGCACTAACCTTATTCATGTTTAAACGTTCATGAATAAATCGATGGACTGTTGTTTTAGAAAGGCCCAATCTTGCTGCTATTTCTGTACTTTGAGCGGCCGGTCTTGCATAAGTTCTCCTTCCACAAGAGCGATGTTTTCAGGAGTGAGCACCTCCAACAGCCTTCCCGACCTGCACGCTCTTCGTCTTCAATGCTTTCTCAACCCGTTCGAAAAAGTTTGGCTCATTCTTTTACGGTAGAATATGAGGGGGGTGCTTCCCCATATACACTGTCTAATCGCTGTTTAATTTCATTTGGAATAAGTCCTTCTTTTGCGAAGAACTAATAACAGCTCGAAATTCCATTTTGAACATGTCACAATCTTCTACACATAGCCTTCTTTATGCAACTATATCTGAACAAGTGAACACAGCGGAGCGAAAGTTACAGCTGCAATTATTTACTTAACAGACAAGGGTTTTGTGAAGGCGATAATCCTTATCGGTGAGGCTGGAAACTTATGGCCCTATCCTCGTACGCGTAATTTAATACATTTGCTCTGAAGCCGACATTCTCAATTGTAACGAATGAATTACACACAAATAGACACGTGTCACGCAATGACGACAATGATCATGATCATTAAATTACAAAAGTGAAATCATGAATGCTACTAAGCCTAATAAAAGAAATGTCTCATTGGCATTTATTTGGATGAATTTTTTCTATTTCAAGAACTTTTTGAAGCTTGTAGTGTTTAAATCAATTGGTACAAAGTTTAAAGGAAGGTTTCCATATGAGCTACGTAAAAAAGATGCGTTGTGGTAACCGTTTTATACCTCAAGCTATGTTTTCAATTTTATTTTTAAAAAATACAGTAATAATGCTGATAAAAGAACGAAAAATAAAAATAATAGAAATGGTGAACGGTAAGTTATTTTCCTACAGACTGTTGCACGCAGGCAGAGCCCAGCGCACTCGCTCTGGCGCCGACGTAATCTGCTAAACCTTGGCAGTTGTAGCTGCGATTATGTACAAGGAGGTTCCTCTGCTGAAATGATGAGTGTAGCTTTATTTATATTCAAGAACTGTACGTCAGGTCTGGAAGTAACGTGAGAACATTACTATACTGTTTAACACGTCATACGTCTGCTGTTTCACATCATAAGGTCAATCTGGGTAACATCTAGCAGGCAGTAAAAATTTAGCCGCATGCTTAACGAGGTGTAAAGTTCGTGAAGTTAATTAAAATATAACACTGTAGCCAGGGTGAAATTTGTCCAGAAGACTAGTAATTTCCATATTTCATAAACAAAAAGAGAAACACATTAAACATTGTAAAAAGCATAAAGTTGTTCTACTTAACTTTTATACGGAACTTCCACAAATGTGTAGTCACTGACATTATTTTTCAGTTGTAACACCTTACGCTTTCGACATCAGTGTCAATCCGTGTCCATAATATATCTCTCTTTTGTTTAATTTGGTCAAAATATTCTATTTTTTTCTTTCTTTCGCGTGAAAGGTTTTAAACGCCCTATATAGAGGTATGAATGTTGCAAAAAAGTCTAGTTATTTTAAAAACTTTTCTTACCAATTTTTAATTCAATAAGTTCCATATAATGTAGTTTTTATTCAATTTATTTCTGTTATAAGGCATCTGATCACAAAATATTATCAAAAATGTTTCACATAAATTTCAAAACAACTCAATATTACTAAAGTTGGTGGATAATTAATTTAATTAACTGTGAAAAACGTGATATTAAAATTCTTAGGAATTTTCTGTGAGACTACCCGATTTGTGTGAAAAAATAATAAATGGCTTTTTGATTTTTTCAACACAAAAATGATGTACCATAATAAATTCACTTAGTCGAAGTATAAATTTTACATTGTGTGCAATGTTTACACACTAGACGCTCGAAAACTGTGTATAACCTGTATTACTACGTGGGTGTCAGACATGATCACTTACAGAAAAACAAAAGAACCAAACAGCCAAAGAAAAATGTAGCACAACATTCTGGGAACAACTTTGAAGGACCAAATACCTGTAGTATTGATAAATCAGTTATCTCAGACAACAAATATGGCACAAATAGCTACCAGAAGCAAATGGCAATGGGGCAGTCACCTCGCATGATTGCAGGACATAAGGTGGACCTACAAGATCTCCATGTGGGATCCCGCATTGGAAAAAGGACACAAGCAGACCCAGAAAAGATGGACAGACCTCTTCAAGAAACATTTAGGTCCAGATTGGTCAAGAGTAGCAAGAGGAAGAGAAAAATGGAAATCTCTCGAGAAGAAAATAGGGCAGTGAGAAATGGAGTAACAAAAGTACAAATCAGTTAAGTGTTTTAAGCATACGAACAACTAGCGTGGAATAACTCGCCACGTTAGGAAAAAGCGAACTTTGCCTACTTGTTAGCAGGCCTTTGCCCTTATGTGACACAATAGGCTATCTTTATATGAAAGAAAATAAAATCGTTGTTTTTTTTAAAAAAATATATTAGAATATCAAAAGGAAATTTTGATCATATATTATATTGGTATGGCAGCCTATGAAAAATTTTGAAAATATTTACTTGAAATTTGCAAGATTTAGAAGTTTTACCTGTGAGTATTCTTAAATTTCAATCATAACAAAAAGCACGAGTAATTTGAATTTTTTATATAAAAGTACTAAGTTAAATATTTCTTTTGTAAAATATATAATTTATTTGACAACATGGTCTCCAGCGAGTTTTCACTTTGTTCAGCCAGTAGGAAAAAACATATTTTGTCAGCCCTGCAAAATAGTAGTTGACAAGGGCGAATTACATTCTCATTGAACGAAAATTTCTTCCACCAAGTTTGGGAACAGGAAAAAACCGCTGGAGGCTAAGTTCGGGAAATAGGGTGGATGATAAATAAATATGAAGTCCCAATGCATCCACTTCTGCTATTGCGAATATCGAAGTGTGAGATGGCGCGATAACCTGTTGAAAGAGCATTTTTGCGCACCCATCTTGGATAATTTTCCTTCAGTTCATCATTTAAAAGTAAATAATACTGCATTGTACTCTTCTATTATTGCTTTACACCTTTGCAAGTAATCAACTGCAATTCCTCCAAATAACACCCCCACAGGTCATCCCCTTCCTAGGCGTTAATGATCCTCAGCTTCTTCGGCCACTTTTACCAATTGTAGTCCACAGCTTTTATTGCAATTGGAGTGCGAAGTGAAGAATCCACATTTCTTCCAAGGTCACAAATCACACATAAAGTTCTACGGGTTTCGCTTCAGCATCACCCAACATTCCACTGAAAATATCCTTTCACATATATTTTCGTCCAGAGTCAACAATCGCGACACTCCACTGCGGAAACAACTTTTTCATATGCACTTGATCATTGTGTTGCCCATTCTCAGCAATTTCGCTCGTTTTCACCTGGCATCTTTCATTAATATAACATTAATTATTTTCAATTAAATGCTTCGTGGTAATCTCAAATTGAACGTACGAGGCGCGCCTTATTTTCGGTACACGTACGGCCTCGTTTAAAGTCATTTATCTAGAACAGTTTTCTTAGCTGGTGTGGAGTCCCCATGAACTTTAATCCACTAGGTTTTCATCTGCGCGGTGGATTTTTCATTGCTGCAAGAGGCCTACTCGTGCTTATGGCAAAATTGACATCGGTGCATGTAGATGGTTGTCAGGCTTTAACTGGATGCCACATCTGGCTGAGAGTTTATTACAAAACGTTACAAATATGATGCTAACTAACAAGTATTCACTTAACGAATTTTCGCGCCATTTCATGGGATGTGTTGAGCTTTTCGGTCAAATGACAAAGTAGACTTGCAAACAGCATACAAAGCCTCGTCCTTGTCATTTTAAACACCACTAATAAAAGTAATTTCGACTTTTAAACTTTTGGGAAATGTTTCTTTGTTTATATTATTAAAACATCTGGTGCTGACTTCCACGTGTATTTCAGTGTTTAACAATGAAGACAGAAAAGGTCCAGGCCTATGATGTTCACGTGATCACGAGCAGATGTATTGTTGTCAATTTTGTCAATAGTTGAACAGCAGAACTGGGAGTAATTTTTAATAAATAAGTTTTCTGTAGCTGCATGCATTACAAATATAAAAGAGTTGCCCAAATGAAACTAAGACTTTTGTCATAACTTAACTACGCAGAGCTTTGTGTTTGTTCTGGAATATAGCGTCGTATATAAGAAATTTTGGTGTGCTCTGACGGCGCAGTGTGTTGTTTACATGTGCAGAAGAACGTTGAACTGAATACGTCCACTATAGGAATTCGTCCAAAGGGGCCAGCGAGCATTAATTCAATTTTGGAAGGCAGGAGGTGTTAGTGGAGTCGAAGCTGATCGTCCTATGAACAATGAGTAAGGGAATGTGTATCTGTCACGTAGCACAGAGTTCAGATGTTTGGCGAATTTCTTGACGGACGTGTGCGTACTGAGGACACGCCTTAACCTGGTCAAGCTCACTTAACCATCATTGAGGAATCAAATGCAGCCGTAGACAACGTTGTAAAGCAGAATCGCCGAATCACCGAGAGATTGCAGAAACATTGTCATTGAGCAAGTGAACGGTTAACACCATTCTCCAACGACGGTTGGGTTACCACAAGGTTTGCGCACAGTGTGTTCCCAAGCATCTTTCTGGGGTGTAAAAGGTTCGGTGTATGGAGCATCTGCTGCGTCAACAAGCAGAGCGGAGCTGTTTCTTTGAAGATTGGTTCCGCACTCAACCACGGACGTTCTTCGTTCAGAGTATCCATAACCTTGTGACGTACTGTGAAACTTGCTTGAACAGACAAAGTGACTATATGCATCACTGTTACAGAAACAAAAGTTTCACTTTCATTTAAGCAAACCATATATAAATATCGTATTAAAACTATCAATATAAACACATATGCTACCATATATTTTAATTACTCAGTTCGTTCTTTCACGTTAGGATAGCCCGTTGATTGAATTGATGTAATATAGGATAATAATGCAAATGTTTACCAATAACATTCTATTTTTGAAAAAAAAAAGCTTATAAACATAGGAAGGAAACTGATTATAATACAACAATATTTGTGTTTTACTTAAACACAGCCATTTCGAATCACCTTGTTACCGTGACTAACATTAATATCAATTTAGCGTAGTTTAAAATTGTGAAGGAGTTAGTTTCCTGGTAAAAAATATACTTTTGCTTGAAAACAATCTCTAAAATAAATATAACCCGAGAAATATCAAGCTTGACTTAAAAAATAAGACTTTATTTTTAAAAAGTGCTTATTAACAAAAATATAAAGGACACATTTTAATACAATTACAATTGAAACTTCAAACACTACTTTAGGGATGTGTGTCACTTCCAAAGGAATAATTTTGGTTCAGTGCCACACTATGATTAAACTTCGCAATCATTAGAAAAAAAAAACATTAGCAACAGAACAAATCAAAATTGTCTTTTGCATGGTTTCACTCCACTGTTTATGACGGAGCTCATCTTTTGTTTTATTGCCATCTTACATTTTGTTTGGTAGTACATTAATGAGCGAAAGAATTGGCTCAGGTGGTAACGCCGGGGACTGTTATTCGGGAGGTTATAGGTTCAAAACCTGCGCCGGCTAACCTAATTGATTTCGGGTTTTCGATGGTTCTCTTCAGTTAAAAGGTTAATGTTCTCTTAGATTTCAACACTCATTTCATCACTTATTTTCGTTCCAACTGTCTGTGTGGGCCTGCGTCTTCTGTGTTTGTGATGTCATCGACGCAACCTTGCCATAGGATTGACTATTCATTGCATATGTATTCAACGCAAATTCCAAAGTATTAGCTCCCTGCCTGGACATCAGTGGTAAGTCTCGGGGGGGGGGGGGGATTGTGGGTAAACACAGCGAAAGAAGTATCCAGTTATCCTTTCCTTACGAACTAGGACAGTCTTTTGCAACACTTTTTAGAGCAGTAGAGGATAAAAACCTTAAATTCTACAAATGCAGCAAAGATTTAAGTTATTAAAGAAATGCTAGAATTTTATTACAAAGAGTTAAGGAACATGGAAGAGGATAAAAATGAACCGTTTCCAAATATAAGAAAATTAAGGAGGAATAGAAGAATTCCTCGCAAGTTATAGGATGAATAAAAATACAAAACTTATTGGACAGATAATATAAACTTCACTATTGGCAAACCCAAGAAATACACGTGTGCAATTATTACTTTTGTATAATAGGTGCTGAGAGCAAATAGAAATTCCAGATAAATGGGAAAATAGCATAAATAGTATCAATATTTATGAAAATCAATAAAGCTAAACCAGAAAACTAAAAGGATGTCAGCATACTTTCTCCACTTACAAAATATATGCAGTTTATATTGAATTAAATATCTATTAGCGGACGACGAGACAAGATCAAAACATTTGGTTGCCCAGTTACAAGCTTGACAATGCTACATGACATGACTGGTGTATTTCGTAATACAATTATTGTAGGTTCGATTCAAGTTTAGTTTAGCTGCACAATTATCTATGGAAGGTGAGCAGTATTCTTGAAACTTAAAGTTACATTATAGCACAGTGGCCCACTACTGCTTTTTACACCGTGCTTTAGTACAGCATTCCCGCCCATTTCCTCCCTCCCTGATAGGTAGGGCTAAGCCACGCCCTATCTGCTGGTATTTTGTTTATGTCTTAATTGTTCAGATCTTAGAAAATTAATCAGAATTTAGAACAGGAATAAACTGTATTGTCAATGTCGTAAATAAATAATTGAAAAGTATAGACAAAAACATATAGTCTACGTATATTTTATTCAGATATTATATTAAAGCTTTTGCAAAGTATCACGGCTAATACTATGGATAACTTTAATACACGGAACACACCAATGCATTTCACAAATATTAATAAAAGTATGCATGAGGCAAAAACAAAAATTAAAAAAAATAATAATTAATAGTTATATAAGTTTCCCTGTTATCCTTTCTTTATAATTTTATAACTTCTTTTTACATCAAGTGATAAGATTTTAGACAAGCAGAATATATGGACGTATTAATTTAACAGATACATTACCCCCACCAAAAAAGGGGAGGTATTCGCATTTGCATAATCTCTAAGACAGACCCCTCTAAGCAAGGACAACAATTCAGCGTAGTTGTGGACGCATAGTTTGGGGATTATTAATAAGTAGGAAATTGAATGAATGATATAATGTTCAGTTGGGTAATTGGATTGATTTATGGATTGCTCAATTACAAGAAGTTTCGGCAGAAAGGAAAAGCGCAGCAGATTGGTTTTTGGGGTCCAATTTTGGTGTGTACGGGAGATGTAAGTTGGAGTGCAGTGTTTGAGGAACTCGGAACTTCAAGAATTCCTCAGACAGACCCTGGTTTCTTCTTATTCTTATTCTTTTCACTTCCCGCCTCTTCTTGTTAAGAAGAAATAAATCTCTTCGTAGCTCCGGGCTATTAAGAGACTTACTGGTGCCTTTTGGAAGCGTCTTAGCACTTCTCGGGAAAAAGAATTGCGAAGGTTGGCAGTTGATTGGAAATTCACTATATAATTTTTATTTAAGAACATTGAGCCGCCAGGGTTCAAAGATTTTCTGTCGCAGGAAGAAACCTTGAGTCTAAGACAGGCGCTATTACGCTAAATCCCCAGATGTGTTTGAAGGCGCATTATCGTGATGAAAGAGAACTTTTTTTTTTCGCACGGCGTGAACGTTTAGCCTGAATAGCAGCCTTCAGTTGGTCCGTAGTGAGGTGTAATACTCCCCGGTGATGGTTCTGTCCTTCTGGAGGTGGTCTATCAGCACCTCACCATGAGAATCCCAGAAAACCGCAGTGATGACCTTTCCTGCAGATGGAACCGTTTTTGCTTTCTTTGGTGCACTTTAACTTTTTGCCATGTTTGAACTGCTGCTTCATCTCTGGCGTGTAGTGATGAATTCACGTTTCATCTACTGTTATGAAAGTTCGGAGAAACTCACTGGAACTCACTTTCGCGTCTGAAACAATACAGAGCGCCATCTAAAGAATTTTACTTAACCATCATAGTAATTTGGCCATCTTCTCAACATTCTTGAATCAGGCCGAGAACTTTTAGAATACTCTTCTTATCTGCTTTTGTTAGGTCACCACAAAAATAATCGTTTGGTCCCTTGTTCAGACTATAGTATTCCAGAATTGTGCAGGGACAGGTAGATATTGTACACAGAAGACCATCCGGAACTCAACTTTTTAACGCACTCTACTTAGCAGGACACCTATGGTGGATGCCAGTGGCATGGAGTCCATTCCTTAAAGTATGAACGCTGACTTGCAGGTTACGGTTCTTCCTGAAACCGCATCATGGCGAAAGCGCAGAGGAGAAAAGTTTATGACGTCTTGGGCAAACAGTTCTTGATCCTGCTCTCCTGTCGTCTTCCTGGGAGCAACAAATTTGCTTTGTTTGTTATTAGTACATCCTCCCCCTCTTCTTCATAGCAGAAACTCCAGTTGCGGACACGTCGCCTTGTCCTACCACCTCCGCTATAACGGCTGTGTAACACGTTACCACACGCCCACCACTGTTTCCTCAGAAGTGCAAGGCAGGGAGCTAATACCGTACAACCTAAGCGTTTCTTCATCTGTCATCCATCCCTTCTTATCCAGTCCTATCAGTAACCATGTTGAACCACGTGAACTTTACTATACTATATCCTTCTTCCAATCAACACCGTCCCAAATCACACCGAGGAAAAAAATTGGTACTATTGTACAACAAAATCTATTATGCTTGCACGACCAGATTGCAATAGCCACAAATGAAGATAGTTTAGTAAGAATGCTCTGCAATTTAAATACAGGATACGATATGAGAAAATTATGATCGTTAAAGGAACATAAACAATAAGATCTGACCCAGTTAATACAGCCTATCCCCACTGAAATATAATCTAACATGTATGCTGCAAAGCTAATTATCATAATATTCAAACACTGTAATAGTAATGTACATATCATGTAAGTATATATATATATATATATATATATATACGGCATAAATTTAACATGTGGCTTGGCTCAACAAAAGAAAAGGTCTCTGGTGTTTTCCGGTTACGGTAACTTGGAAAACCAAGTAGGTCATAAAACTCTACACATTAGGAAGAAACACGAGGGTCGAGTGTGAAGAACCTTTTTTAAAAGGACTGCCATTGTAGGGTTAATAAACTGAAGGACTTTTAAACCCGTTGGATCTTTGACCCACACACACTGTTGTATTGTTAGCCCTAAAACTAGCCAATGCTAACAAAATGTTTAAACTTTCAAAAATAGCGAATGACACGTATGGAAGGTGAACGTAAACCAGTCAACGGTAAATGTATGTTTGCACTTTTAAAGATAGGCGTGAGACTTGCGCGTGCCTATGTGGCCGCGTGACCTCGGCATCAATTGTTTGATTTGAATTTAATGTATAAGAAAGCATTTTCCCGACTGCGGCACTCAATTTCAACTTCTATGCGCCAAGAGACGGAGTAATAAGATCCATACTCGTCAAGATACACGCAGTTCTCAGCATCCACTTATTATTAGTTCGTCGTTTCTGAGGCAAGTAGTTCACAAAATCAGCTCAGATGCAGATTAAGTTCTAATTTGGATGCTGGCACGCAGTTGTGCTACATCAGTTAGACAGTTTTTAAGTTGATATTCAGCTGAGAGGCACTTATCATTTACGCAGTTTCGATACATCAGTTAATCAGGTTTCAGTTTCACACGCCGCAGCACTCATCTGTAAGTTTCACAGGCGGCAACTAAGTTTATATTCGATGCACCTAAGTCTATCGTACACAAAAAACCAGATGACGCGAAAGATTTAGAACATAATAAAGTACCAATATATAACCTACATATTATGTTGCATCGTGTGCTTATTTACACTATCGAACTCCTCTCCCAATCCTGTTGAGTATAAATCAACAAAATAGCAGAATTCACGCTAAGAAATTGTTGCGTTTCAATCGTAGGCAACAACACCGAAGTAAGCACTCATCGATTTACCAATCCGCTTCAAAACTGGCATCACAACGGAGACCACTGGACGTCAACAACAAATCGTTTCAAAATTCGTGCCCAACCTGGTGCATTTAGCCGGAGCCTATTAAACCGCTTTCAATCTAAAATATAATACCAAGTGACACACATTAAATGGATGTAGAAGAATAACGTATTTATTTTAACATAACCTGAATATTAAAACGAACTCTTAAAAATGGCTCCATAAAAATTATATAAAGCCATGGAAGCTAATATACTGATCAGAAGCTTGAGCAAAAACTATTAGATGTGCTTCCAGGATAATGAAATTTGTTAGACTGATATACAAAATTCTGTGGCCGAACCACGCGCCTTTAAACTATTATGAAGCTACATCAAGCAGTACAGTGTTCGTGGAAGGAGAGAATTTGGGAAGCTGTCAGATCTGTCACGCCCGATGTGTTTAGGACAAGAACTTAGTTATCCATTAAATATGTCTAGGACAACAAACGAAAGCCACAATAAATTGGTCTGTTCTATAATACGTGTATTTATATATAATTTTATGGTTATATCAATAACTAGCTTTGAAAAACCGTGACTTTACGGACACGTTGGACATTCACTGTGAATAATTATACAACTTTCCATCAAGGAACCTAACTGATAAAAAAGCTATAAATAAATTGCTAAAAGCTCGATGCGTGTTTAGACCTTAAGGAATGTGGTTGTTACCGACCTCTGCATCAGTTAAAAATGACTTACTACAATCAGATATTCAGAAATTAATGAAGCCATGTTTTGGAAAATATCTCGTAATGGTAACAACACACCAAAAATCGAACCCTTTGTGTAGGATCTATTTCGGTTGTTTCATGTTACTCTCGCGGATGATGGTCTCGTTAGCCTTCAGGGCTTGTGAAGAGCCACTGCTTGTAAAAATGAAAAATACTGTTGGTTCAGTAGAAATTGTTTGATAAAAATTGACGCAATTAACTTATTGCAATTTGTATATTGTGTTAACATTAATAAATTATTAAATAATTCATTCATTTATTTTAGTTTTAAATTTACAGCAAACCTCTATCACTATAAGGCTACATTTTTTATATAAATGTCCAATCCAAGAAGAATATCCTCTGTACACACAAATAAGTCAAAAATGATAAGTTAAAAGTCTTGTAAATGTTTATCTATAAAAACTTCCGAACTTGCACATTGGGCCTCGTTTGCAGTCGGGTGAACACGATCAAAAACGAAGTATTTCACGTGTTTCTATGTAGTTTTGTTTTGAGAGGTATTCGCGATGCCCTGATATTAACGAGCAGTTTGACCACCCGTTCATTACACAACTGAGTGTCACATTATACCTTTTATGTTAATATACAGTCACGATTTTCTTTCTTATGGACGATGGCCCTTCAGAAACTGAATTGAATGAATGTGTGTGTGTGTGGGGGGGGGGGGAGCATTTACAGCATACTACAGTAAATTTTTATATTTGAAATATCCGAATTGATCATTCCATAAAATTAGCATTAAACTATAACTTATGTAGTACCGTACGATCAGTTTTGTTTTTCCCCGGAGTGATTTGCCTATGGGCTCATTAGAAGGTTACCCGACCAGTCAGGTCTCGGTAATTAGCAGGAGAGAAGACAATAAAATTAAAACCAGTCATAAAATAATAAACAAACGAATAAGAGGCTCATTAAACTTACCAAAGTATCAAATGAGTTTTTGAAATTACCCGCTTTCATTCTCCACACTTTTTGTTATCTCTTTTAGCAAATTATTCCTCACTCGCCGTTGTTCATTTTGAGGAATCCGACATTTTCCTGACGAATATTATCTTCGAGTTTTTGTATGGTATGCGGTTTCGTTTTGTACATCACATTTTTTTAATTTACCCCCGACATAATAATCGCAGGCTGTTAAACACGGGGACCGAGTGGGCCACAAATCCCTGCTTAATTCTCTCTCGTGGAAATACATTTGCACTTATTCGCAGTGTGAGCAGTGGCAGAGTCTTGTTGAAAAGATTCACGATCACGCTTCCTGTCGGTTAATTCTCTGAAAAAAGGAGTTTAGTATGGTATTCATGTAAATAAAAGAATGAACTGTATCCTCAAAAATGTTTGTCCTGTGCTTCTTTCACCACTGAATTAATACATAAGAATCGCACATAAACATACGCTACGCCGTTATAAACATACGATAAACAATAACTTATTTATAGGTACTGTTGAATTAAGAAACAACACAACACACACCCGGGCACAGCTGCGCTACGACTACGACAGTCAGCAATGTCAATAAGTAAGCAGGCTTCCTCCTCTATGGCGCGGCAAACGAGTGGGTGTTCATTCACAGGGAAAAAACCACGCTAAGCATCACTGCTCGCACTGTAGCAGGCTAAATAACATATTCCAATTTTGGGATAATTAAAATATTCTATGTAGGAGAAAAATTTAGGTGGTGCGAAAACTGCTTCAAGTGATAACTATAAAGCCTTAGTTATATAGGGATGAAAGAGAATATATAACTCTAGAGAAATTGCATTTTTGTGTGTAAACGTCATTGTAAATACGAATCAATTGTATACGTACGGAAAATATTCAAAACTTTTCTGATCAGTTGCCTGCTTCCAGATATGCAATTCATGATATTGTGCACAAATTTTAATCTACTGCTTCGGAGGGGGGGGGGGGGGGAGAGTGAAAAAGTAAAGTTTTTAACTGAGAAAATTGGAGCAAATCTTGAATGTTTACCAACTAGTTTTACTGCCAAAGTGAGAATTTTGGAATGTAAAAGAAAACGTTACCAATAAAATCAAGATATTGCGGTAGTCAAACTTAATCGAGTTCATCAGAATGTTTAAAATGTATTTTCAGGTGCAATACTGTTTGGTCGATAGAGGACGACAATAGCAATATCTTATATAAGATAAAATTATAATTTTGTTATTAGGAGGCGGAGTTAAAGTACGAGCGTTGTAGTAGAGTGGATAAGGTTATTTTTAAATACTCTAAAATTTAAGAATACTAACATAGGAAGATGAGATACTAATAAAATAATTTCTTAGGCACACAACTTCGCAAGAAACTTTCTATACACGTAAGGCCCAGTTCTAAAGATTCCACACTTCCGGATATTGTTTCGGTTGTACTTATGCATGTATGTGGGCGTGACAGCATGTTAATGAACGAATAGTATTTCATATTAATATTAATCATATTCATTTCAATACTCGGAATTATGTCATTAGCATATAGGAAGAATATCTGGTTTCGCGAACCCCTGTTTGAGTACAAAGTAATCACTGAGCTGCCGATACGAGGTCGTCGCGTGCCAATGCATTCTGCTTCACAAAAACGATTATTGAGAGTCATTGCTTCGAGATACCTATCAGAAATACAAAAGGTCACGTGATATGCGCATAGGAAACCACTGGAATGCTGCGGTTAAGTTTGCCCGGAGACTCCGAGAACACTGAGAAGGCAGCGTTATGAAATTTGAGTAGTATTCAAGACATAAAGGAGGATGTGGGGGCTTGTTCAAATAGGAAGTCAAAAGCCACAACTCTCGTGGATTCGCAGGATATGAGAGTCACCAGTGGGGGGATGGAGTAATCAAACGTAAAGACAACAAGAAACAAAAGCGAAACACTACATATACAGGACTGATGTGGTGTGAACAATTTTCAGTTCTAGGCCTACAATTTATGTTTACTGAATGACGCTAGTTTCTTCTTCCGTTCAGCTTACTTTTCAGAATTCTTCTATGTCCCCTTTTCTGTGTCCAACGACTTCTAAATATCTTCTAAATACAAACTAAGAACGGCTCCTTAAATCCTCATGCAGACTTCATGAAAAAGGGTTGGAGTAAATATCAACTTTTAAATTTAACTCCGGCAAATTACAAAGTATTTTTTTTAAAAAAAACTACAAATCTAGTGCCGTTTTCGATGACATATCTAGGTGCTCTTTGTCTTATTAAAGTGTTTATAAGAAATGGAATGAACCCAGGTTCAAATACTTTTAATAATACAGTTAATGAAAATGTGAACAAAGCACAAACAGATGAATCAGTGTTCATAATAGTAAACAAGAACAGGTTATTTAAACATATTAAACAAACTGGTTTCTACCTTCATTCTAGATCGCGTTATGTTATATAAAATATACATCAAGTATCATAATAGAGATATTTCTCTCGTTCTCGTTTCATGATTTTCGCTTATAACTTTCCATAACTTGTGGCGATACACATTTTCCTTCAGCAAAGAAACCTAATGGGGTAAGATGAAGCAACTTTGGTGGTCAAAGTACTTGAAATAACACGATCTTTAAAGAAGGAAACAATTTCAGCCTTAGAGGTGCGGCAGATGACACACCATCCTTCTGAAAACAGCCGACACAGAGTTCCTCAGCATCCAGTTGAGTCAAACACTTGTGCAAGATCGCCACGTATATTGCAGTACCCTTTTATATGAAGAAGATTGGGCAATGGAGCACACTACACTCTCATTTTATCTTGAAGAGGTGTCTCAGGGATGATATGAGTCTCTCTAGCTCAAATACAATTGGGATATTTTGTTAACTGATGTGCTCACCTAGTTGGAACCAGGTCTCGTCGGTGAAGCATGTGCAGTACAGTATTCTCAGATATTCATCGTCGAACTATTGGAAATAATGACACTAGCAGATGCTGTAATTTTTAATTCTCGCATAGCAATAATACGATTTGCGTCTCATTGATAAGCGTTTAGGCAGGGACTTGGGTGATTCCGTTGCTTGTCTTGGGCGCTAATGACCATAGCTGTTTTGCTCCCTTAAGCGATAATCATTATCAACATCATCCGCTGCTTGTCAATAGCAAAGTATGTTGCGTATATAGGTGTCATGTGAGGTATGCGCAGTAGCATTTCCTGTTTGGGATGTCATTTGGCGTAATTGTTAGCTAGCCCGTTGCTCTATATGTATATATTAATTAATTAATTAAAACTATTATAATTACTGTTAATATATATATTAACAGTAATTACAATAGTAGGAAAGGATAAAACACTAAGAAAATGTCACACTTGAGATCGCTATATTTCGAACTAGTGGAGTCCTTCTATGGCAAGAAGACTTGTCCTTTTCTACTATTATAATTACTGTTAATTTGTTACATTGTTAATAGTGTTACTTTATTTTTATTTTATATATATATATATATTATTTGTAATGAGTTTTATAAGTACAAACTGAAATTCTGAATGATATTTTGAGCAAATTAACATTCCTTACGCCTATGCGGTTGTTATCTGTGCCATTGCAGGAAAACCAAAGCATCAATTATTTTATATCAGATTTCCTAAAGATCTTGAGTTAAGAAAAAAATGGGGTCACTTAAGTAAAAGGACCGATCGTTTTTCTACAGAAAATTCCCCAACTTGTTCTGTGCATTTTGACAAGGAAAATTGCGAAAAAAATTTGAAATTGGAGCTTCTCAAACTCTAAAATGATAAGAAGTGCTGCTTTGCCACATTTAAATTGAAACGCATTAGTTGCTTGCACCGAGAAATTAACATTCCTATTAAATAAAGGTAAAGATAGCCTATTGTGCCTCTTAAGGGTAATGGCCCCCTAACAAGTAGGGAAAGCTCGCTTTTTCCTAACGTGGTGAGCTATTCCTCGCTAGTTGTTCGTATGCTGTTTAAGACACTGACTGATTTGTTCTCTGGTTACTCCATTTCTCACTGCACTAGTTGCTTCTCGAGAGATTTCCATTTTTCTCTTCCTCTTGCTACTCTTGACCAATCTGGACCTACATGTTTCTTAAAGCGATCTGTCCACCTTCTTCTGGGTGTGCATTGTGTCCTTTTTCCCACATGGAGATCTTGTAGGTTCATCTATTGCCCTGCATTCTTGCGACGTGACCGCCCCATTGCCATTTGCTTCTGGTAGCTATTTGTTCGATGTCTGTTGGTCTGAGTTAACTGATTTATCAGTACTATAGATAGTTTGTGCTTCAAAGTTATTCCCAGGATCTACCGTTGCAGTTTTCTTTGGCATATATCAATTTTGTTCTTTCGTTTTACTGTTATTGACTATGTTTGCTACCCATATAGTAATATAGGCATACACAGGTTTCGAGCGTCTGGAATCTGATTTTCTTAGTTAGTGTTTGATCTAACAATATAAACTTAAGGGGCCAAAATGCTCTCTCCAGATTCATGAGATTCTTCTTTGTACTTTTATTTCCATTTTATTATGGAAGGTAATCTTATGTCCTTTGTATGTATATCCGCTCACATATGTGAGGACTGTTACATCTATTTTTATCGGGGTTTCAGGTCCATTTGAAATTAACTGCGTCTTCAGTTTGTTTAGTGACAGCCCTACATTTTTGCTATGCTCACATAATTGTTCCAGCATAGTTTGTAGTGCTTTCGGTGTTTTTTGTCGGCAAATCGTAGATTTGCTAGTCGACTGCCGTTTATGTTGATTCCTAAATCATTATGCCAGTTCATTTTCTTGAATATATGCTCCATTACACCCGTGAAGATCTTGAGAGAGATTGGATCGCCTCGACGAATTCCTCTTTCTAGTCAGAATGGTCGTCCTTCTTCTGTTTTTACTTTCGCGAAACTTTGACTGCAGATTTTGTGTAAAATAGGAATGTATTTTGCCTGTATTCCTTGAAATGCCAGAGCGTGTAATATGTTTTATGTTCCACTGAGTCAAAGGCCTTACTATAGTCAATAAAAGCCATTTATAGTGTTAGATTAAACGAGGATAAAACGGCTTCGAAACAAGAGACTCAAATAAAATGAGTAATATATTTTTATTTTATTTATTTAGTATTTTATAAGAAAAAGGCAGCATAACTGCTCTGAAGTACTGACATCTGAAAATTGTGCACGGGATATCAGCAATGAGATCGCCTCATTGTATTTGACACATACAAGTCGCTTTGCTGCAGTGAAAATCTGGCTTTCATTACTTTCAAGGGGAAGGTTAATTAAAATAACAGAAAGTCACTGCACTCTGTCATCAGGTTAGAGCAGATTTTCAACAGTTTTCAGGGAAGGGGTTTTTAAAGTTCAAATGTTAGGAAGACCCTCATCGATATATTAACATCTAAATTCCCAAGTAAAGAAGAAGGTTATTAGATATTTGGTTCGAATACACACATTTATTAGGATGAAAGTCACAAACAAGAGAAATTCAAGAAAATAAATAAAGAATGTCGCAGTGAGTAAAAGAAAGTAATAAATTAAGAAGACAATATTTGGCTACAACTAGCAGGAAGAATGAAGATGCAAAAGGGAGAAAAGAAGGTGGGGGAAGGTGGCTTTAACGTTACTTTAAATCTTAATAACTAAAGTTATACTTGAAGAGGTAAAATCGATTTATGAGATGTAAACAATGTGCATCGATTACTTGAGCCAGCCCCTTTTACTAGCAGCATCCTGGAGAGGTGGAATGTGAGCGTGATACCTACCGTATGACCATAGGCGCCGGAACCTGGGGTTTAGATCCTTTGAGACCCCAAATGATTCAAGTTCTATTTAGTTATACATGCTATATTATTAACATTGTTTACCGTAAATCTATTATAGTAATGATTTTTATCTTTGTTCGAAACATCTCATCACAACCATCACGGGTGGCCGAGGTCGTTAAGGCACGGACTCGTGAGCGGGAGGTCTGCGTTCGAATCCCGCCAGGATCGTCCTTCCTGACTGGGGTTTTTTCCAGGTTTTCCTCAGTCTTCATAACTGGCAAATGCCGGGGAGGCACCTAAACTTAGGCCTGGAACGCTTCCTCCCTTAAAAAAAAATATCCTTTCCCAATTTATCATTTCATGTATCATCAGTGTCCACCGCCTGTGGTGCCTCAGTAGTAAAACGGGCGTTAAACACTACTCAAAAAAAATAAAAAAAGAAACATCTCATTGTCATTCTCTTAGCTATTTCTTATTTGTGAGTCTTTTAGTCTATTACCTACTACGTTTAACTCATTGCCGAAGGCGGCTTACTTGAAACATCAATACGGCGACCATTCAAATAAAATAAATAACGGTAGCAACCTCTCTTAATGTAAGTGCGGGGACCGTTACAGAGAAGGGACCAAGTCAAGTGCTTCGAAACAGACATTGTTACTCTAAAAATATTTTAATTAAAAGTGAATCATGGACGTTTAGTAATAAGGACCGAAATAGTGTAAAGCGATCAGGTTTTTTTTTTTTTTAATATTGTTTAACGCCCGTTTTTACTACTGAAGCGCCACAGGCGGTGGGCACTGGTGATACACGAGATGAAATGATATATTGGGAAATGTGTTTTTTTTTTTTTTCTGAGGAATAAAACGTTCCAGGCTCAGGTTTAGGGTACCTCCCCGGCATTTGCCACTTATGAGGACTGAAGAAAACCTGCAAAAAAAACCTGTCAGGGAGTACAGTCCTGGCGGGATTCGAACCCCAGACCTCCCCTCACGAGTCCGCGCCTTAACGACCTGGGTCACCCGTGGCGTTGCGAGTCAGTTATGAGAATGAACGTCTATCAAATTCCTTATTATTTGTCACTGGTGTGACAACTTTCCTTGGTTGTTATGTGATAAAGCTCTGAATGTAAATGCAGCTTTCTGCAAATGTTATAAAGCAGCATATAAAAATGGTCGTGTTGATAAAACGTTCGTCAAAAAATAAGTTCGCTTTTATTGAGACTGATTTTCTTAAATGAAAATAATTCTCTCAAAAAATTTAGAAAACAGCAAAGTTCACAATCGTCGACAATCATCAAACAACGGGAATAATTACAAACATTTATCAGCAATAACCATCTTCACTTTCTCTCACTTAAATCATTTATTAACTCATAAAATTGAAGCGGTTTGGCGTCGAAGTCGAGTGGCATTACGTAGGGCGCCAATTATGAAGCGATTCAGTTGCTGACCATCATATTTTGTAGCAGTGTATCGTTAATTGGCTATTGACCGCTAGTGTTGTTACCTACGCTTCATGACATCAATATCTCATGGTTTTGTTTAACTATTTTGTGACTCGTGCTCAACGGGACTGGAAGAGAATATCAACTGTGTTAATAGTCCCGCGATTAGTAGATCTGAATATGTATGGTAATTTATTATTCGTAAGGTCTTTCGCGTCCTCTGGTGAGAGAAACGAGAGAACTTAGCTCCTTTGAGTGTAAAATTAGCTGCCCTGACTTCCCAGGAGATGAATTGAATCTGTCTAAACTTTTCCTATGAACTGCAGTTATCTGGTCTGATCTGATCGTCTGACTATCTTGATATATCAACTGAGTTGCCGAAGTGAGTATTTACAGAATTTAAGGCGTCAAGATTAGTGTTGCGACTTATAGATCTTACAATAGAATTGCTGAAATGCGTATGTGCACCGAGTAACTGATGTTAACTGATTAACTGATGCCCAGCGGAGCAAACGCCACCTTATATATTCGATTCAGATTTACTAATCGTTGGCTTCATTAAGCCATATGGGTCACACAAGCATGTGCAAGTCTTGTGTCTTGCTTTAAAAATTCAAAATACACATCCACTATTGACTGGTTTAAATTCATCTACCAACGCGTTCTACGCGGTTAGAAGTGAAAGTTTAAAACATTTATTTACATTGGTTGGTTTAAAGTTAACTGTACAACAGCTGGAAAGTTCATTCATCTTAACGTATTTAAAAGACATTGGCTTTATTAACACTCGCCAAAGGTAGGTTTTTTTCAGAAGTGGCATACACCGGTCCTTTCCCTTCTTATAAGGACTTCTTGTTGGGCTACCGTATACAGTTACAGCAGAGAGCTTTCTCTTTTCACGGCATACAATTTAACACATTGAAGTTATACATACATATATACATAAAACCTATATTAGTAATTAAAATTCACAAAATATGATTAGGCTTTCATACACATTATATTATTTTTATTTCAGCGGGGGTGGTCCGTAGGAACTGTGTCAAAGTACATATATTAATATCTAAGTTGTGAGAAAAAAATAAGAATGTCAATTCTTCATTCTGTTTAGGTAAATAATCTATTCAATTGTACAGCAATTTAATGATTTTGAATATTCATAATTACTATACAGCCAAAATAATATTCAATCTAATTTTAATTTATAGTAGAAAAAGTGAGATTTAATTAAATGAATTTTGAAAGGGCAAATAATTATTGAAATATGGTTTGACGCATTGTCCCTATAATAATTTAATTTCAGTTTCAGTTTCTGATCCCCTCCAATATATTTTTTGTATCGAACTTCAAGACCGTAATAATAGCAATCAAATGTCTAACACTATATCTCCAACATGCAATTACAAACATTGGCGACAAAGCTCATATACCAAAGTATGCCCATGTCAAACTTCGCTGATTACTGTGTATCATTTTGAAACTTATAAGCGAAAATTAGGGGCCGAGAGTAAGTGAAACACCGGATATGTGGGATCAAATTTTAGCTTTGGGTAGAAGAGAAAAAAACAATCAAAAAGTTCCTGTGGTAATGTTTGTATTACAGTACTGTATCTGCTTCAAACTGCAGAAAGGCTTCAAAATGGATAATAATGCACTTTTAATGTCCGACGAAGTATCTACTCCAATGATGGCAATAAATTATGAATAAATAATTATTTTTCATGTCCGATAAATAAAAATAGGATGAGCAACATACCTTGTTTAAACAATTGCCTGCTAAATGCTGATGCTGAGGTAACCGGTGCCCATGCTTTGCTCAGATTAACTTTTTAACTTGTATTTGTTTATTCATAAGCTATGTTAAACTGATGTTTTTTAAAGAAATCAGCATACAATGACAGACAGCATTTTATAACGCAGAAGCTGGCCATTATGAGCACTTTCTGCGGTAAGTTCGAAAACAAGGCCAAATAAGAGAGTTATTTGATATCTTCATAGTTTTTATCTTGCCTATTCATTGCTGAAGCAGGTTTTACATTATAATAACGAGAGAGCAGTTGTATTTGAGAAAATTGAAACTTTATAATGTTTGATACTAGATATATGACTGTATATAACCTCAAAGTTAACCTACACCAACACCTTACATTTCCGAAGACACCACAAAGAGGTCGATGCATGGATAGGGAATTTCTGTATGTTCTTGCGTTTTGATTTGTCAAAAGCACATTTCAAATTTTATTCCGGGGTCATTATCAATGTGATTTAAAATTTCCTTTGAATGCATCAAATTGGAGTATATGATAAGATATAAAAGGATTTGGTATGCAAATATGTAGACGGAAAGATCCAGGTCCAGAAAGGATGAACGGGGGGGACCACTGAATGCTTAGCCAACTGAGCTCAAAGATCTGTATACGAGCCGCGTACCATGATGATGCTTGTGTTGGCAACAAATCGCAAATCCAAGCAGGGCACGCATTTTGTAAAGTACACAACACGCATACTAATATCCTGAGTGCTTCCGCATCCTTATGCATAAATCCTCATGCCCTCTGCGATTAGCGAGTGAAATATGGTAGCCATGCGTGATCTGGAAATGGGGAGAATTCCTTCGGCGTAAGTAAACGCTCCCTACCAACCTCGCGCAGAGACTGAGGGCCTCTTGATCTCACGTGTAGGACGGAATTTAGGTTTAACATACGTCTGCAACATATGGAAGTTATGTTATAGTTCTTTGGCCCTATATAAAGGCTAAAATATAGTTTTAGGCTCGCCAATTGACTTTAATTGTAATAACAGTTGATAACTCTCTGCTCCTTATCCTTCATCGGCATATCCTGGACTTTTTTTTATAGTACACTTCCTCGGTTAACATTTGTGTAGGCATCAGAAGGACAGTGATGATGCATGAAGGGTGTTCAATAAAAAATGTAAGTTTTGCTGATTTTTCTCAAAGTAGTCGACTGTCTCAGAATTTCTAAGTCTTCAAAGATATGCTGGAAGCCATTAGTGACAGGTCTTTCAGAATCGTCTTCACAGCCTTTACCACTGCTTCTGATGATGGTAAATGCCTCCCAAGATGTTCTTCAATTTGGGACAAAGGAAAACGTCACATGAGGCAAATTTTGGAATAGAATATAGGAAGGGTGAGGGATGCACTTCACATGGATTTTTGCGAGGTGTTCAGCAAAATCATTTGCGATGTGCAGTCATGCATTCATTATTCAGGTACAGCATCCTGCTTGTGGCATTTGGCCTTTTGCATGTGATATGGTCTGCGGAGTTTAAAGGACATTTTTTTTCTTTCTTTCTCTTTGTTTTATTTATGGACGCTCTTTAACAGCTCAGGTCATCAGCGTCCCATTCAACTCAGGGCGTGAAACAGCCGACAAGTTTTGCTCAGAGGCCTCTTCTTTCAGGCTTGAGGTTCTTTTTCGTGCCGTAAATGTACGACACGGGACCCATGGCTTTACTTCCCTTCCAAAGGAAGCCATACTTAGGATTTTTACGCACGAAAAAGTCCATTGATCCTGGCCGGGTTTGAACCCGCGATCTTGGGTTTAGAAGACAAGTATGGTTACCACTACACCACCAGAACCGACAGCACATTTCTGTAGTACTGCCAGTTACAGTTGTGATGGAGGTAAACCATTCCTTGAATATCGGAAAATGAGATTACCAAAACTTTCCCAGCAGAAGCAACCATTTTTCTTATTTTTGGGGCCGATGACGGAGATTTCCACATTGCTCTGTAGCCAAATTTTATCAGCAGCGATTATCTTTGAAAGGATCTCCCCATCCTCCTGTAACATCTTCTCCATCTTATCTATCTCCCTCTCATAATCTTAACACACGTTCTGAATCTCAGTACGTACTATTATTATCATTACATGCACATCACTTTACTCATTATCATTCACGTAACCACTGCCTGTCTCTGGAACGCATTGTCATAGGATATCAGAGAGTGCCGAACTTTAGGAGCATTTCATAAGAAATTGTTTAATATTATTAGAAAAAATCGATTACCCTCGATTCACATTCCTTTTATTACAATACGTGTATTTGTTTTACCCTGTTTTCATTCTATTGTTTTCATAACTATCATAAATGTTCCTATCTCCTTCATAGTATTGTCAGGGTTTAATTTTATGTTTTGCTTGTATCATTATTTCCACTTTCAGGATTTACGCAGGTTGATATCTGTATAAGTTGTCATTGCTGGTGCTTGTTGTATATTATTGTTCTTTTATTTTCTTATTTTTTCTTCTTAAGTTAATATTTTTCATTTTGCATATCAATATTTACATATTACCATACATTTATTTACATACATAATGTTTTACATTTGTTTACATGTGTAAGAGTATTTTCAACTTTACTGTCAATGTTGTGATTGTAATATTGTCACTATAACTTCATGTAATTATTATTAGATTGGTAGAGCGGAAGGCCTAATGATCTTAGCTCTACCAGAATAAATGAATAAATAAATAAATAACATCTTATCTAAATCATGCAAATCTGCAAGCGAACATCCTTTTGTTTGGGAATCAGCAGTTTTGGAACCTACCGTATCCAAGCACATCTCATTTGCAACTATTCAGTTACCAAGTCTGTGTGTCACTCAGTGAAAATTTCAGAATTTCTAGACTGTTCTTAATGTTATACGACGATCCTCTCTCACAATGACAGCGACAGTGTCAATGTTTTCTTTCGTTAAAGCTGGAGCAGTTGAAATTAGTTGTCCCCCTCTTTAAACGTTATAAATCTCTTCGAGATATGTGTGCTATAGGGAAGAATACACTCTCCGTGGTCCTGTTACGTTGCCATACCTCTCACAGGCGTGAGCTGGACGTGACAACAATGAAATTAGACCGCATGTACATTAAATATTAAGTTAACAAAATATTGTAACGTTAAATTTTAGCGCGAGGAATTATGCCTGTAAAAAGTTTATTGAACAGCGGTCGTATAAAGAAGGACAGGTAATGAGGTTAGTCGGCTGCAGGATTTGAACCTAGGACCTTCCGAACACGAGTCTAAGTAATCAATTCGCTCGGTCGCTAATTTAGTGACTTAAGAAATAGAAACTGTAAAGCATAAATGTAGTACATTTATCATTTCGGAAAAGCAGGCAATTTTAGGCTCTAAAATATTAAAATAGACCATAATGGGCAAAAGAAACAAATCCCCTTGAAATAGTTGCCATTTTGCCTCATTTTATGCATCCTATAGGAAATAAATAAGCATTTACCCTGAATCTAAAACCTAGTTATACAAATAAGTATATATGACATCGACTACCTGCATTATTTAGAACTTTTTAATGTTCCTTCAAATTTAGGCAGTACATCTCAGGATTGCAAGTTTTATTTTCTCAAATATTTCCGTAAGTCCCTGGCGACAGTACTGTATTTACGCCATCAACCTGAAAGATAACGAAATTCTTAAATAACTTCCGCGTCGCAGCATGGCATTGAGTTTAGAAGCTTCGCCCGCAAATAACGGGGTATCCAGCCAGACGCACCATGCCCGGGCAGACAAAATATACATCGTAGCACTCACGTCAAACATTTCTCTTTGTGAAATCCAGCCGTACACAGAATAACTTTAGAGCTCAGAATCAAATGAAAGAAATCGTCCTGCGGTTAGTCTGTGGGGAAAAGATCTCTAAAATAACTTAATGGTTTTCGATTTAATTTGGCTGCTCACTGCTGTCACGCAAACTCAGTTTCTTTGCATTTATGTAATCAGGACTGGGAAGAAGTTTCGTAATGAACAACCTGAAGGCAACTAGAATACCCCTGGGGACCCAAAACAATTAACTTTCTTGTCTATTGTATTTAATTGTGCATTTATTTTATATGTGAAAGAAACTCTAAGAACAGTTCTTATATATTTATGTAGTAGTAAGGAAAAACATAATCCTGCAATGCTGCCCTCTATCAATGAAGTCGCAAGACGGAGATAGATAAAGCAGAGGTCGCCGCGGCAGAAGAAGAGGAGGAAAAACATAATGCGGATATCTATGAAACGTGAGCGGGGAAAGCTCATAGGTTGTGGAGCGTGAGTTCGCAATTAAACTCCCATCACTAAAGTAACTGTAAAATAAAACATTTTTTATTTGAACTTGTAAAGTAATTTAATCACCACGTCACTCCTTCTCTTTGATAAACTGAATTAACCTCTTGACGGTATTATTCGTCTAAACTGTGTACATTTTTCCGTTCACTTTATCTTTTAATTTTCTCCAGATAAATCACAAAAGGATTAGATAAGGGGCCATATGTTATTATTGACATCCCTATCGTCCAACATTGTGAATTAACTGGCGAGAAATATTGGGCTGTATGTGCAGTTAAAGAGTCCTGCAAAATACATTCTCTCAAAGTAAATTTAGAAAGCAAAAAATGGAATTTGGTTTGCATTTACCTGTGAATATTAACTGTTTCCTCAAGAAATAGAAAAAAAAAAAAACCTATTATTCTGCCACTGCTTACTGCACTCCATATACGAGGGTAGGTCCATAAGTTTCCGGTCTCACCAATAAGGATTATCGCCTTCACAAAACCCTTATCTGGTGCCATACCTTATCTATTAAGTAAATAATTGTAGCTGTAACTTCCGCTCCGCTGTGTTCACTTGTTCAGATATAGTTGCATAAAGAAGGCTATGTGTACAAAATTGTGACATGTTCAAAATGGAGTATCGACCTGTTATTAAGTTCTTCACAAAAGAAGAACTTACTCCAAATAAAATTAAACAGCGATTGGACGGTGTATATGGGGAAGCATTCTCCTCATATTCTACCGCAAAAGAATGCGCCAAACTTTTTTGAATGGGTCGAGAAAGCATTGCAGACTAAGAGTGGCAGATCAGCTCTTGGAGGTGCTCACTCTTGAAAACATCGCTCTTATGGACGGAGAAATTATGGAAAACGGGCGGCTCAAAGTTACACAAATAGCAGCAATGTTGAGCCTTCCAAAATCGACAATCCTTCAAATTATTCATGGACATTTAAACATGAATAAGGTTAGTGCAAGGTGGGTGTCTAGACTTCTTTCCTCAGTCCAAAAGCAGCAACGAGTCATCTGTTGTCAGGCATTTTTGGAGCTCTGCCGTGGCAACGAGAGAGAAGTTCTGCAAACCATTGTTACAGCAGATGAAACTATGGTCCTCTACTATGATCTCCTGTCCAAAAGAGAATCAATGGAGTGGTGTAAACCTGGCGAACACCACATCTAAAGCCAAGGTCACTCAGTCAACCAAGAACATCATGGTCACAATCTTTCGGGACTGTGAAGGAATACTCTTTACTGACTTCAAGGAGAGGAGCTTCACAGTAAATGGGGAGTACTATGCTGGTCTACTGCACAGACTATGTACTTCCATCAAAGAGAAAAGACGAAGAGTCCTGAGTGGTGGTGTGCGCCTTCTTCAGGACAACGCGCTTGTACACATAGCTCTTGTTGCAAAGGAGCTGTGAAGAAATGTGACTTTAAGGCGGTCGACCATTCCACCCAACAGACCAGATCTAGCTCCCAGTGACTATTTCCTCTTCTCAGAACTTAAGAAGGACCTTCGAGGAAGGAAGTTTAAGTGTGACGAAGAAGTGATGGAAGCTTTTTATGTCTATTTTACAGACAAGACTTCTGACTATATAGGGGTGGGGTTGAAATGTTAATTCAAAGATGTGAGAAGTGTATTGCAATAAAGGGTAACTATATTGAAATGTAAAATATAGTTTTTGTCTTCATCATACCTAGAAAACTGTTAGGCCTTATACTTATGACCTACCCTCGTGTGTGTATATATAAAAGAAAAAGGACTAAGAGAAAGTCACACTTGTAATCGCTATTATTTCTAACTACTAGAATTCCTTGGCAATAGAAGAGCTCTAGTAGTTCGAAATATAGCGATTACAAGTGTAACTTTCTCTTAGTGTTTTATCCATTTCAGCTCTTATAATTACGTTAATTTATATTTATATATTTTTTGTCATGAAAAGGTTCCTTATGCAGCAGTTTAGGTTTTTCAGAACTCTAGTATTGGTAGTTTAGCGAATTAACATAACCATGTATGTCGATCCAAACCTAATCTGAAAACAGAATGAGGTGAGAATGAATTTCTTCGTCATGCACTTGAGTCAAAATGTTTATAAAACATACTACTGCCTACAGAATCGCCTGATACAATAATATTTTTATTAGGGTAGAAGCGTTCATTAAGGCTGCAGGGATGAGCCTCCCATAATTGGCGTGCTGGCCTCTACAGTTAAATTTTATTGAGATTGAGATTTGTTCATGAATAATTCCCCTGTGGCTATTACATTGTGCAGCCTTTTAGGTCAATTGTGCATGTGTTATACATTTTCTGTTGTTATTTAAAATAAGTGTTAGAAACCCACGCATGGGTTGTATAATATCCATGAGGATATTTCCTGCAGAGTGTTACATTGATCTTTTACAGTAGTAATAGTACAGCAATTCTAAGCTCTAAATCTCATGTGCTAGAGTTTCCTTAAACTAATGCTTAGGTCTAATTTAAGTATCTATTTACAAAATTTACAATATATTGTGAAAGATTTTGTGTTTGTTATTTTTCAATGGTCTGTATTCGTTTTTGTTTGCGATGTTGTGGTTCTTTTTGGCCAATTTGACTTACCTGAGGATTTTCGTCATTACTTATTTTCCTCCATGTTTTGTGCAGCGGATTTCAAGCGTTTGTAGGAAGGTAGGAATACTTAGTTCTCTGTGAATTGTTCTGGAGGATAAAGGCCTTTATGATTTTTCTTAGACATATGTTTTGTTGAGATTTTAGGAAGAGGAGGTTTGATTTTTATGTATGAGTCCAAGCTGTGCAATAGGATTTGTTGGATAAGACTTTTATAAGTATTATTCTTGTTTTCATTTGTGTTTGTTTGCTCCGCAGTATCTTGCAGCTTATGTAAGTAGGTTTATTGTTTTGCTTTATTTACCATTCTTTCATGTGGTTACTCCATGTAAGATTGCTGTTTCACGTGGTTCCTAGGTACTTGACAGTGGGTTGGCACTGCAGTTTTTGGTCATGTAGTTTTAATTTTATTTGGTGGTTTATTCTTATCTTAGGAAATATATTAACTGGCTTTTCCTAGATTGCAATTCTCCAATTTGCTGCCCAGTTCAGGAATTTGTCGACGTCCCTCTGAAGTTCCAGTTGATTGTACTTGTAATGGAGTTTGTGGTTGTAGATTACTATGTCATCTACATACAGTAGCGTTTTACTTTTATGGTCCGTAGGTACATCTTGAGTGTACAGGGCTTACAGATAGGGGGCCAGAATTGCTCCTTATGGCATCTCGGCTATGATGTGGAAGGAGTACTTGAACGTGGAAGAAGTGATTTTACAGGTAACTGACTAGTATAGGTAAGTATGATCTTAGAGCTTGAAGTTGGTGGTGTGTTTATACATGACTGATTTTATTTATGGACGCTGTTTAACATCTCAGGTCATCAGCGTCCCATTCAACTCAGGGCGTGAAACAGCTCACAAATTTTGCTCAGAGGCCTCTCTTTCAGGCTTGAGGTTCTTTTTCGTGCCGTAAATGTACGACACGGGACCCACGGCTTTACTTCCCTTCTGCAGGAAGCCATACTTAGGATTTTTACGCCCGAAAAAATCCATCGGTCCTGGCCGGGTTCGAATCCGCGATCTTGGGTATTTTATACAGTAAACCATTGTGCCAGCACCTGTCGATGGTTGCTTCCACGTCAAAGAAAAGGGCCACGTTACTGCTGTTATTATTGAACTCAATGCTCATATCAGCTGTAAGCCTGAGTGGAATGATAACGCCTAAAACCAAGATGTTTGTTTGGCAGTGCTATATATTTGTTTTTTTGTTTTTTTGTTTGTTTGTTTTTTTTTTTTTTTTTTTTGATTTGTTGGCTGAAGAGTTTTTCCAATACTTTCCCCATGCAGAGAAAGAGGCTAATCGGTCTGTAGTTTTCCGGTCCTTGTGGGCTTTTACCTAATTTAGATATCATAATTATTTTTGCCTCTTTCCAGGATTGGGGAAAATAATGGAGTTGGAAGGCAGGAGTTCATTATTTGTGCTAATTTATTTACAGTTTTCTTGGGAAAAAATTTAAGATCATTCCTGATTCCGTTTGGTCCAGAAGCTTTTTTATTTTTTAATGGCTTAATTTGTTTGTATAGTTGGAGAGGAGTTATTTTTGGTGAGGTTGTGGTGGGTTGTTGGTTCATCCATTGCTGTGCCCAGTTGTTAATCGTGAGCAAGATTTGGAGAAGGATTTTCTGTGAATCGCGCGTATTATTTTTGCAAATGTGTTTGCTATCTTTTGAGTAATTTTTTTTCCCCCTGTGGCGTGGTCCGAGTCTCTGTTTTATGATTCTTCTTCAGCGGAGGATTTAAAGGCTCGCAGTAATGGCCAAATAGACGTATCTTTTGAATATCAGTAATTTTTTCTCAAATTATGCATGTTTGTCCACGTATATTTGTAGTTTGATAAATGGCCTGAGCCAATGAGCTAATGTTCTGTATATTGCGAGCCATGTGTTCCCCCACTGGCGAAGGCATTTTCTCCTAATGGCTATCAATCTTTTCACGTCTGGTAAGGAGAGGAAGGGAACTTGGGAGTTTGAAGTGCGTTTTCTTTTGGCCGTTTTTATTGAGAGAGTGAAATCTAAGAATCCTTTTTCTGGCTCTTGTGTGTTCGTGTACCTTTTTCTGGGCTGGGCCATTAGGTATATAACAGATTTATACCAATCTGTGTGGGCCACATTTTTCTTTGCTAAGCGGGCGAGGGTGGCTCGCTCGCCTATGTTATATTTTATAGGAAAATTGTCCGAGCCCGGACTATAGTGTGCCTGCAGGGGGGGAGGGATGAAAACTCCTCTATAGAGAACGAGATCTAATGTGTCTGGGGGGGGGGGTGGGATTGTGGTGCCAGTAGGAGTGATCCTGTGCCGTTCTTATTTGAATATTTTGGTGGAGCACAATGAAATCCAGTAAGCACTGCCCAATGCTTCCTTATTTGTAGTGTGCTGTCTATGAGTACATAGCCGTTCACTAATATTACGGTCGAAGGCTCAGCCTGTCTTGCGCAAGCGCAGTATTGATTTTCTATGCACTGCCAGAGAGAGAGAGATGAGGGAGATCTTTAATGGAGTAATGCTTTCTGTTGTAGGCTAGCCTTGGTCGCGGCCCATGTCTGTCGGATTTAGTGGAACCTGAAGTCCAAAGGACTAGAACGTAGACGATATGAATTTTCGCTACTTTAGTTGCACTGTGGTAATATACAGTTGTTTTGTTACTTGTTTGTAAAACTCATTCTTAAATTCTTTAATCCTATTTAGTTTACCCGGGTACGTATGAAATATTGATAACTTCATGTATAACTCTTTTTCCTTCCATTTCTACATAATTGCAAACATTTGTGGAACGCCCGATATCCTTATTAGGATTATAGAACAGTAATAAGTTTTTAATAACAAATTCAAGGAACGGAGGATTGAGCTCACATACAAACGGATTTAAGGATGAGTCATGGAACACTTTTCTTTTTAATACTGTTGTAATTTAATTTAAAAATCACTTGCATTGTCAATAGTGACATGATAGGATTACATTACAAAGTTATTTCATGGTACATTTACCGTAAATTTGATTTTCCATTCATTTCAACCCCTTCTCAGTCTACCTTATGAAATAGTCACAGTTCTCCACTGTTTTTTTTTTCTTCCGGTTTTAACTTAGGCAACTTCGTAGTCATTCACCTGGAATAAAAGAAATTCCAGTTTGCTGAGATACGGTGAAGAGAATTTTAGGGGATTTGTAAAGCCCTATCCATTGACATCCAGAATTTCTTCTATGTCGTCTTCTTTGGTTGTTATTTATAACCTACCTTTGTTATTTTACAATGTTTACTAATCAAGTTATGAATTGTAGTAGGACCCTGGAGATTCTCCTGATAACATGAGCAGGTTCTGTTCAACATATAAATCATAAAACGAACACTGGAGGAGTGATATAATTATTAGGCCTTTTATATATGAATTACCGAGAATACGTGCATTGTGTCCCTTGTCTTAATAGTCTTAGCGCAATGTATATTCCGTTATAGCAGTGCCCCCCCCCTGTGTTTACGTAAAACTTGAGATTCTAGTCCTTAAAGTTAATAATATTGTGGCATATAGGGATTAACAATATTTGGGGAAATGTATTGTAGCACTAAATCAGTTAAGAAATGGAAATGACGGTTGGGAGAGGGTAAGCAAAATTAGGGTCTGCGCATGCGCAACATGAAGTATACGCCTTTTTTTCCCCCCTCTTTTCTTTCTTTCTTTTTAACGGTTTTCTTGGGGGACGGTTGACAAGGTTTTTTTTATTAATTTATTTATAGACGCTATTTAACATTTCAGGTCATCAGCGTCCCATTCAACTCAGGGCGTGAAACGGCCGACAAATTTTGCTCAGAGGCCTCTCTTTCAGGCTTGAGGTTCTTTTTCGTGCCGTAAATGTACGACACGGGACCCACGACTTTACTTCCCTTCCGAAGGAAGCCATACTTAGGATTTTTACGCGCGAAAAAAATCCATCGGTTCGAACCAGCGATCTTGGCATAGGAGGCAAGTATGGTAACCACTACACCATCAGGACCGACGGGGTTGACAAGAGAGGAAGCAGATGTATCGCCAACTGTTCCAGGCTTGTCACCTTAGTCAGTCCATCATGACTAAGTAAATTTTATTGGTTATAAATATGATACATTTAATCATTGAAATATTGTTTGTGTTTTCAGTGAATATAATTCCGTAAATTGATCCCGTTTATAGTCAAGATTGTTAGGATTTCATTAGATTAGTGTTGTGAGTTACTCTCCAGTCACGGCCCTCAGGTCGTTAAAAAGTTAAAGTTAATGATATTTTAGGAGATTGGAAACACGGGGTGTGACAATATATCGGAAAAGTTTAATTAATGTGTTGTTTCGTGTCTAAAGTATTAATTAAATAGTTTAAAGTATAACTAATGAAAACTTGAACATATTATGCTTATTCTCGATCTTATGGCCCAATATAAATTAATATTAGAAACTATGGATTTAAAAACCACGATGAAAATATGTTTGTAGGAAATCATTTCAGAGAGAAGTATATTTAAACAGAAACTATTGTTCTGTCAGCTCGATTTATTACTCTGATAGGAAGGTGAATGTTTTTGCTTACATACTCGTCAAGTATTTTGAAACATGTTTCTACAAATAATGAAATTACCCCCTTTCTCTGAAGCTATTACTCCACTGATATGGTATGATGATAAAATCTTTGATCTAAGGATTGTATGGATTCCGAACTAAGCAAAGTTGCGGTTAGCTTAGTTTACCTAGGCTTAGAAGTCTTGAGTGGTTTAACTTAAAAGTAATCTAGCAAATACACTATCTCTTTTGTTGTTGTTATTGCAATACTATAGCACTTTACCTTAGTTATTTTTCCCCCTGTTCCAGTAATAAACATTAACCTTAAGGAAAGTGATGGTCACGCTGCGTCCTTTGAATATCTTGAATGAAAAATGCCACCTACATTTGGTAAGCAGACTGTACCACACTGCAACAGTTGGTTTCGCTCTTGAAATGGAGCGGCTCGGCTATGAACGTAAGAGTCAAAACACCAGAAAGTATGGACATTTTACGACTCTGTTACCCTACTCTAGTAAACCAGAGTTGAGAAGAAAGGGATTATTTCTCAAACAAGACAACCAAGCATGTTTTTCTGTAATGCCTATCTTGAGATTTGACAAAGCGCAAGTGTTGCGTAGCCCTATGGGAGTGAATATTGAAAAATACGCTTTATCGCTTTTGCTAACCGTGCTTTTATAATTTTGCAGAATTTATTTTTGGATTATTAACCAACATTAGGTAATTTGAAGCTAAGATCTGTGAGTTTATTTATTTTTTATTGTTTTAAGGGTTTACTAGTCTCTAGCTAACCCCTTAGCAAGGAGCACAGGAGACTGCAGTTTCGGGGTGTTCTTTCCGTAGAGATCTGCGGCTCACGAACCTCGTCAGTCAGCTGTTTTTCTTTTCCTCCCAGCAAGCAAACTTTTATTTTCTTTGTTTCCTCGACATAACATACGGAAACGCAGTAAAATAGATTTCAAATAGGTATGCGAAAACGTGAAGCAGGCCATTCCCAGATTTTTCCGGTCATTCAAAGAGGACCATTAAAGTATTGATGTCTTTCGTTATTTAAGTTGCAAATTATTCTCTGTATTTGCATAAAAACAAAAGGATAAACATAGAGCCACAACTTAGAATCCATATTTCCCTCTCATTGAGTCATTAAAATTAATGAATAATATTGCACCATCACATACTATTAGTTATATTCAGAGACAAAAAAAAATATTGCAATATACTTGTTTGTCATAAAATATTATGATAGGCATTTGTTGTCATGGAGACATGCAGGTTATGTTGATGTTTTTTTTATAAACAAGCCATTGTAATCGAAAATTCCAATTATGTGTACAAATTTATTTATTTTTAAATGTTGTAAATGTAAGTATAGTTGTCGCATTTCACCATTAAAAAATGCGACCTGATATATGGCTCGATCTGATGGACGCAGTGTACGTTACGTTGCAAATGTAATGAACATGGCTAGAAGCACAGCCCATGATGTCATAAAATGGTTTAGAGAGACCCTACAACATATCAGAAGACGAGGTTTGGGTCCGAGAGCTACAAATGAAAATGAAGTCAGGTACATGATGTTGACCCTGCAGAACCGCACGCTAAGAATTGTGTACGGCACAGACGGTCGCTTCCCAGCCCACATCCTGCACGACCATTCCATCTTCCCATACATCACAGACGTCATACGGGAGAGGGCCCGGACGTTATATGATACATTCCAGGACGTCATGGGACACCTTGGTGAAAATCAGGCTCTTAACCAAAACTAGCTCCAGAACCTGAGGTTGAGTAACTCCTCACTAATTCCCATCCTGAAAACCAGCCAAAGGCTAACCATGCTGAGAACACCGGCTGACAACCGACGTTAAGCAGCATTGGGCGTGGTCAGTACTTGGATGAGTGGCCGTCCGAGTGCTCCACGTGCCGTTGGCACGAAAATTTTGTCACAACCTTCTTCCTGGTTTATAAATGAAATCCTACGTCCATTGAGCAGGTAAAGCCGCGCGTGGCTAGGTACTGCTGACACAGAACACCCACTTGGGAAATATTTTCTCAAGTGCCCCGAACTGGCATCTGGCATACATGATGTTGACAGTTCTTAGGCTTAAGGAGCGCAACCTGCCAGCTATGACTGTAGCCCAGCAATTTGTTAACATGCATGGACGCCCGATTTTAAGCCAAAAAGGATAGAAGAAGGCTGAAAGCAATTAAAAGTATGCTTGCAACTGGTCTCAGCTCGTTCAGAATACACCGAGTCGAACGATTGCGTCTTGAAAATTATCATAGGGGTTAGAGAAATGAACAGTAGAGCTGTGTTCTGTTCACAGACGAGTCTGTTTCAATCTGCGCTCACATGATGGACGTGAAAGAGTTTGGAAAAGGAGGGGGAACGATTTGCACAATGCTGCATTTCAGAAAAGTTATCATTTGGAGGTGGTGGAGTGATGGTTTGGGCAGGAGTGTCTATAGATGCTGGTACTGAGTTAATTTTAGTAGAAAATAGAAGTCTGACAGCTAATAGGTACATAGATGAATGTTTGGCTAATCATGTTGCACCATTTGGCCCATTTACAGCCGATACTTTTCTTTTACTGCACGACAATGCACGCCCGCATATTGCCCACGTGCTCAGAGATCATCTCCAAGGATTGGTAACCCATGATTTACCATGAGCAACAAGGAGTCCCGTTATGGATCAGCTTGAACACATGTGGGACACGCTGGAACGGCATGTTAAGACAAGACTACCACTGCCAGAAACTTTACTGAAATTGAAGCGAACACTTCTTCAAGAATGGAAGAACATTCCTCAAGATGCCATTGCCTACCTGATCGAAAGCATGCTAAAACGTACGAATACAGTTATTCAAGCCAACGGAAATGACGTCCGCTGTTAAAATGTATTTTTAATATTTCAAGCACCGAGAAACGTATTCCCAGTTAAAATCAAACTTGTCATTGTGTTACATCCTTTGTAACGTTTCTCACCAGTGTTAAGTTTTTGTTTCTATTGTTATAATTTAAGGTACTTAATAAAACAATCTTTCGTTTAAAAGGGTATTCTTTCACTTTAAAATAATTAAGAACAAAATATAATCAAATATAAATGTGTCAGTTTTTTTTGTCCCTGAGTGTATTAATATGTATTAATGTATATTCGTTTATATACTTTTAGTACACATTATTAATATTACTACTGTTGCATAAGGATACGTTAAAACAAAAAGACAAATGTTGAAAAAATGTGCATATATTTGTTTATTTATATGTTTAAAATTTTAAAGCAGTAATATACAACTTCAGGGAGAAAATTTTGAATTTCAAACTTTGAAGATTTTGCTACCAGTTGGTTTCAATTATGAATGCTCCTTGCACTAAGCGGCAGTGTAAAACAGCATAATGGGAAGTGAAAACCGGCGTGAATATGTGCAACATTTACGATAATTTCCCCAAATCAACTTGTTTTGTTTCATTTCGTTCACGTGGTTTACGAGTCGTTCTCCGTCGCAGAAAATTCTGTATTTGCACTATGACTGATGCCTCAACTCCAGTAATATGAACCGCAGCTGAGAACTACTATGAACGCTGTGTCAGACATGAATCTGAGAGCTCTTATTATGACCTCCATCCGTGGTGGATGGCCGACGTCGTTAGTATACGGACCCATGAACGGGAAGTGCGAGATTCCCACCAGTAGTCTTCCCCGACTGAGTTTTTCCCAGGTTTTCCCCAGTCCTCATAAATGGCAAAAGCCGGGGAGATACCCCAAAAATAAGGCATGGAATTTCCTTCCTTAAAAAATAAATCCGTTCCAAAATTCATCTCATCGATCATGTTCACCGCCTGTGATGCCACAGCAGTAAAGAGTGGACATTAAACTCTGTTAAAATATACTTCAATAGTCACCAGTCATGATACTTTTAATCTCTTCTTGTAGCGGTGCTTTAAACATGCTGTTTTATGTATCGACCTTGCCTTCTAACCTAAACTTTGTGCAGGTTTGTATCATTGTCTTTCGCCCATTGATGGTGTCATGCTACGGCCAGTGTGAAAGAAATTGGAATATCGCATTGAGCGTATCTTGGACCCAAAAACTATGTTCACAGTTATTGTTTCTTTATGTTTGCTGGCAGACTTTATGATAATGTAAAATATTGTAAAATCCCAGGAATCTTTTTGATTTACTGTATAAATTATTTTAGGTATGTTTAAAGGCAACTAACTAATTTTTTTGCTGTATTTAATCGAATATTAACTATTTTTGAAAATAGAAATGAAGTCGATGCTTCAGTAAAGCTTAGATTAATTACAAAAAAACGTTGAGTGAAGTCTGATATGTATTACAAAATAAAATAAAGAAGTTTTTGTTTTATTAACCGAGCGAAAAATAGAAAACATATTGCTGTTTTAAATTTTTCTTCTGATAGAGCGTTTTGTGTAGCGACCGCTGATTCCTAGTGTCCCCATATAAGCAGTTGTATTGGTTCTGAAACTACATTACCGTGAATTTGCAGTTTTCTTGATATTCCTAGGCACCAATTTCAACAGAATTAATTCTCTTATTAATTATAGTTCAAAGATGATATTCCCCAATAAACAACTTTACCCATTCCAGTAGAATGGTGCAGGTATAGTGGAAAACTTTCATATGTTTGTTCCTGTAACTAGCAAAAATCTTTATATGGGTTCTACAGATTTAAAATGACTGCTAATGACTTAACGGGTGGTCTGCGGAATAAAGAAATAGGTGCTAGAGGAAAATGTTCGAACCCAGGAGCTGCAACACGACATAACAGGTTCCTGTTTGCATCGTTAAGCAGAAGACCTTCACCTGCCACAAAACCCAGAGTCCATATGGGAAACAATTTTCCCGTCCTCGTTAGCACATACAGTCAATTGATAACGCCTGTGCCTCCCGGTATCTGGTTACCAAAACCATGTTTTTTTGGGCGTGGAGTACTAGAGCCCAAACAAGGGGCAAAGCGTGTAGGTGGGTGGTTTAGAGGAATGCAGACCCCTTCAGCTTGCTTACCGGTAATGTGTACACATACATCGACGCTAGTAGCGGCAAACACTGTTGCTCGAAACTAACCTCGGAGGACTTGGCGAATGTCCCGCAAGACTCCCAACAGCCTTCACACATTGATGTTGATAAATACTTAATAACTTTATAACTGAATTAAAAGCGACTTCACTAGAAAAGTATCCGATTTAAACTGTAATTAGCCCTAGTAAGATGTCATACCCTCGTTGTCTCAAGTTTTGTTACTACGACTTCTGTCGCAGACAAGTAACTTGAAGCGCTACTAAGCCCTTCCAGCAGCAACATTCAGTTCTTAGGATAATACAAAAACAGAAGAAAGAGACACAGACTAGATAGATAGGTGTATCGTTCTTCAAGGACCTAAATATAGGTGAAAATGACAACGCCAAAAGCGACCGTAACGACCAGATCACTTTTAATCGATCCATCATTTTCCCATGCATTAAAAATTCGTATAATCTTTATTAATAAAGGTGGACACCCTTAAGTAACAACGTTTAAGGGGCAAATGTTAATTAGAACCAAAATGTTTATTAATAACATTCCTATTTAATAATGTTTGTAACTATTTATGCGTTTATATAATCAAGGAAAAACTAAAAATATAAATTGAAAAGTAAATGTATTCCAAAGCATATAAGGCTCAAAAAGGTTAGAAAGACCATATGTTATTAAAATTACATATATATAGTTTTAACGCGTCCTATATTCTATATGGATCGGAATCTTGAACTCTAAATAAAGGTTGAAAGAGGCTAATGAAAATTCTTAAGCAGATTCTAATTAATAAATGGTGTTGTTACTAGTATTATTTAAATTCTCCGATTATAGAAAAAATTAGTACAACCGCATTTAAAAAATAAATGAAAAAAAAATTATAGATTTATGATGACTATTCAGTAAATAATGTCCAAAATTTTATCTTGACAACATATATTTACTGATCTTCATAATTTTGATGATCTTTCTCAAAGAGTTCCCGTTGGATGTAATGCACTTATACCAGCATTTCTACTAAAATCATTTTTGACAGGTCCTTCATAATCGCCTCCGCAGCCTTCACCACTGCTTCTAATGATGGAAAATGCCTTCCACAAAGCTATTTCTTCAATTTGTGGAAAAGGAAAACGTCACGCGGGGCTAAATTTAACTGTGGGAAAGTGAGGGATGAACTTTACATTGATTTTGTGAGATATTGCGATGTGCGGCTGTGCATTATTCTGGTGTAGCATTCAGCCTTTCACGTGTGATATGGTCTTGCATAGTTTTCAGGACATCTCTACAGTATTGCCCAGTGTACACAGGTAAATCATTTCTTGAATATCGAAAAATAAAATGACCATAGCTTTCCCAGCAGAAGCAATCACTTTTGCTTTTTGTGGTGTTGGTGATGCCATTTGCTCTCAGGATACAAATGATGTAGTTAAGTTTCATCAACAGTGATTACGTTTGAAAGAATCTACACATTTTTCTGTAATATCGTCTTCAACTGCATGCAAACCTGCACGCAAACGTCTTTTTGTTCAGGAATTCAGCAGTCTTGGAACCCAGCGTGTACAAATACGTCTCATGTGCAACTTTTCTCAGCTATCAAGGTCTGGCTGGCACCCAGTAAAACTTTCAGAATTTCTGAAAATGTTGTTAATGTTATTCAACGACTCTCTCTCGCAATGACAGCGGCGTTGTTAATGTTTTCTTCCGTTCGAGCCTGGTACACCATCCTTTGAAATTGATTGCCTTCCCTCTTTCAAGTTTTATACCAAATTCGAGCTGTGCTATAGGAAGAAACTCTTCACACGCCTCCTGTAACATTGCACAGCTCTCTTGAGACTGAAGTTCGTCGTGTGTCAACTCCGTTTTCTGCAGGCGGAATTGAAACTTGGCCCTACTTTCACATCTCCCACAAGCGGGAACCGAAGGTGACAATGAAACAATTCCCAGGTGCATATTACGCATTAAGTTTATAAAATGTTGTACAGTTAAATTTTACAGCGAGGAATTATAGCTGTAATAAAAAAAACATGCTCGTTATTTATTGAATAGCTCACGTATGCATGCAGAGGAAGAGACCGGGAAATGCGTATTAGAACAGAGTTATATTTGGGGCCGGAAGAGATCAGTATTTGCCTAAACAATTAACTTTCAGGCGTTCTCATTCCTGAAATATCGCAGCCTGTGTACACTGGCGACATATGAGATAAAAAAAAGTTTATTGCAAAAAAGCGCTTGAGACCTAACCCCCCGCATTTGCAATTGACGAGGGCTGAAAAACTTGGCAAACATCTGAATCAATGATGATGATCCTACCAGAAATAAACTCCAGATCTTCCGTTCAGTAGTTCGTACCACCCAAACCATGTTGAATTATGGTAATGATGAAGTTGGCAGTCTTATTTTTATGTTATAACGAATACTAATTGTGCTACAATCAGATATTCGAAGAATTGCCTGCATTTAGGCATTCCTGACATCTTCTGATAAAATAAACATTCACATGCAAAAAATCGTCCGAAAAATGTTTGAATATATGTTCCCATTGTCTCTCAGTTCATCTGGAGGGATTTCCATAGACTATTTTTTAGAGGTTCCTATAATTGATGGTCCAAAAGATTTGAGGAAAGTGAGAGCCATAGCCCTCTAGAAATGACTGTCTTCAACGAACCTCCAGAACTATGAGTTGTGGCATAATCTTTTTGAAAATATCCATGTTTTTCTCATTGTTGCATAATTGTTCCAAAAACTATGTGAGTTTTCGCGTGTTGTACCTTTCTGTATTTACAATTTTTTTGAAAAAATATCCGCCTATTATTCGCTTTGCAGTTACAGCACATTACGCCCATTTATATATATAAAAGAAAAATAAAAGAAAAGTAACACTATTAACAATGTAATAAGTAATTATAATAGTATACAAGGAGAAAACACTAAGAAAAAGTCACACTTGAGATCGTATTATTTCGGACTCGTGGAGTCCCTTCTATGGCAAGAAGACAAGTGAAGAATGTCATGATACTTTGTTAATGCACTCATCTTTAAATGATTTTTCTAAATTTGTACCTCGCCTTACTTTTAGAACACCCCCTAACCTTAAAAGTATATTTTGCCGAAACCTATCTCCTCCGAAATTATCACGTCCCTTTGCTGGCTCATATCCTTGCCAACGCCCTAAATGTAAAACCTGTGCGCTAATTATGTCTTGCCATTCATTCCACAGCCCTCATTTATCCAGAGAATTTAACATTTCTTCATTTGTTGCCTGTTCTTCCAAGAACGTCGTATATATGTTATCTTGTAAGCTTTGCAAAGCATTTTATTAATCTAACTCTTATTGATGCGTTACCTAGTCACTTTCTTCTTGCCATAGAAGGACTCCACGAGTCCAAAATATAGCGATCGCAAGTGTGACTTTTTCTTAGTGTTTTCTCCTTTTATACTATTATAATTACTGTTAATTTATATATATATATATATATATATATATATATATATATATATATATATATATATATATATATAAGGAAACTAGGTGAATAAATCGCGAATTTTCTGTGCTCGAGAGACAATAGTTATGAGTACAAACATAGACATGTAAATTAAATTAAGCTCATTGGAGAAGATCATCTGCAGTATTCTGCAGAATTCAATTTAAAATTTCACGCGCCTTACTTCGCCAAGCGGCATAATTCTTGTATTATAACCTCTCTAAGTTTTCAGTCTTAGCAACTTAGTAGCTCTATGAAATGCTTGACGAAAATTTTGATTCTAGCTTCATTCTGTTTTCTAATGAAATTTGAAAGTAAGTATTCAAAGATAGTTATCAGTAACAACATATCTCGATTTCCCTATCTAAGCTCATGTGATTATCTCTGTGGAACATTAAACATTAAAGACAAATTCACACAATTTAGACAAACTGAAGAATAACAAATATAAAAAAGATGAAGGCAAAATTTATTTCTTCAAACTCTCAAAGAGAATTAAGAAGATAATGAATAATTTCCTAAACATATGCCAGATATGTGTAGAAAATGAAGACAGGCTGATGTTTTATTTTGCTGATTCGGTTTATTTATGTACGCTCTTTAACATCAAGTCATCAGCGTCCCATTCAACTGAAGGCGTGAAATGCCGATAAATTTTGCTCACAGGCCTCTTCTTTCAGACTTGTCGTAAATCTACGACACGGAACCCGGGGCTTTTCTTCCATTCCGAAGGAAGCCATAATTAAAAAATTTACGCTCGAAAAAATCCATCGATCCTGGCCGGATTTGAGCCCGCGATCTTGGGTTTAGGAGGCAAATTGTTACCACTACATGACCAGAACCGATTGCAGGTAGATGCAACTTCTTCTGTGGCTACGTTTTATAAGTATGAACAGAGTTTAACCGCGAGCTCTTATAGTCTGGCCGAGAGCACATGGCGTGCTCACCTTCTATAGAGCAATATACAGAAGCAAAATCAGACTTCTCATTTACTTTAACAGTAATATTTTATTAAACTGGCCGAATTAGTTCATTTTTGTCGTTTTAAGTACTATAAGCTCACCTTTAGAACTTTATTTCAAAAGTTTACACCACTTAGACCATCAAAATATACATTGACCAGCCGATTATTTCCTTGTTCAAAAAAACCTTGATATAAAGATATGATCTCAAAAGTATTTCAGATATTTATTCGAGCCAGGTTTCCAAGCAGATATTGGAAGAACTGCTAGATACTGGGTAATCGATTTCACGTACGAGTAAGCATAGTAATAGTTGTTGAATAGTAATTGTAATAGTAATAGTAATTGATACAGATATATGGATCAAATTTCCAAGGATTCTTAACGCCATTAATGAGCTCTGGTTGATTAAATATAAATTTCCAATATGTATCGGTGTGGTGGACTGCAAGCATGCACCGATTATTATGAGACCATTTGATCTCATTGAATCTGTGTATACATTCAAGCAAATTGCAACATTACTAAATTGTCAACTGGGCGGGGTCTGTCCAAAATAGTCGTAATGGAAAATTCAGAAATACAATCAATTGTATCTACTACAAAAAAAAATGTTTTACTTCTAGGTGATAATGGGTATGCAATGGAATCACGACCGATAACGCCATATTATAGCTACCATATCGTGTATTTCACTCACTCTCAGCTTCTGATTTTCACTTAAAATATTCAAATTAATGGAAACAGTTCAGCGGAGTATGAGAAGTATAGTTACAAAAGGACATTAGCCACAACGATACTCTCTAGCACATGTTTTGAGCATGTCCTTGAAGACCAATTGAGTTTTCGCTGTTCTCGGCAGTGTAGTACATCTAACAATGCTATTATTATGGGATAGTCAAAGAGTTATGTTATCGGCTTATACGGTTATGTTATGAACTTATGAGCAATACCGTACGTGTAGTACATTATGAACCACTACACAAAGAGCAGCATGTATTGTGCGCACGTACTGGAAAACCGCCCAAAAAGTTATTACACATTTTGGGCTTCGAAACCAACGAAAATAGTCATCCATTAACTTGTGAAAAAACTGTGACATTGTTCAATTTCCGCAGAGGAGTTCAAAAGTTCCAGAGTGCAGCAACGGTAAAGGAATTGAAAAACAGACTGCAAACCTCCGCACATACAAAAGATGCAGTTTCTACAAGCGCATTTCACCAAGTTGCACCAATATCGTGTTAGTGCTGTGCAAGAATTATAAGCTGAACAAGAATCTGGAACATTTTACATTCAATTATTTTTCATGAGGTTATCTTTACCTTCCACAACCGAATTTGCAATAAAGGATGATCATAACTTTCTTTGGCAACATTCCTTTACTCAACCTTATAGGTTTGATAATCTTTCTCAAAGTTGTCCCCAATGGATGCAATCATCCATTCTTCAAAGACATTTTTGACAGGTCCTTCAGAATCGCCTCCACAGCATTCACCACTGCTTCTAATGATGGAAAATTCCTTCTACGAAAACGTTTCTTCAAATGGGATAAAGGAGAAAGTCACTTGAGGCTAAATCAGAACTATAGGGAAGACGATAGACACACGCGTTGATTTTTGTGAGATATTCGACAACAACTTTCAGGACAACTCCGCAGTATAGAACATGCTGGTAAATCATTCCTTGAATATTGACAAATGAGATTATCACAACTTTCCCAGTAGAAGCAACCAGTGTGTTTGTGTATGTGGGTGGGTGAGTGGAAGGGAGGCAGGGTGGGTGTGAGATGGAGATTTCCACACAGAGCTTTGTTGTTTGCTCTCAGGATCGAAATTATGTAGACAAGTTCGTTAGCAGTGATTACCTTCGAAAAAAATGCATGCAAACTTGCACGCGAACATCCTTTTGTTCGAAAAACAGCATCTTCCAACCAAATGTGCACAAACGCGTCGCTGTTTTCAGTTGCCAACTTGGGGGAGGCACCCAGTGAAATTTTCAGAATTTCTGAAATTGTTTCTTTTTATTTTTCGATCCTCCTCTCTTATAATGACAGTAGCGGTGTTAATTTCTTTCGTTTGCGCAAAAATTGAGCTCTGGTACACCTTACATTGAAATGAATTAACTCCCATCTGTACACATTTTAAACCATCTTCAAGCTGAGCTATAGGGAAGCACAAACATTGTATAAGTCTTAGTTGAACATCTGCTCAGACGAAAGCAGAATTTCAAAATAACATATTGTTGTCGCGTATCACATTCATTTTGTAGTAGGCGGAACTGATCATGTTTCAACTTGCACACCTCTCAAAAGAGCGAACCCGAAGCCAGAACAATGTAATCAGTACCACGTATATATACATTATGCAATAAATTAACAGAATATTGTAAACTTAAATTCTAGCGCGAGATATCATGCCTGTAAAAAATGTGATAATTTTTTATTTAACGCTCCTCGTAAATTTTTTCTAGCTAACAAAGTTAACTATATTTTATTTTTAAATACGCCCAGCGATGCATTGCTCTTCCAGAGATCTAAATTCTAATTGATTCCGTCATAAAACCGCAACATATTGAAGGAAGTCACCAGCAGACAGGTGAGTTGCAGATTTCTGGTCCGAATTTTATTGGATCAACTTTAAATTTACATATATTATTAGCGTACAAAAAGTATAAAAATGGAATGCAACGCATCATTCACTTATAACTGTGTACTGTATATCTAAATACATGCACCTGGTTTATTCAAATATGATTTAAAAAAAAACTGGCTTACTATGCCAAGATAAATTAGCATCATCAAAGGTAGTTTGTAATTAGAAGACATTTGCCTTGTTAAGTTTCATTGCTATTCTTTACAGCAATGACGGGACGAACAGATCTAAGAGAACGTTAAGGTCAAGAAAATAATGGGCAGCACGGTACCTACAACAGTCTGTTATTAATTGGTGAGCCTCAGAGTCCCGAGTGAACGCAATTATCTCTAAAATACGGAACAGCGCGCTATGCTTCCCTAAGGCGAATCGCAGCACCTCACTACGTTGTCTTTGATTCTAGCGCATTGGATGTTGGTATGATGGAAAGGGAGGAGGAACCTTTAAACGAGGCATTCATAGAATGCTACGTCATTAGCATAATGAATGCAGGCTCCTTACAGGCTGAGCAACAAGCTTCTACATCCCAAATCTCTGATGCTTTCAAATTTTTCTTTTATGTCTCCGTTCCTTAATTTTTATCCGTTATCCCTCTTAATTACTTCATTTTTTCATTAGCTCTTGTTCAATCTTTTCGTGAGGCCACCGTCCTATCACTGTTTCAATAAAAGTGTTATCCTATTGAACATTCTTGCATAATCCTTTTTTGCTGAATAGTTATTCTGATAAACCGTCAAAGAATACTTGAAAAATCTTAATTGTAATCCAATGTGATTGTTTTTAAGTCCTGTAGCTTTGTAAAATATTGCACTGTATCTCTCTTTGCATTCCTTCACATCTGTTACCTAAAAGATACAAAAATCCAGGCTAGCGAAAGGAACAGATAGATTTTCAAAATAATTATTTAAACCATACTTTTTACCCGTTTACGAAATAATACACAATATAATGCATAAGCCAATAAAGCAATTCTAATATCCTACAGGGCGTTCCACTCGCTCTTGGCCCTCCATTTTCGCTTATAATTTTCAAACTAATAGACGTGATTCAGTGAA